>LPNX010851665.1:13814-35506 GCA_001517045.1 Pseudotsuga menziesii
CTGTAATTGTTAAAAGTTGAAGGTGAGAACTTCATTACTTTTTTTTGTTTACTTTGCCCAAAATTTTGACTTAACCATTTAAACATGTTGATGCTATTTGAAATATACATGGTGTTCAATAGTATTTTTTTACATCTAAAAGTAGTCCTCAAGTTGAAACTAAAAGTAGTCCTCAAAGGAATGCAAAATAATGTTAAAAATGTTGCATAATGTGTCCATTTTGAGTCCCATTCAGGTGTTTTTGAGCTAGTAATATGTACATATATACACTTGTGTATATTATACTAGTATATACAATGGTGTATATTATACCGGTATATACACTAGCGCATATACCAGTATATACACTGGTGTATATACTGGTATATGCGCTTGTGTACATACCAGTATAATATACACCAGTGTATATACTGGTATATGCATATGCGCTAGTGTATATACCAGTATAATATACACCAGTGTATATACCGGTATATACACCAATGTATATACCAGTATATACACTAGTGCATATACCGATATAATATACACCAGTGTATATACTGGTATATGCGCTAGTGTATATACCGGTACAATATACACCAATGTATATACCGGTATATGCCCTAGTATATATACCAGTATATACACTAGTGCATATACCGGTATAATATACACCAGTATATACACTAGTGCATATACCGGTATAATATACACCAGTATATATACTGGTATATGCGCAAGTGTATATACCGGTATAATATACACCAGTGTATATACTGTTATATGCGCTAGTGCATATACTGGTATATACACTAGTGCATATACCCATATATACATTGGTGTATATACTAGCTTACATCATGGGCATTGTGTATGTATTTCCTGATGGAGCTTATATCATGGGCGGGTCTCCTCTAACAGCCTTCACCTCGAATGACAAGGGTGTGTCGATTGAGTGAGGAGAGGGGCAATCAAGTCATGGAGCGCGGGTCACGGTAGTTTAAAATTCAAATTTGATGACAAGTGGCAGATGAGACCTTTAGAAATCCATGGCATGTGCATGCATAGATATGCTATAATATGCCGATATCATTGGCATGAATGAGACCTTTCAGATGTCATGACATGCACATGACCAATATAAACATGGAAAAGGTTCCAGTAGAATTGTCAATATATATGGCTAGAAAGTTCCTACTATGCATGAAAGGCTAAGAGTACGTCAAGCCCCTTCAATAGAATTTATTAGTCTACTGAGGGGTGCTTATGGCTTGTCAGATAATGACATATTATCATGGTAACATTGCTCATGTTACAATTTCATATAGTTTGTATTGTCGTATGATTGTATTATGTATTATTGGGGTCATAAATAAGGGAGTAAAGGATCATAATTATGATGGGAAATTGCATATAGTCTTAGTATTCTATGATGGACAAGGTGGCAAAAATGGTTTTTTTTGAGATATTATGTATTTGAGGTAGTATATCCAGTTACAAGTTGATACTATATTCCATATTCTTATTGTTATCTTTGTGATTATGTTATGCACTTAATTTAGCATATGGTATTGTGAAGATGTAATCATAATAATTGAAGAATGAAATGAAATTGTTAACATGTGGTTTTGCATACAAGTTTTAGTATATATGATTAATTAAATAATGATTAGGAAATAGAATGAGATTTTAGTCATGATGATGACATTTTTATTTGTGATGCGGATGGTCTGTGATAGCATGTGTTCCTTGATTTTCTTCGTAAATTAATATGATGTGATGTAGTAACTCCTCTCACTTTGTTGGTAAAATATGTTCATGAAGTAATGTGATATTGTATGTGGACTTGTTTCATAATGATTAAAGACTAACTATATGATTGTGAGTTTAAAGGTTACAGGAAATTGGTCTAGGGTCTTTGAGGATATGCCATTCTATAAACCATGATATCGTGGGATCCCATAACCACAAGGGTGTATGGGATGGGGACCGAATCACTTAGTAATAACTTGTCGATAGTTAATTTATATAGTTACCAAAATTCATTGGCTTGAATATTTTCATCCACAGAGGGAGGTATATGGATATGGTCTTTCGGTGTTTAGTTCCCGGTTGGAGTTGTAGAGGGATTTTTGGTCCAGCCTTACAAGATGCATGGTGTGCATGGTTTAGTGCATCGAACCAAATTCTTGGTACCCACGAGAAGAGGCCCTAGGGCTATATATCCTAGCTAAGGATGAAATGCATTAAGCCTTATACTAGTGCCAAAAGTTGAGGATATAGCGTGAGTTATACTAGCAGCTCATTGTATATATGATGATACTTATCATGCATGTTGTGGTTAGACCATTATAGGTGAACCTTATACTAGTTGTAGTAGAGGGCACATGCCATGGCGAGGGAGACCATCGAGAGTATTGGGGGTGTTCATAAGTTGATCAGATGGTATGAATATAGGAGAGGGTGTGTAAGGGAATAAGTAGAAGCATTATTATTAGCAAGCTTATAACAATAACTTTAGGAAGACGCTCCCTAAAGGAGGGGAGTATGTAACACCCCTTCGTCACATACCGCATTAGTGTTAGGGAACATTTCAAGATTATAGTGTAGGAATGTAACATACTTGTGATGGCCACATGAGTGCGTCCTATCACCACAAAATAGTGTTAGACTATGTAGGTTTATATTAGTAAAATTTTAAGAGAATGGGATTCATAAGAATATAAGTATATAACTTAGCAAATTAAGATAAATTAATCATGGCTTAGGAAAATAATAAAATATATAACTATGATCTATTTATATATTTAGTGGAATTTTGCATGGGGATTATTGAATGTCGACATTTGTAAATCATAATCGAGTTTGGAAAATATTAAATAGGAGGTAACTGTCATAACCCGAAATTTCAAAAAATTAAAAACTTTTTATAATACAGCATATAAACACATTAAATGCAATCATTAATGGTTTGATTAGTTTATGCTAAAGAATTGTAACTGAATGATATTTACTTGTACTTAAAATATATGATGAGTTTATTGTCAGTTACTGATTGCCTTCTGTTTGTAACCGCAAGGGGGAATTGCTATGACAGACTGGGCTTACTTAGCTACTTCAGCTAATTCTGTAGTTTTTCTTTCTCTTACAGATTTACAGGTAAGGTTCGGGTCGCTGCTAACAGAACTCTTAAAGTATTTAAATAATAAAATGCTGTACCAAAATCATTCAGTAAAATATAAATGTATGCTAGCCAGTAATATCAAACCTTCATAGGTAAAGCTTTTCCTGTACCTCTTTTAAAGATTTCAATGATAGATAGTTTAGAAATACTAGAGAAATAGATAGCTATTTCCATTTATACTAGCAACATTAAGTATCCCTATGGAATACTGAATCACCATTGAGTTTACTGTAGTGCATTCATACTATTTATTCTCTAGTACATAGCTTAAATCTCGATTATCATGTTCGATCCTATTTCTTTTTACTTATTTGTTGTTTACCACGTCATGCCCAGTGTTAAAATTCAGGAACATGTTTGATTGCAAAATCAATTATAAATTTTGAATTAAGTAAAGTCAATATATGCTTTTCTTCTAGCAGCTACAGGATTTTCTGCTAGCTATATGTCTTCACTTAGTAATTTCATGAGTTTGGAGTGATGGAAACTATCTTTATTTCCATGATCAATAATTGATTAAATTTCTATGTGCGCCTTTGAAATTATCATGTAGTATCATAATCACTTTTACTATGATCTTCCAGGTTAAACAATCATCAAGAATGGTGATGGCAGTTTACATAAATTACTAGTCTATCTATCACTTATCAATCCTTGTCAATCTTTGCACATGAAAAATAGTTAAAAATATACTCTTCATCACATGAAATTAAGACTATTATGAAGTTCTTAAAAATTCTGCTATCGCCCTTGATTTGAATTTGATAGAGCTCAATAAACATAAGCAATCATAGCTCTAAGAGTTATTAAAGAACAAAGCCAAATTTATAGATAAAAGGAGTTTATGAGGTTAGAGAAAACTCTCATTTTGTTCAAGGTCTCTTTCTAGAAACTATCATCAATGAACAATATTTATCATAACATTCCTATACTTGTTTGTAATTAAACAAAAGTATTTTATATAAAGGTTATAATTTGATTTGCAATAGGGTAAATGGTATTGCTTTTCAGTCTTATAGCTCTTTATAACTATTACTTCTCTCTAGACTTAGGAATGAGACCATAAGGAAAACTACACCATAATATAATGCACTAGACACGTTATTCTAAAGTACACATCGTTGTTTTTTTTTGTGCATGCAGGCGGACTATGGTAAGTCAAACCTTATGATTGTCCTCGTGATATGTTTTGAAATCATTGATAATAATCTTGGCAAGAACTATATAGTTCTTATCATTGTTTTCAAATCATTTGGTGACTACGTGGACTCACCTCCACCTTGCACTGCCGTTATAAAAGCGATGGTCTTAACCCTAGCTATCATTCTCCTCGCTGCCTTCGGGCCCTTCGGCCACTCTGCGAACTTTCTGGCTGCTCCACCGCGTGTGTTGTCTGTAAAAATCCTCCATACTGGTTCAGTTCCTTCATGTATACTGGTTCAGTCCCTTCATGTACCTCTCTACTATGCCGAGAGTAGACTGTCGTGTTAAAATAAAGGATCACTGGTGGTAATGTGTGGTGTTTATTCCACTTAGGGTTTTTCCTTCATCATTCTTACAGGAACTCGTAAATATAGAAGTTGTTGCTAGAGATAACATTGCGTGTCCTCCTCCATTGTAACTGAGATCTTAATCTCTGTCGAGCTCCTTTTTCCTTGCAGCAGGGAGGGTTTTTCTCTTCTTCCTGTCAATGGTTAAACTGCTGTTCTTCAAGGGCCGTAACTCTCTCATCTTTACAGGTAATACAGGTTTTTCTCTCATTTAATATAAAAGATTTATAATCATTTTCCTTTAAATTAGGGTTTAACAATATTTAAACCTTGTTGCAGGTTCGACTCCCCTTCCTGGCGTGGAAGGTGACATCTTTTGACTGAGGTTTTTCGGTAAGCCCGGTTCCATCCATGGCGGTTCCTTCTTGCAGGTTCTTAGGGCAGTTTACAAGTTTGACTTTAGTTGTGTAAACCAGGAGTCACCCTGGTTCAATTTTAATGAATCTACTTGTTCTTTTTAAAAGAGTTTACTCTTTATCAAGCAGAGATGTTTCACCGCAAACAAACTGCGGGTTCTGCTTCTTTTATTAACTCTCTGTATGAGTAAAGTTATTAAGAAGATAACGTACAGGATGTAAATGTATTTTGAATGAAAAACAAAGGCAGCCGTGAGGTTCCACAGAGTTTAACTCTGTTTTCGATACTTCTCTTTTATGTTTGTCAGGGTTTTACCTTGGTTCTGTAGCACTGCACTATCTACGCTACTCTTCTTAAGTTAATATAATAACACTGCTAGTTTTTAATTCCAATACTGCATTTACTTCGAGATTTTAGGCTGTGTAAATGTTAGGTATAATATAGGCTTAAGAAAACCATGTATGGTTTATTTGTTCACGGCCATATGTCGTTTGTTGATATATTTTCAATTTACAGTTTATTTCTAAACTGATATTCTAGGGTTTTATCCCTAATTTATATAATTTAGAATAAACTTAAATTTTTACTTTTATCTGATGTTATGTGTGATAATACATACTCTATTTATTTTTGTAAGTGATTTACTTGTTTATTAAGCTCGAATCGAGCAGTCTACTGTGTTGTAACTTCTATTACAAAAATGCTAATAGGTTATATACCCGGGTTATTTAAAAAGACGGTTTTATAAACAGATAAATAGAGCTTATTTGTTTAATCTGTAATGATTCTTGTGTCCTTGTCTTTAAATTTTTTAACAATTTCTTTATTAAAATTTTATTTAATATATACAATTTAACATATTAACTTAGAGTTTGTAAATTAAATAATTATATTCCCTTAGCATTTTAACATATTGTTGTTTCTATGATTGATAATAATATGTAATAATATTATTATTATTGTAATCTATATGCTTATTAGAGCAAAGTAATAAACCTATTCTAAAAGAGATTTTAAACTTTCCAAGTTATTTCTATGTTATTTATAGTGCACAGTGTTTATTTTATTTTGTACAGAGATTAGCATTTAACTATTTAAATTCCTATACATAAAAGCAGATATTAAATGACTCTAAAATAAACTTTACTCTATCAGTTAATTTGTTGTTTACCTATAGAGATAGATTTAATAATCTATTTAACACTACATGTGATCTTATTGTATATACTATATAACTAATAACATGCAGCTATAATACATAACAGTTATAGTTAGCATTATAGATAAGATTTGAGATATGGAAGAAAAAGAATAATAAAAGAGCTATACATGAAACCACAGTTCTAGTTAGCTTGCTTGAAAATTGAAATAACTTAACATTACTTACTCCTTTCAGTGTTGTGTAAGAACAAGTAATAATATGTTTATAATCTGAAATGCAGAGTAATAATAGTTATGTATCTTGTTCTTGTTTTGAGTTAATTTCTGAAGTGTAAGAAAATCATTTGAAAATAAGAAAAGAAACTTTATAATAAGCAATAAAAATTCAAGACTAACTTCTGCTTTCTATACTGTTCAGTAACTGATATTTAAAACACAAGATACAGTAACTTATAAAATAGTAAAGCACTAGTGGTTATTGGAATTAACTAGATAGGGAACTCAGTTCAGAAGAGTGTTGCTTCATGATACCGAGCTAATGTGCTAGAGTACGGTTTGGTGATACCAAATGTGGAAAAACACAGTAACTACTAACAGGTTTACATAGTGAGATTCTGAGATACTAACTTTACAGAAAACTAACTAGCTACACAAACATATAAATAAACTTAACATGCATCCATTCATACTCAGTAACATAAAGAAACAAATTACAAAACCTGTTTTAAGCTGTGGACAACAACAGCAATGGGAGGCTGTTACTCCCTACCAACTCCTGGAGAGCGCTCAAACAATGTCTTCTTAGGACCCCCGAGCTTGCCCTGGTCTCCCTGGCTGGAACTAGGTGTAGAAAAGTCAAATACCAGTCCTCCAACTTAGTAACAACTCTGAACTATCAGTCAGTTCTCTCAGCCTAAATAGCTGAAAAATAAATCAAGTTACTGCAGCAATCCACTCAACACTTCCTTACTGTTTTTCCCTCTTCCTCGATGAAATTCCTGAATAACATTCTCCTAAATAAATTCTTTCTGGAATAAAATATGAGTAGCCTCAACTCTCTTCATTGAGTACTTTTAAAGATTGCCTAGGTCTTAGTTGGGTTAACTGTCATTTAATGAGCCACCTGCTCAGATTCCACTTTCTTGGGGAATCATGACCCCAAATATAGGGAAGTTGCCACTTGCAACTTAGGAAGTGCTTAAGGATGCTGCCACTTGTCCTTTACCTCTCCCCCTAGTTCCATCCACCAGTTTGACCAATAACCTCTTTTTAACAGCTCTCCCATGCTGTTGTCTCCATAATATATTTATTATTAATAAAATATTCTGAATTACACTCCATTATTATTGACTCTGCTGAGTCATCAATCCCTACTTAGGATTAAGTTTAACATAATGTATCAGAAATATAATAAAACAATTACATAATTTTACAAAAATTGGGGTATGTGACATACACACCCCCTTAAAATGTAACATCGTCCTCGATGTTACTTATTCCTCTTCCTCAGGAACTTCCTGGAACAGATTTGGGTATGCTTCCCGCATCTTACTTTCCAGTTCCCAAGTAGCTTCTTCAGGACTAAGGTGCTTCCATTGCACCTTCAGCTGTCCAATTGTGCGGTTCCGTAGAGTAATCTCCCTCCTCCCGAGGATACAATCCGGTTCCACCAGAACTTCCCCTTCTGGTTCTACCTGTACAATGTTCCAATCAATCACATCAGTAGCATCATGAACATACTTTTTCAGAACAGAAATATGAAAAACATTGTGTACTTTTAAATTAGGTGGTAACGCTAGCTGATATGCTACTTGACCAACTTTAGATAAAATTTCAAATGGACCACAGTAGCGTGGCGCTAATTTTGCACAACTCCCCAATATTAGGGAGCTCTTTTTGGGTCTAACCTTTATAAACACGTGTTCACCCACCTGGAACTCTTTAGGAGTTCTTTTTAAATCTGCTTGGCTCTTCTACCGATCCTGGGCAACCTTCAAGTTCTCCTGCACTTGTTTTACAATCTGTTCCATTCTTTTAATAATTCGGGTCCCAACACTAATCTATCTACTGGATTATTCCAGGAGATAGGAGTGTTACACTTACGCCCATACAGTATTTCAAAAGGAATCAACTTAGCTGATGATTAATAATTATTGTTGTACGCAAATTCTGCTAAATGCAAGTAATTCTCCCACTTACCTGGTTGATCCTTGACGTACATTCTTAACAGATCTTCCAACACCTGATTAACTCTTTTAGTCTGTCCGTCCGTCTGAGGATGGAAAGAAGTACTGAAATTCAGTGTTGTGTTCAATCCTTGAAACAAGGATTTCCAGAAATTCCTTGTGAATTTAGGATCCCGGTTTGAAATAATAACCTTCGGTATACCATGTAACTGAAAAATCTATTTTAAGAAAATGTATGCTATATTTGCAGCTTTGTAAGTGGTTTTAACAGGAATAAAATGTGCTGCTTTACTTAATTTATCCATTACCACCATAATTGAATCATTCTGATTTTGATTTCTGGGTAATCCCGTAATGAAATCTAAGCTGATTATTTCCCACTTCCAACTAGGAATAGGTAAGGGTTGCAATAACCCAGCTGGATGTTGATGTTCTATCTTAACTTGTTGAAAGTCCAAACATCTAGCTATATATTCAGCCACTTCAGATTTCATATTAGGCCAGAAATAATCTTTTCTCAACATAGTGACAGTCTTCTGATGGCCTGGATGCCCTGAATAAGGGGTTTTATGCACTTCATCCAGAATCAACAATTTAATTTTAGACACATTTGGCACGTACAATATGTCCTTAAACAATAAAAATCCATCTTTATTTAAACTATAACCCTTAATTAAACTTTCTGTGGGTTTTTCCTTAGCTGTAGCTTGTAATTGTTGGTAATTTTCATCCAATTTTATTCCTTCAGTTAGCTGTTCACTTAAATCAGAATTATAAGTACTGATTGCTGTTGTAAAATTTAATTTTGCATTTCTGCTTAAAGCATCAGCTACTTTATTTTCCTTTCCTCTTATATGTTGAATTTCGAAATCGTATTCACTTAGGAAGGCTAACCATCTTTCTTGCCTTACATTTAAATTAGGCTGATCTAAAAGGTATTTTAAACCCTTATTATCAGTCATTAAAGTAAACTTTCTGCCTATTAAGTGGTGTCGCCACATTTTCAAGGCATGAATAACAACAGCTAGTTCCAAATCATACGTGGCATAATTCTTTTCATGGATCTTTAGCTTCCTGGACTCATAGGCAATAACGTGCCCATCCTGAGTCACTACTCCGCCTAGACCGTCATTATAAGCATCCGTGCAAACCATGAAATTCTTACTAGGATCCGCTATCCTTAAATTGGCGCAGTTGTTAATAAAGTTTTTAGTTTCTTAAAGCTTTCTTCGCATTTTAAGTTCCAATCGAACTTCTTGCCTTTCTTTTGCAAGGAAGTGATTGGGTTGGCTATTTTTGAAAAGCCTTCTATGAATCTCCGGTAATAACCGGTAATTCCCATAAAAGACCTAACATCTGTTACGTCTTTTGGTACTGGCCAATCTTCAATTGCCCTGATCTTTTCAGGATCAACTGAAATCCCTTCCTTAGTCACCACGTGACCTAAGTACTGGATTTCATCTCTGAAGAAATCACACTTATTGAACTTTGCAAAGAGCTGTTGCTCTCACAGTTCTTGTAAGACTATCCGTAAATGCTCCTTGTGTTCCTCTTCATTTTTAGAATAGATTAAGATGTCATCGATGAATACAACGACAAACTTATCTAGGTATTTATGCATTATGTTGTTCATTAGACACATGAAGACGGCTGGGGCATTAGTAAGCCCAAATGGCATTACGACAAATTTGTAATGTCCATATCTAGTTCTAAAAGCTATCTTAAAAATGTCCTCTTCTCCTTTTTCAGTTTCTCCATTGAAGGTTGGGGGTTTTATTTTCTTGAACTCCCCAGAAATCTCTTCGTAAGGCCTGTACTTTTTCTTCCGTTTATACAGCTCGGCCTCACTACTATCACTAGTAGTGTAATAGTTCTGTTGTTTCTTACTTCCTTCTGATGATGAACTGCTATCAGGTTTAGCTAGTTTCATCTTTTTGGATGCTTTTTGTTGACTAGCTTCTTCAGATGCAGACCTTTTGTTTCTTCCTTCTGTCTGAAATGTTTCTATCAGAATTTGATTTAACTCCTCTTGGGTTTTTAGAATCCTTTCATTGTCCTTTTTAACTGACTCTAATTCAGTCTTTAGACCTTTTATGGTCTGCATCAGTTCTGAGGAGTGAACAGTTACCTCCTCCATCTCAGGTTCTCTGGACATTTGTCTGGCTTCAGTGTTCGAAGATTCCTCCGCAGCATATGCTCCTAAGTTCTCCATACCTGCCTGTTAGATTCAGAAAAAATAATTTTCTGCCTTTCACATAAAACAAAATACAAGTTAGTATATTATTTCTACTGTTCTGCGGAAAGTAATTGGGGCACATCAATGCCTAGTGTTTGAACCATGCTCTGATACCACATGTCATAACCTGAAATTTCAAAAAAATTAAATTTTTTTATAATACAACATATTAACACATTAAATGCAATCATTAATGGTTTGATTAGTTTATGCTAAAGAATTGTAAGTGAATGATCTTTACTTGTACTTAAAATATATGATGAGTTTCTTGTCAGTTACTGATTGTCTTCTGTTTGTAACCGCAAGGGGGAATTGCTATGACAGAGGGGGCTTACTTAGCTACATCAGCTAATGCAACAGTTTTTCTTTCTCTTACAGATTTACAGGTAAGGTTCGGGTCGCTGCTAACATAACTCTTAAAGTATTTAAATAATAAAATGCTGTACCAAAATCATTCAGTAAAATATAAATGTATGCTAGCCAGTAATATCAAACCTTCACAGGTAAAGCTTTTCCTGTACCTCTTTTAAAGATTTCAATGATAGATAGTTTAGAAATACTAGAGAAATAGATAGCTATTTCCATTTATACTAGCAACATTAAGTATCCCTATGGAACACTGAATCACCATTGAGTTTACTGTAGTGCATTCATACTATTTATTCTCTAGTACATAGCTTAAATCTGGATTATCATGTTCGATCCTATTTCTTTTTACTTATTTGTTGTTTACCACGTCATGCCCAGTGTTAAAATTCAGGAACATGTTTGATTGCAAAATCAATTATAAAGTTTGAATTAAGTAAAGTCAATATATGCTTTTCTTCTAGTAGTTACAGGATTTTCTGCTAGCTATATGTCTTCAGTTAGTAAATTTCATGAGTTTGGAGTGATGGAAACTATCTTTATTTCCATGATCAATAATTGATTAAATTTCTATGTGCGCCTTTGAAATTATCATGTAGTATCATAATCACTTTTACTATGATCTTCCATGTTAAACAATCATCAAGAATGGTGATGGCAGTTTACATAAATTACTAGTCTAGCTATCACTTATCAATCCTTGTCAATCTTTGCACATGAAAAATAGTTAAAAATATACTCTTCATCACATGAACTTAAGACTATTATGAAGTTCTTAAAAATTCTGCTATCGCCCCTGATTTGAATTTGATAGAGCTTAATAAACATAAGCAATCATAGCTCTAAGAGTTATTAAAGAACAAAGCCAAATTTATAGATAAAAGGAGTTTATGAGGTTAGAACAAACCCGCATTTTGTTCAAGGTCTCTTTCTAGAAACTATCATCAATTAACAATATTTATCATAACATTCCTATACTTGTTTGCAATTAAACAAAAGTATTTTATATAAAGGTTATAATTTGATTTGCAATAGGGTAAATGGTATTGCTTTTCAGTCTTATAGCTCTTTATAACTATTACTTCTCTCTATACTTAGGAATGAGACCATAAGGTAAACTACAACATAATATAATGCACTAGACACGTTATTCTAAATTACACATCGTTGTTTTTTTTTGTGCATGCAAGCGGACTATGGTAAGTCAAACCTTATGATTGTCCTCGTGATATGTTTCGAAATCATTGATAATAATCTTGGCAAGAACTATATAGTTCTTATCATTGTTTGCAAATCATTTGGTGACTACGTGGACTCACCTCCACCCTGCACTGCCGTTATAAAAGCGATGGTCTTAACCCTAGCTATCATTCTCCTTGCTTCCTTCGGGCCCTTCGGCCACTCTGCAAACTTTCCGGCTGCTCCACCGCATGTGTTGTCTGTAAAAATCCTCCATACTGGTTCAGTTCCTTCGTGTATACTGGTTCAGTCCCTTCGTGTACCTCTCTACTGTGCCGAGAGTAGACTGTCGTGTTAAAATAAAGGATCACTGGTGGTAATGTGTGGTGTTTATTCCACTTAGGGTTTGTCCTTCATCATTCTTACCGGAACTAGTAAATATAGAAGTTGTTGCTGGAGATAACATTGGGCGTCCTCCTCCATTGTAACTGAGATCTTAATCTCTGTCGAGCTCCTTTTTCCTTGCGGCAGGGAGGGTTTTTCTCTTCTTCCTGTCAATGGTTAAACTGCTGTTCTTCAAGGGCCGTAACTCTCTCATCTTTACATGTAATACAGGTTTTTCTCTCATTTAATATAAAAGATTTATAATCGTTTTCCTTTAAATTAGGGTTTAACAATATTTAAACCTTGCTGCAGGTTTGACTCCCCTTCGTGGCGTGGAAGGTGACACCTTTCGACTGAGGTTTTCCGGTAAGCCCGGTTCCATCCATGGCGGTTCCTTCTTGCAGGTTCTTAGGGCAGTTTACAAGTTTGAATTTAGTTGTGTAAACCTGGAGTCGCCCTGGTTCAATTTTAATGAATCTACTTGTTCTTTTTAAAAGAGTTTACTCTTTATCAAGAAGAGATGTTTCACCGCAAACAAACTGCAGGTTCTGCTTCTTTTATTAACTCTCTGTATGAGTAAAGTTACTAGGAAGATAACGTACAGGCTGTAAATGTATTTTGAATGAAAAAGAAAGGCAGCCGTGAGGTGCCACAGAGTTAAACTCCGTTTTCAATACTTCTCTTTTATGTTTGTTAGGGTTTTACCCTTGTTCTGTAGCGCTGCACTATCTACGCTACTCTTCTTAAGTTAATATAATAACACTGCCAGTTTTTCATTCCAATACTGCTTTTACTTCGAGATTTTAGGCTGTGTAAATGTTAGGTACAATACAGGCTTAAGACAGCCATGTATGGTTTATTTGTTCGCAGGCATATGTCGTTTGTTGATATATTTTCAATTTACAGTTTATTCCTAAACTGATATTCTAGGGTTTTATCCCTAATTTATATAATTTAGAATAAACTTAAATTTTTACTTTTATCTGATGTTATGTGTGATAATACATACTCTATTTATTTTTGTAAGTGATTTACTTGTTTATTAAGCTCGAATCGAGCAGTCTACTGTGCTGTAACTTCTATTACAAAAATGCTAACAGGTTATATACCTGGGTTATTTAAAAAGACAGTTTTATAAACAGATAAATAGAGCTTATTTGTTTAATCTGTAATGATTCTTGTGTCCTTGTCTTTAAATTATTTAACAATTTCTTTATTAAGAGTTTATTTAATATATACAATTTAACATATTAACTCAAAGTTTGTAAATTAAATAATTATATTCCCTTAGCATTTTAACATATTGCTTTTTCTATGATTGATAATAATATGTAATAATATTATTATTATTGTAATCTATATGCTTATTAGAGCAAAGTAATAAACCTACTCTAAAAGAAATTTTAAACTTTCCAAGTTATTTCTGTGTTATTTATAGTGCACAGTGTTTATTTTATTTTGTATAGAGATTATCATTTAACTAATTAAATTCCTGAACATAATAGCAGATATTAAATGACTCTAAAATAAACTTTACTCTATTAGTTAATTTTTTGTTTACCTATAGAGATAGATTTAATAATCTATTTAACACTACATGTGATCTTATTGTATATACTATATAACTAATAACATGCAGCTATAATACATAACAGTTATAGTTAGCATTATAGATAAGATTTGAGATATGGAAGAAAAAGAATAATAAAAGAGCTATACATGAAACCACAGTTCTAGTTAGCTTGCTTGAAAATTGAAATAACTTAACATTACTTACTCCTTTCAGTGTTGTGTAAGAACAAGTAATAATATGTTTATAATCTGAAATGCAGAGTAATAATAGTTATGTATCTTGTTCTTGTTTTGAGTTAATTTCTGAAGTGTAAGAAAATCATTTGAAAACAAGAAAATAAACTTTATAATAAGCAATAAAAAATCAAGACTAACTTCTACTTTCTATACTGTTCAGTAACTAATATTTAAAACACAAGATACAGTAACTTATAAAATAGTAAAGCACTAGTGGTTATTGGAATTAACTAGATAGGGAACTCAGTTCAGAAGAGTGTTGCTTCATGATACCGAGCCGCTGTGCTGGAGTACAGTTTGGTGATACCAAATGTGGAAAAACACAGTAACTACTAACAGGTTTACATAGTGAGATTCTGAGATACTAACTTTATAGAAAACTAACTAGCTACACAAACATATAAATAAACTTAACATGCATCCATTCATACTCAGTAACATAAAGAAACAAATTGCAAAACCTATTTTAAGCTGTGGACAACAACAACAATGGGAGGCCGTTCCTCCCTACCAACTCCTGGAGAGCGCTCAAACAGGGTCTTCTCAGGACCCTCGAGCTTGCCCTGGTCTCCCTGGCTGGAACTAGGTGCAGAAAAGTCAGATACCAGTCCTCCAACTTAGTAACAACTCTGAACTATCAGTCAGTTCTCTCATCCTAAATAGCTGAAAAATAAATCAAGTTACTGCAGCAATCCACTCAACACTTCCTTACTGTTTTTCCCTCTTCCTCAATGAAATTCCTGAATAACATTCTCCTGAATGAATTCTTTCTGGAATAAAATATGAGCAGCCTCAGCTCTCTTCATTGAGTACTTTTAAAGATTTCCTAGGTCTTAGTTGGGTTAACTGTCATTTAATGAGCCACCTGCTCAGATTCCACTTTCTTGGGGAATCATGACCCCAAATATAGGGAAGTTGCCACTTGCAACTTAGGAAGTGCTTGAGGATGCTGCCACTTGTCCTTTACCTCTCCACCTAGTTCCATCCACCAGTTTGACCAGTAACCTCTTTTTAACAGCTCTCCCATGCTGTTGTCTCCATAATATATTTATTATTAATAAAATATTCTGAATTACACTCCATTATTATTGACTTTGCTGAGTCATCAATCCCTACTTAGGATTAAGTTTAACATAATGTATCAGAAATATAATAAAACAATTACATAATTTTACAAAAATTGGGGTATGTGACAGTAACAGAATGGGAATGGGTTCTTTTTTTTCCTTCTTCATCTTCCTCGTTAGTCTTCAGTAACTAGAAGAAATGGAGATTTGGAGGATCTGGGTATATTTCCAATGATGATAGTGTTGGCTAGTCTAGTACTATTGAGTGAGGGCTTGGAGGATGTCATTCTATGAGGGGTTAGTATGAAGGAGAGTAGTCCCCAAATTGTGGTTTCCATGTTTTTCCTTGTGGTGGTATTCTCATTCTACTTCATTCAAATGGTCATTGGTGCAAATGTAAGTCTTTCTCACAAGCTTAGGTAGGTAGTCTTTGTCCTTCTCTTTATTTTTTAAGTTGAAATATTAAAATATTTTAAATTTGGGTCTCTTGTAAATATCCAATTATCCTTATACTTGTTGGTAATGCCATTCCGTGAAATTATGAATATGCTTTGAATATTTAATTATTTAGTAATTATTTTATTTTATGGTCATAACTATTGACAATGTTGCATAGTTTCTAATTTTTCTATAATCACAAATATAGGGTCTTACACCGATTCACATCTTGGCTTTGGAAGATCCTCCAAGGAGTCATGGGTATGCAATTTCCTTATAAGACTCCAATTAGTTCAGATGTTTGGAAGGTCGTGCTATAATATTCCTCGACCTACTTTACATTCACCAAATTTTAATAAAATAATATATACACATCTAATAAATTATATGCACATGTCTATCAATCCAAAATGATAATATAAATGTGAGTATTGTAAGTTTATAACATATTTTTATTACTTTTTAATAACACAATAACCAATGAAAAACAAATTTAATTTAATAATCATATTTCTAAATAAAAAACAAATTTAACTTAATAATCATATTTTTCAACTATATAATTTTAAAAATAATAAAATAAAACAAAATAAAATAATTAACTTTTAAAAATAATATTCAACAAAATAATTCTAATCTCAATAAAAATAACATTCTAATAATTTTCATCTTTTAAATTTTTAATTTTAAAAACAATAAACTAAAATAATAATTTTTGCTTAATTATTATAAAAAAAACATGGCACGTTGCCATTATGATCACTATTCCTTAGAACATGACACTTGTCATAAAATGATAATCTCTCCTTTAAATTTAAAGGAAATTTAATATTCAAAATAATTCACACAATATTCACATTACATTAATTCAATAAAATACATTGAAGAATATATTAATTCTAGTGCTTGTTCAAATTCTTCAGACCTAAATAACCTATTAATAATAATACACTAATCTCCTATTATTAATCATCCGTTTGTGATGCACTTGAGTAATACCTTGACTACATATTCATGATATTACCTAACAATGTAGCAAACATAATTACCCCACAAATTAGGTCTGCATGATTCAAGTCTCGATGGATTTCATGTTAATGAACTACAATGGATTATCCCATTTAAATGGGAAGTTCCAAAAAACTAAGAACATGCGATACATTATATTCATTAAGAGCGAACAGTACAAAGAGATTAAAACCCAAAAATATAATCTATATGCCAACACAACACGGTTTAACAAAAAACCCAAAAACCAAATTACACAACTCACACGAAGGTTAACGTTGATATATTCTACAGAACGTGGTTTTGCTTATTTAGTAAATCGTCCACTCGTTTGTCAATGGTCTGGATTTTTCTTTCAGGCCTTCCAATTTCTCTTCCAATTTGTGAACCTCCACAAACTCATTTGCATCTAGCCATTCCTTTACATTGTTCAGCATTTTCTCGATATCTTCTAACACTTTGATGTCCATCGTTCCCTTGGCTGTCGCCTCTTTCACTCTATTTCTCAGGTTGTCAATATAACTTTGCAAATCGTTCTTGGCAATATGCTTCTCCATTGCCAATGCATCCTCCCTTCGAAACCTCTCTGCGACACGCAACATTCTCTCTATCTCCTCCTTGCTCAGCCCAGGCCCGACAATGACAATGTGATTAGATACCCTGCTACCCGTGTCCTGGGATGACACTTCAGAATCCCATCCACGTCCACTTCAAAAACCACTTTAAGGTCTGGCACTCCACATCTAGCTGGCAGAATTCTACGCATAGAAAATTCACCAAGCAAATTGTTGTCTGCAACCATAGCTCTCTCACCTTCATAAACAAAAAAAATAAGACACTTAACTGATTGTCAAACCTTGTACTGAAATATTTATAACTGGAGTATCTCTGGCAACGACTATAGACATGACACCCCCGTTGGGTTGGAGGCATTTTGGTTAGTGCTCCCAGAGAGAATGCTGTGTAGCTGAAGCTTGGTAAATTTTATAGATAAAAATAGATGAAAGAAAAAACCAAGGAAAGCTACACCAGATTGAAAGAACTAAATGTCTATTTGAACTCTTTTCAACTATTGTATCAATAGGTAACAACTACTTGATGTACAAGGCAAAATTTCTTCTTTTCGTCAAAACCAGGAGGATTCGGTTTTCGCAGCAGTTTCAAAACGAATTCTAAGGCACTAATCTTGGTAAACAAGCAGGATACATTCTAAGAACCTAAGTGAGGCTGGTGTTGAATGCATTGGCGGCTAGATTTAGTAGAACCCTTCGTTGTCTGGTGGAGGTCTTATCACCTTGGAAGCTATCTGTGATGGAGATTTATGGTGATGGGGAAGCCACAGGTATTTCTGGAGCACATGTATTTAAAAATTCAAAATTCAAACATCTTTGCCACTTTGCAACATTGAATTTGATGTTACTTGTACCAGTTGGTTGAACCTCAGGATGCCATGCATGCATGATAGGCATAGATATCTTGATATATGTTGACACCCGACGATGGACATGAAAACATGGTAGCCGAAAATATTTTGCCAAAGATAAGATGCGCACAGAGAGTAAGAGTTTGTCAGAGCCCCCGCAGCATTAATCACTCTGCTGCGGGGTGCTTATTGCTTGCTCTCTTAACATGCCTCTTATCTACTGACACAGGACTGCATATAAGAGAATCATATACATGAATGGAAAAATTACTAGGAGAAAATGTACGAATCAAGGTATTTATGCACGACGGAAACAACAAGTGCTAATACCTACAAAGTTGAATGGAAATGTTAGCGAAAACATAGATAATTAATTGTATGTCACTATGAGAAGAACTTAAAAAATAAAGACCAGATTATTGAAGACAACTTGGGATGAAAGCATACATTGAAACCCTATTTGGACAATGGATTTCACCTTAGACATAATATATGAATTGGGTAGGAAACCCTCAAAATGACACAATGGGTAAGCCAACAGAACTATTTACTAGTCGGAGCATAGCACAGTATAGCACTTAACAGGGCATTTGATTGAAGTTGTTCAAACAAGGAAAGAGTTCAAATAGGGAGGCTTACCATAACAGAAATCAACCTCCAAATTAGTTATATGCAACACGAACAATTAGAAACTGGTACAAAGCAAATTTGTTCCTGAAACCAATCCATGCAATGTCAAGGAAATGCATAATTAGAATAATCCTTGCACAGGGTAGGAGCAAAGAATAGGCCAGGTAATCAAAAAATTCCCACATGGAAAATGACCAAAGTTGCACAACCCATATTAGAATCCACGCTAGAAGAAGACAGAGTAATCCATCATAGAACATGGGAACAATTGAAAAACACATTTTTGGAGTATGAATACTTCAGAAAGCAAGACTCCCAACTAAAAACGAAGAAAAAAATATAGAGAATAGCAAGATTAAATGCTACTGTAATAGCAGGATTAAATGCAACAGTCGCGGATCTCTTTATCAGATCTCACACGGCGGAAGCACCCCATCATCCACACGAATCTCTCTAAGTTAATGCAGAAGTAAATGAAGCAATGAGAACGGTTGTAAATCGATAAAAAAACAATAAAAATTTTCAATAAGTGATTGTTTTGGGGCTTTTGAATCCATGTTCTTAACATGGATAGAATGATTAAAACATTTAAATAGTGACATATTTCATTAAATGGCTAACATACCTGAATCATGAATCGGGAATGGACAGTGAAGTCGTCCCTTTGTCCCTCACTGGTATCGCTGTGATCCTTCGTGTGGCGAATGAGATTGAGTCTGAAAGCCCTCGTGTCACATATCTCTGCTAGTTCTGGGCATTCAAAAAATCCCGCAAACTCGGTCCTACCTCCAGAAGCAAAGGTGTTTGCCAATTCAAGACGACTCTCATGCAAAGACTCCAAAGAGATGGTGATGCAACCTTACACACAAGGAAGAGAAGTAGTGATGCAAGAGAAATGTAGATCTTTTATCATCAATATTATAAGAACTATGTTAACTCACTTGATCAAATAGCTGATCAAGGAGATCGAGTGAAACTAACAAAAGTTTACCAAACTGCTGCCATATTGTTTGAAGTATTGAAGACATTCACTCAAACAGAGGATGTGGAAGTTTCTCCTGAGATTCTAGCAGCAGGTAGAGATATCAAGGAAAAAATAGAGATTTTATTTCCATATAATACTCTTCCTCTTGATCCAGCTAGTGGAAAGGAAGCCATAATGTCGTTACCTGAGATTAAGGTTGTAGTAGCAGCGCTTCCCAACACTCGTGCCCTGTAACTGCTTGAAAATAATAAAAAACCAGAGCTAGATATCAGGCAATGATAATTATAGCATGGCGTGATAAGGACTCACCTACATGGGTACTTACCTCGTCATATTCCATGAAGCACTAACTAATATGTTTTATCCATGTCATGCTTTGTCTTTAATCCAAGGCATAACCCAACTCCTTATAATGTAAGTTAGATCTTTGTTGTCGCGCTTTGTCTTTAATCCAAGGCATAACCCAACGCGTTATAACATAAGTTAGATCTCTGTTGTCATATAAGGGCTAGTAAGTCAAATCATTTTACAGTAAAGTAATTATGTTTTATTTATTAGGTTTCCTAACAATGCTAAGTGTCAATTTTTAATAAAAAGAAAATTATAAATTTTTAATTGTTTTTTAGATATGACAATTTGTTTTTATAGCAGGGGTATTTAGTCTATTCAATGTACTTAACCAATGAAAAAATAGGAATAACGAATTTCTAAAATTCGAAATTAATTTTTTATTTTATTTTTAGAATATTAAATTAAATATAAAATTACGATAAAACTTTAGAAAACTATATCAAAACTTTTTTACTAACAAAAAATCAAACTAATTTGAATGACCAAAAGATCACTATAGTTCCTTGCCTTGGGAAGTACTAATAACATATATTTCATTTTCATAAATCAAATAATATTCCAAATTGTGTCATTAAAATTCGTTGAATTAAAATCTTTATGAATATGGTGACCACGATACATAATGAACTCATCCCTTACAAAATTAGGCATAATAGTACCGATCTTAAAAGATGGGTGAGATTGAGTGTAATAAGGATAGCTTCCTAGCATTGTTCTTTATTTTTTCAAAAACCCATTGTTGAATACCAAATAAAAAAAAATATGCAACAAATAAAAAAAATATGCAACATTATGTTTGTTAGGAAAAAAATATGGTTATTAGTACATTAATCCATTTCACATATTATGATAGAATATTGTCTAATGGCATATGGTTATTGCGTATGTTTTTGAAAGAGGGGACACCAAAGAAAATAAAATGACTACTCTATCTATTCTTCTAGCATATCCTCACAAAAATAAGACTCCATTTTTTCTTAACATCCCTTCAACCTCTTATTTATATGGAGAAAATTTGGTTCAAGTAGTTTTGGGTAATAAGAAGTTGGTATATATGGGTTATACATGTATATTTACAACATTTGTATTGTCTATTCAAAACACGTATTTTGTATGTGTTTTGTATGTTTTTGAAGAAATTATGAGGTATCTATATATTTCATGAAGGAATAACATGTATGCGTTCCTTATATGAAATAAAATGAGCAATTAATCACACCTCGTATGAAGGAAAGGAGCGGGTGTAGAGGAAAAAAGTTGAAACTTGTCCAAAGAGTTGGCAAACTAATGAAATAAAGTATTGATATGGCCTAGCTCTATTTAATGGCCAAGTTGACTAAATATATTTATAACAACAACTTTGGGAACTCACATGCGCATGTATCCCTTCACTTAT
>LPNX010851665.1:44241-66573 GCA_001517045.1 Pseudotsuga menziesii
TGGATCTAATTAACATGTCCCTCCCTCCCTCAGTATGAAGGAGCAGCCAAAAAAGATGGCAAGGGTCCTAGCATATGGGACGCCTTTACACATATGCCTGGTATGTGCCGAATATCTATTAGCCTCCACTGGTTATTGGCATATTCAACATAAATACGATGCCGCTAATTATAACCATGGATTGGGAGAATTAAAGATTTGACATATTTTAAATCTGTTGAGAATAAATCTATTGGGATATATTGTGGACAGGAAGAATAAAAGACGGCAGCAATGGAGATGTGGCAGTCCACCAATATCACAAATATCTGGTAATTCACTAGTCTAATTCAATGCCGGATTATATGGTATTAACAAGAACTTCCAGGATCACTGAGAGAGATAATATAATTGTCTCATAAAATGTAATTGAATTACAGGAAGATATCGAGATAATGGCTTCTCTTGGTGTAGACGCCTACAGATTCTCCATATCCTGGTCTCGAATACTTCCAGGTGGCTGATTGCACTGCCAGCTGCTTCTGCCATAGTAATTAAACGCATAAGCTAATAATGTTAGAAAACGAGGATGGGGATCCATATATATCAAATGTGATCTGTGAATTAGTTTATACTTGGGAATTCGTATTTTCTCTGACGGTAATTGTATTGATCTGGCATAATCAGATGGCAGAGGTGAAATTAACCCGGCTGGGATTCGATATTACAATGATCTGATCGATGCTCTTCTGCAAAAGGGTACGCAGTACACTAGGCAAGCTGACAATGCCTGCATTTATGAAAAGGATTGTTGAATAAAATTTAATTCCGGCTGCTTGTTTGCTTAATAAATCCAGGTATCCAGCCATTCGTGACATTGTTCCATTTCGATCTTCCAAAAGCACTTGAAGACTCATACAGAGGATGGTTGAATCCTCAAATAATGTAATTGCAATCTATGACGTCGTATATCATGAATTTCAGTACAATTAATAAACTCTTTGACTTGACAAAATGACAGAACAAAAGTACGGTAGAGTACTGCTCATGTGTTGCGTTTTCGATTCCTGAAGTTGAATATTTGCGCTATATTTTTTCTTTTCTTTTCCGTGTGAAGAGATTTGCTTCCGGAAATTCGGTGATCGGGTTAAATACTGGGCGACAATGAATGAGGCAAATCTGTTTGTGCCTTTGGGATACACTGTCGGAATATTTCCACCCGCTAGGTGTTCCGCGTGTATAACTGGGAATTCCTCCGCCCCATCAGAACCATATCTTGCTGCACATCACGTTTTGCTGGCCCACGCATCTGCAGTGAACAATTACAGGAAGAAATATCAGGTACTCAAGCAATATCGTTAATTCACGTCGCACTTGCTGCAGGTAATTCTGATCCAAATATTGTAATTGTAATCGACGTTTGACAAATGATCTTAATCAGAATGCCGGGGCATTTGTACTGGGCATGCATTTGTTTGCAGAAAATTCAAGGCGGGTCTATTGGGTTCGTTATGAGTGCCCCATGGTATGAACCCTTGGAAGATTCCTCAGAGGATCGATCGGCTGTTGACAGAATTTTATCATTCAATCACCGATGGTGAGTACGTAGTAGTATATTATATGATTTTATCATTCCTACACCTACAGTACCCTTGTCTGTCTGTCTAAAATTAAAGAATAAAGAATCGCTTCTAATAATGTAAATGGAGCTAGTGGCGAATGGATTGTCATAAATAAATAAATAATTCTTTAAAGTTCAACGCGTTTTCTTCCAGGTTTTTGGATCCAATTGTCTTCGGACATTATCCACCAGAAATGCGTCAGCGAGTGGGACAACGGTTACCAACTTTCTTCCCGGAACAATCCGATAAACTGCGGGGATCGTTCGATTATATAGGAATAAACTACTATACAACCTTATACGCAACAAGCACTCCTACTCTTTCACCAGATTCCACGCAAAATCTATATCCAGATTCCATGGTTTATCTAACTGGAGAGCGCCGCGGAGTCCCAATCGGACAACGGGTATGAATTAATATTCAGTACTTCTTGGCCACCTCTTAAATCTGAGTCAGCTTGTAGTATAGTTTGGCCAATGCAGGCAGCTCATGCAGCGATTTGTAATTATATGATCAACACAGACAGGAATGGACGGTTTGTTTGTGGTACCTCGTGGAATTCAGAAAATCGTTGAGTATGTAAAAGAATTATACGACAAGCCGGCTATTATTATCACAGAGAACGGTAAGATCAGTAATTTGCATATATATATATATTTTTATTTTCTCTAATACAGACCCAATTAATGCGGCCATCGTATATATTCTTCTCATGTCGACCAGGCTATGCAGAGTCTAAAGAAGATTCGAGTCTTTACGACATGAGCAGAATAACGTTTCTTGAAGATTGCTTGCGTTATCTCGCTGCAGCAGTCAAGTAAGATCATTAGACGCGCCCGCGCGCCATTAAATTAGTTTTCATGTCAGTGGACTTTGCAGCAGCTTCTTCATTTGTTAATTATAATGTACTGTACTACTGATTGCCTGCATTTACCTGTCATGTGTTTACACAAATGGATCAGACGTCCGAGGGTACTTTGTGTGGTCTCTTCTGGATAATTATGAGTGGACATCTGGGTATACACTTCAATTTGGTCTTTTATCACGTGGATATTTTTTTCTCATCGAAAGAGATATCCCAAACTATCAGCCCACTGGTTCACACAATTTCTTCATCCCGAAGACGACGACCACGACCACGACCAGGGAAGTATTAGAAGCAGCAGCAGCAGCATTTAGACTGCAAATCTGTTGCATGTACTGTTCGTGGGAATCACAATCCGAGTAGATATTAATGCAGTAAACACATTGCGCCGAGCCTACGTTACAGCCGGTTAGGGTTGCAGAATAAGAACAATAAGAAATTATTTTTCAATTATTTGTATTTAATTAATTGTTTCTTCCCGAATTTTTTAATTATTTGTATTTAATTAATTGTTAAGTTAATATAACAATTTGTAGTTGTTAAATTTATTTACTTTGTAGTTGTTAAGTTTATAGTTTTGTAATCATTGGAATTAATCTAATAGTTAATTTAAAAGTTAATATAAAACCTTACAAAAAATTTAACAGCTTTCAAATGAAGTTTTACTAAGCTTTATCTACATTAACTTCCAACTCCCACCACATGGAGTTAGAGTGTTACATGAGTTACACATTACCACGCAGCACCTAAGTGCAATTATCATATTAGCTAAAAGGAAATTATTAGGAGTTGAGTTATCATATGAGTTAAAAGGAAATTATTAGGAGTTCATAGGACTTGAGTTTGACTTTCACACCAAGTGCACATTACTTCAACTCAGAAGTGTGAAATGCAGTTTGTCTAAACTTTATGCACATTAGCTCAACTTCTAGCTACTAGATGGACTAATTTTAATTGGATCGAAATAAAAGAATTCATCTACTAAGACAACACAAGTATTCGTTTTCAATTTGATCTAATCTCAATGTTACGTGAAATTTCCACCTTTAATATAAATAAGGCTAAGTTAATATAATTTTTTTTGGACGAATGAGGGATTTATATTAGTCGATTTTCGTGTACATAAAAATAATTTAGTATATACACTAGTGATACTAGAATATATACTAGCGTATATACTATAATATACACTAGCACTAGATACACGAGGAATTGAATTATTGAAATTAACAAGAGAATTTAATAAATTCATTTAGGGGCTCAACATGCCACTCACTAGGAATTGACCTGGGCCAACCAAGACAAAAATCAATCCTCCCAACCACTGTACTACATACACTAGTATATACACTAGTGATATACACTAGTCTATATGTTATTATCAATATAGTATGATACACTAGTGTATATAATAGAATATAAACTGATGTATTTTTAGTATATACACTAATGTATATACTAGAATATACACCAGTGTATATTCTAGATATATTCTAGAATATACACTGATGCATATTCTCTAGAATATACACTAGAATATATTCTAGTAGTATATAGTGTATAGTCTAGTATATACACTAGTGTATAATCTAGTATATACACTAGTGATACTAGAATATACACTAGTGATATACTAGAATATACACCAGGAATTGAATTATGGAAATTAACAAGAGAATTTAATAAATTCATTTAGGGGATCAACATGTCACTTACTAGGAATTGAATGGGGCCAACCAAGACAACAATCAATCCTCCCAACCATGGTACATCCACTAGCACGGAACTAGAATATACACTAGTGTATATGCTAGTATCAATATAGTATATACACTAGTGTATCTACCTAGTTACAGTATAGTATATACATCGAAGAATTTTCTAGTATATACACCACTGTATATTCTAGTGTATAGTATATACACCGGCAGTGTATATTCTAGAATATACGCTGGTGTATATTCTAGTATATACACGGGTGCATGCCTTATAATGTAAGTAGGTAGATACACTAGTGTATACACTATATTAATACTAGCATATACACTAATGTATATTCTAGTATATACACTAGAATATACACGAGGAATTGAATTATGGAAATTAACAAGAGAATTTAATAAAATCAGTTAGGAGCTCAACATGCCACTTAATAGGAATTGAATTGGGCCAACCAAAACAACAATCAATCCTCCCAACCATGGTACATACACTAGTGTGGATACTAGAATATACACTAGTGGATACTTTGCATGATGTCAAAGTATTTTGAGGTGAAAGGATAGTAGATTATGATGGAATGAGGTTTTGGGTAAGATTTTATGAGGCTATGAGGATTTGGGTTTCTCAAGCTATGCATAGAAAGTGTGTTACATACAATGTATTTATTATACAAATAATAAAAAAGAAAATTATATTCAAGCCTTTCATTATTGAATGAAAAATTTAGATTTGATGGTTGAATCAATCCAATGGTTCAGAACCTCACAACCACAACATTTATTGTGAAGTGCTTAAGAAATAATAGTTTATCATTAAATGATATGGTGGTCTTCTACATTAAGGCAATCTACCCCACGAGTTCTATACATGAGTATATACACATATAGGCCACGGGGACTTCACTTAGTGAACCTCTCACATAGCACGTGTGATCATGGGATATTAAAGAATACGCTTAATTTCCAGAGATATTGACCCAAACATTTTTTGTTGAAACCCCCTCCCAATACTTAAAACCTCCTCCCGAGCCCTTTTCATACCTCAATCCTTATAAACCACCCTACCCACCCCCACCTTAAACCCCTCATCCCCCCTAATACCTGCAATATATTGGTTCAATTTTTGATAATTTTAAAACCCACAATATGCACTAATGTGATAGGATATTGGTAAAAAGGTGAAGCCCCCGTGATATAGGCCTAGTGTATACAAGTAGTGTATATGTATATTTTCCAAAAAGACTAGTAGTGTATGCATAGCTAACATTTTATGTATATATGCTATTGGTATATACACTAGTGTATATATGCTATTGGTATATATACTAATGTATTTACCTAGAAGTTTAATGGCATATACACTAACTTGTATATACCTCCAAATTATGTCCCATAGAACGATTAAAGACAACCCCATGAAAAATATGATGATGCAGAGAAACATAGGAAGAACAACTATCATACACTCTGACCATGGTGGGACTATTATGGAACTCTCACCATGATGGGACTACTATTTTTTTAAAACTTTATATCAAATTTGAATCAATATCGAAAAAATATGGTTTCAATGCCTTTTATTCCACACCTTATTAATATGCATTTTCCACATATATGATGCTACAATAATGATTCACATGGATGCACTCCCTTGTCTTACCACTTGTGTGTGTTCACATCATTCTTAAGCAATATCTCGCAACTAATCTCTTATATCTAGGATTTTATCTCTATTGATGTGAGAAGGCATATTCACTCTAAAACAATTAAATCTCAATCAATCATAGATGTAAACTATAGATTCTAAAAATTTTGTTTCTCTCGAGGTAAATTTTAGTATTTATAAAAATAATTAAATTAAACTAATAACTAAATCAAGATTTGTAACTATGATACGGTTTAAAGCAATGATTTTATTAAAACTCCGTAGATAAATCTTAACTCAAAATCTATTAAAAGGGATCCAATCTATTGAAGTACAAACATTTTCTCAAAATTTTCACCATAAAACATATTTGCACATCAAGAAATTTGGTTTATGCTAAAATAGTCCTATGTTGGTATATTTCATTATAATACCCTCTCATTCAATCCCTATACTTCATTAATTTATCAAAATCATTTTTTTTATTATTTTCAAATAATAAAATACAAAAACATTTTTTAGTTTAAAACAATGTTAAATTAAAATTATAACAACTCTAAATTTATTTTATAAGCTTTATATACCAAATATTTAAATATTTATATAAATAATGAAAATATAGTAAGTTAAAAACCATAATAATTATATAAATAAAAATAATACTAACAAGGTGTCCTCGCACAAAGTTCAGGGACCTTTTAGATTCAATCATATATCTAAAAAACTCAATCAAGTTTTTGAAAACATAAATGGTTCTGAGTTTATTACATTTAGAAATGTGCGACGATGGAGGCCAACCAATATAGGAAAAGGATGACTTAAGAAATGCCCATGCGATATATGATGGTACAAGGAAACATTCAAGGCTCCTGAGTGTGAGAAGATTCAACAATATCCTTAAGACATTTTTTTTCCATCCATGATTGTTTTCATGGCCTTGTGATAGTTCCTTAGAGTCAAAAATATCTTAATGGTATTGTTATCCAATCTTGATGCCAAATACCACTAAGAGAAAGTTTGTGTTATGGATTGCAAGTGTTGTTCATGATGATTGCACCTTTGAAATGGTGTTTAGGGCACAAATCCCATTATTGTTCTCTTATGACATTGATCAGACTAATAGACTCATTGCTTGTGCACAATTAACATATTAATGGCATGTAGAACACCCTTTGAGTTCGATTATGAAACAACATAGGTCATATGTATACCAGTGTATATACACTAGTGTATATCCCAATATATACATGGTGTATATACCAGTATATAAACTAGTGTATATACCTTTATATACCGGTATATAAACTAGTGTATATACCAGTATAGAAACTAGTGTACATATACCAGTATACAAACTAGTGTATATATCAATGTATATCCCTAACATCAAGAATTGAATTGAATTTAAGTGCTCAACATGTCACTTGAAAGCTACATCTAATGGACTAAATATATCTAATGGACTAAACACAACCTTGTTATAGTACAAATATGCACCTAGTGTATATACTATATTGTAGCCAAGTATATACACAAGTGTATACACTAGTGCATATATTGGTATATACATGACATATATTTGTATATGCACGGGCGTATACAGTGGCATATATATTGGTATATACACTAGTGTATATACATTGATATATATATATTACTATATACCTAGTGTATACCTAGACCTGATGTATATGGTATATATACACTAGTGTATATACACCATATACACTAGGTCTAGGTATACACTAAGTATGTGGTATATATACACTAGGTATATATACTAGTATATACACCGGTGTATATGCCTAGTGTGTATACTTGTTATATACACTGCTTATATACCTAGTGTATATACCTAGTGTGTATATTAGTTATATACACTGGTTATATACCTAGTGTATATATACACTGGTTTTATACACTAGGTATATAACCAATGTATATAACTAGTATACACACTAGGTATATACACTAGTGTATATACCTATATACCTAGACACCAGTGTGTATATACTTGTCTAGCATGTACCAAAACCAACTAGGTGGACAACAATTTACACTTGTCTAGCATGCAAAAAACCTCTCTCTTTCATTTTTCCTATTTAAGGAGGCTTCCCCTCCTCATTTGGGTTACAGACTCACACCCCCTCTCTTGCTCATGCTCTCATTCTTTCTCTTGCTCTCTTGCCCTTAGTCTTGCTTGGGCCATTGTAATTTTCAGCTATTTGGCTTTGGTAATCAAAATCTTTGGAGAAATATCGTGTGCATTGTTCCCATTGATGATTTGGTTCCATGCTTAAGGACCTACAGAAGTTTGGTTGGCCAAGGAAGCATACTAATTTGCTTTGGTAAGATTTATGGTATTTGTATTCCATAAATGTTGTGAGTTTTCATTCTTGTAGTAAAGAAGTTCATATATTTTCTAGTTTGAAGTTTATGATTTATTTGCTCATTATTTGATATTCACTGTCTAGTAGTTGTGTAGTGAAAATTTTATAAGTTGCAGGTTATTTGGATTGAAGAGTGAGATTCCTCGGTTGGATGCCCCATTGCTTCACTTCTTGAAGAACGAAGGACCAATTTTCTCTTTCTTTAAATACAAATTTCTGCATTTTAATTTTAGTTTGTTGTGTGTTTTAAATCTGATTTTAACTCTTATATAAAAAATTTATTTCTAAAGTATTCATTTGGCAACTGTGTATAAATTTTGTATATATATTGCACTAACATATTAACTTCCCCAAAGTGATTTTGGGCACATTTTATCATTTTCTGTTTATTGGTTTTTAGTGGGTTAGTGACAAAATAAGGAGAAAATATGTCAAAATTCAGCCATAGAAGAGATTTAAGGCCACCCGAAAGGAAGACCTTCAAGGACATCTCAAGAAAAGGAAAAAATACGGTTTTTCTCACTCGTTCTACCTCTTTCTTTATGCTGAAATTTCAGCCTTTTTAAGAAGTCCAAGAGACTCGGACTTGATTTCTTGCTTTGCATTTTTAGTTAAATCAAGTCTCATTTATATGTCATCCATTGCTAACAATAGAAGTTGGGCATGCCCACCTGTGCATAAGCAATTGTTGATTGACGTGGGTTTTAGATTAGTTAGAGTTTTATTTTGTTTTTGTTTTCTTCTTTATTTTTTTCCCGCACCTTGTAAGTGATTTCGATTTTTCATCCTTGCAATATCGCATTGGCTAGCATTTTATTCCAAGTATCTACTTATTTCTTTTTTTTGCTCGCACCTCACAAGCGAAGTGGCTTTGCCCATCCAGGTGAAATCGCGTTGGCTAGCATTTTTATTTAAAGTATTTGCTTATTTCCTTTTTCCCACACCTTACAATCAAGTAGGCTCTGCCTTCGTTGTGATATCACACTTGGCTTGTTTTGTTTATTTTTTTTTAAGGATAAAATTTACCACAAGCCCCATTTTTGCCCCATATCCTCTCCCCCCACCGGTTCAATTGATTTAGGGTGACAAAAAAGGGAAAAGATTTGTGTTGGCTAGTTTAATAGGAACCCAGCTAAATATCTTCATTAGAAAGGAGAAAAAGAGGCTTAACCTATGGAGCTAGTGGGGTAGAGGCTGTAGGGGGCTTTGTGGCACTTTGTGTCCTCTAGTTGAGCACCCAGCAAGTTTTGAGTTTGACTCGTGGAGCTAGGTGGGAACCTTGTGTTCCCATGTTGAGTACCCGACATTCTCTCTCTAATCAAAGGAGATAGTCTCTTGGGGTAGACATCTAGAATAGTTCATTTCTTTGCAAAAAACACCTTAATTCCCTAATTCAAAGAGAGACATAAAAATTATTAAAACTTACAGGACCACTTGCATAACATTGCAACAATCATTTACATTTCTCTACCGTTTGCAATCACTTTATTTTAACTTACTCATTTATTGGAATTCATCATGTTCTTGAATATTTGTTAAAGTAAATGAGTTGATGCTTTAGGAAAATTATTTCAAGTTGATTATTGTGACTCCATAGCCCGAGTAGAGGTGACACGGATCATTTTGATTATTTGATTGTTTCTCTCTTTCATACATTACTGGTTGATTGTTAAAGGGTTTTCTTGACATCGAAATATTTGCATCACTGCACGCCGATTGTCATTTTTGTAATTCAGAACTCCCAGAAAAAATTATTCAAAAAAGAACGTAGTAAGCAACGACTACCCCCTTGGCCTTTAGGAGTTGTGGTTTAAATGGAGGAGTTTAGAACCGAAGTGACAGTGGGTTCTCAACTCATAAGTTTCCCTTAGGAACACACACAGCATTTGGGAGACTTACCCGTGTCCAAGTGTGTTTTAGGCGGCAACATTTTTGGCGCCGTTGTCGGGGACAAGTCTCTTGTCCTTGGTTAGTTGACATTCTGGTTTTAATTTTAATTTTGTAAAAAGATTTAAATTTTAATAACATAAGAATAAAAGTTATTAGATATTGTTTAAACTTAAAGTGGCGACTCCACTTTCAAATTCGGTGAGGTATTCTACTAGGAGAAGCTCTAGGGGTTTACTTGTTCCCGTCCCTGAACATGAAAGGGTTTATAGGAGGAGAGAAAATAGACTAGCTCCTCGTAGACTCCTTGCAAGTCTTGGAGAAGAAGCAATCTCTGATATACATTTATTATTTAATAATCCTTTAATAACATCACCAATGGATGCAATTTACCAACCATGTGATTTTTCAAATATCCAAGATTATCCTCATCCTATTCCTGACAAAGATCTTGAGAAGTTTCCATCTTTTTAGGGAAACAATGCTGTTAGTGCAAAGGATCATGTTCGAAATTTCAACTTATGCATTAGCAAATGGTGCAATGCCCATAATTATGAGGATGTGAAAATGAATCTCTTTGGTTTGTCCATGGAGGAAGATGCCCTTGATTGGTTCATAGAGCAAGATGATGATAAGCCTTAAGATTCTTCAAGAAATCCTAGATGCCTTTAATGAAAGATGGGGAGATAGGAAGGAAGCTCGTTTTTTTCTTGCTTCCTTGCATGCAAGTCAAAATAATGAAAATGAAACCATGGAAGAACTTAATAAGAAATTCAATGATCTGGTCAATAGCTTAGATAAGAAGGTTAGACCTCCGGATGATGCCATATTAATACATTATATGGAATCTTTTGATGGGGAAATTAGATATCAATTAAGAGATAAGGAGCCAACAGATCTAAAAGATGCTCAAAAGAAAGCCACCAAAATTGAAAGGAACATGCAAGCCTCTGGGAATTCTAATATTCCTGGGTTAACTAGAGGGACATCTTCAAGGTCTCACGAGGATAAGAAGAAAAAACCAGAAATTAAAGAATCACCTAGTGATTTTGTTAAACAACTCACTCAATTGATCAATAAAATGGAGATTAACCATGCAAACCAATTGGCAGCCATGCAAAACAGATTGATAAACATAGAAATTTCCTAAGCCAATAGGTTCCATCCTAAGAAAAATGATAAATGGAAAAAGAAGCCTCATTCCCAAGAACATAGGCTTCCAAGTCCTTTGGAAACAAATATTATGGTTGATCACCAAGTGATTCCCTATTGTAGGACATGTGGGGAGTTCCATGAAGAATTCACATGCCTAAAATTCCTTGAGATAAGTGAGGACGGATCAGCAAATGAACAAGTATGCATGTTTTCCCAAAGTTATAATGTTCATTGGGAAAGTTTGGTAGGATTAGGTGAGAGTAATAACTACATGGATAAGGTGACTGAAACCTCTGGGATGAAACCTTCACCTAAGCAAGTGGCAGAAATAGCTAAGTATAGGGGCATCACGTATCAAAAGAGAGGAAATAAAAATCAAGAAAAAACACAAGCAAGCGCTCCTCAGGTACCTTCTCTCCCTCTAGAAAATATTCCTTCAAATAACGAATCAAATTTTAATGTAGGAGAATGGGCTAGTCATGTAAAAATACTGGTTCCTTTGACAGAAGTCTTGAAGATAGATGATCAAAAGCAAAAATTCTTTCAAGACATAAATGTCCCTCTTTTGATCAAAGTTGAAGTGGCAAAGAATAATCAGAAAAATATGGAAAAGCAACCAGTAGAAGCTTACCAAGACGCCCCTGTAATTTTGAAACCTATGGATAAAGAAAACAAAGGAAATGATCCTTTCCATGTCACCCTCTTGGTAAATGGAAAAATCCTACATAATTGTATGCTTGATTTAGGTGCTAGCTCATGTTTTATGTCTACAAAGGTGATGCAACAGCTAAACTTAAGAATATCAAGGCCTTATCACAACATTTGTGCTATGGATAGTAAAAAGATAGAAGTGCATGGATTGATAAAGGATTTGCAAGTCCATCTTGCTGTTTTTCCTGATATCCAAATAATAATGGATATAGTGATAATTGATGTACCCAATGCATGGGGCATGCTCCTTTCAAGAAAATGGGCAGTCGATCTAGGAGGTAACTTGCAAATGGATTTAACTTATGCTACCATACCTACCCCTGAAGGAACCATGGTTAGACTTAATAGAGAGTTAGAAAGGAAATATCATGTTGAAGACCCAAAAATACAAGAAATGAACTAAAGTATAAGTCAGATGGGATTGGGAATTATGCTATTTTGTCTAATTTTGTGGAACCTGAAAGGGGAAAAGTTAAGATAGAAAAACCAAATGAAGTATGGAAAATGAATTTTGATGGAGCACATTCTAGGTTTGGTAAGGGTGTTGGCATAGCCATTGAGTCTCCTTTGGGACAAGAATTCTCTTTTGCATATAGGTTGGAGTTTGATGCTACAAATAATGTAGCTGAGTACGAAGCTTTGTTGCTTGGTTTAGAAATATGCAAAGATATGGGCATAAAATTGTTGAACGTTAAAGGGGAATCATATTTGATTATATCACATGCTAAAAATATATTCGCATGCAAATATGAAAGGATAAAAAGATATAGGAATGCGATATGAAGCACCATGGAGTTCTTTGATGCATTAAAACTTACTTCCATTCCTAGAGAGATGAACACTAAAGTCGATGCGTTAGCTGTAACAGCTTCTACCCTGCAGCTTTCAGAAGATATCATTAAGGAAGATGTTAAAATGGAAATGATATTCAGACCTTTAGTTCTTGAAAATGTTGATCATTGGCATGTCTTTGGCGATGATAGGTAAGTCATTAAATTTTTTAATAATATGCATGAGTTTGCTGACTTCGAAATTAGTCACAAGGAGGAAGGATGTCATAATCCAGAGAATGACTGACAAATCAATCCAATGCACAGAAAGGTTGTTTCTTATGATAGTTTCTTTAATAAGTATGATGGTTGCAAAAAGAAAGAAGAAAAAAGTTTAAAAAATGGTGAACTTATAGAGATCAACATAGGATCAACATAGGATCAACAAAGAACCCGAAAAATATAAAAGTTGGAAAGAACACCCCAAAAGAGGAAAGCGACCAAATAGTAAAATTATTGAAAGAATATAGGGATGTTTTAGCATTTTCATATGATGAGATAAAAGTATATAGTGAGGATGTGCTTCAACATGCTATTCCATTGAAAAAAGGATCTTAACCCTTTAAACAAAAACTAAGGCAGAAGAACCCTAAATTAGCTCCCTTAGTCCACTAAGAGCTACAAAAAATGTTGAAAGCTGGAATAATTGCCCCAAGAAGATATTCTTCTTGGTGCTCAAACTTAGTTGTGGTTATAAAGAAGAATGGGGCAATTAGATTATGTGTGCATTTTAAAAATTTGAACGTAGCTTATGAAAGGGACCTTTATCCCCTTCCAAAAATGGAAACACTAATACAAAAAGTAACAGGTTCTGGAATGGTGTCAATGCTTGATGGTTTTTCTAGTTATAACAAAGTAATGGTTAAAAATGAAGATCAACATAAAAATACATTCACAACCCCATGGGGGGACTTTCCAACATGTAAGAATTCCTTTCGGTTTGTTTAATGCTTGGGCCACTTTTTCAGAGAGCAATGGATTATTCTTTCGGAGGGTTGATAGGGATAATAATTGAGATCTATCAAGATGATTTAATGGTATTTTCAAAGGATGGGGGAGGCCACATCAAACAATTAAAACAGGGTTTTGAAAGGCACAGGGAATTTGGCATTTCATTGAATCCAGCTAAGTCAGTGTTTGGGGTAACTAGGGAAAATTTTTGGGACATATAGTCACTGGGGATGAGGGGAAAATAGATCCTGAAAGATTTGAAGCCATTGAAAATATCCCATTTCCCACATCAAAGAAGTCTCTCCAGTCTGTCCTTGGAAAAACAAATTTTGTGCACAGGTTCATTCTGAACTATGCAGAAGTAGCCGAGCCATTTTACAAATCTCTTAAGAAAGATGCAAAATTTGAATGGGATGATCAGGGTAGGAAATATTTTAAGCAAATAAAGGAATCCATGTCTAAAGCTATTGTCCTAGTAAGCCCATATTATTCCAAGGATTTCAAGATTTTTCTTTTGCTTCGGAAGATACCATTGCAGGTGTCTTGCTCCAAACAAATGACCAAGGTCATGACCAACCCATTGCTTACATGAGTAGGGCCTTGCAAGACTTAGAGTTAAAATATCATACAGTTGAAAAGAAAGCGTATACATTGGTTAAGTCCCTTAATCATTTTATAACTTTTATTGGGTATTCTAAAGTAATTGGATATGTTCCTAACTCAGCGGTCAAAGATGTATTATCTCAAATAGAAGGGTTAGGTGTAAGAGGGAGATGGATTGATAAAATTCAAGAGTATCAATTAGAAATCAAACCCACAAACTTATTCAAAGGACAAGGCCTAGCCCAAATGTTGACTGAAGGCAATGAAAACTCTTTGGACATGGTTTGCCAAAATGATGAGCCTGAATATTCCATGAATATTCAAAAGTTACAACAAGTGGAATGGTATGTAGATATTATTTTCTATCTAAAGCATGGCACATGCCCCAATCATCTAGAGGGTCATAAGAGAAGAGCCTTAAGGTTAAAAGAAACCAATTTTTTTATTACTCAAATAGGACTAGGATGGAAGAATCTAGATGGGTTGATCCTTAGATGTGTTGATAAAGATGAAGCCAAAAGTCTCATAAATGAATTTCATGCTGGATTGTGTTGTGGTCACTATGCATCTAGAACCACTACTCATAAAATTCTTAGAGCTGGTTACTATTGGCCTTCTATATTTTCTGATGTGCACAATTTTGTGAGATGTTGTGAACCTTGTTATCTTTTCACGGGTAAACAAAAGTTAGCCTCCTTGCCTATGATAGCCAGTTGTTGTATAGGCTCTTTTTCAGTAGTGGGGTTTGGACTCCATTGGAAAATTTAAAGATAATTCAAGCAATGGTTACTCATGGATATGAAAAGCTACAGATTACTTCACTAAATGGGTGGAATCCATTCCTACCAAAGCAACAACTGAAAAGGTATTTATGTATTTTCTTGAAGACAAAATAATAACAATATTTGGTGTTGTTATCACTCCAGGAAACTCCTCTAGGTTGTAGCTCGAGGATGCCTGGTAACTTACAATGTTTTTAGGGTTTTTTGATATGGATCAAGTCAGTTGACCTATATAACCTTTCCACTCTCAGGACATGCATAAAAATCACTCATTTACAAGGATTTTAGTTACAATTGCTCAGAAGTTGACAATAAGGTGCAGGGATGAAGAACTCATCAGGTTGGCAGAATTACATACAAAACATATACATATAAATGGCTAAATCATGATAAGGATGGAACTTATAAATCAAATTGCACTAACAACCCAATAGGATGACAACTATTATCTATTAATCAATCTGAAAATGACCTAAATACGCATTCAGGCATAAGTATAGTAAAGAAAGAGATGATGGCTGAATAGATCGTAACAAAAGAACTTACATTCATGAAGAGTAAAAATGAGAAGCTAAAAGCATTATAGGCTTATAAATCCCTGAATTTGAACCTTTATTATAAAATATATCTTAGGCTTTTTAGCCTTTTTACAAAAAGCACAGATCCTGAAACCTGGATCTGTTTTTACAAAAATACTCAAAAGTGACAATTTTTCCAAATTAGGGTTTGAAAACCTACCTAACTACTTGTCTAACTACAATGAAGATTTAGTTCACTGACTGAATATTAAAACAACTACAGTATTTGTTGATGATCATTGTTGCTGGTCCACTATCAGTTAACCCACTAATTTCTCCTTGGCAGCAATGTTGATGACTTTATGGTGTTGTTTTGTCATAATAGATCTAAACAGACCCTTTCTAATGCTTCTGTCAGCACCTTTTATCTTTAACTTACATCCTTGAGCCATCTGCAGTCACCAAAAAATGATCCTGTGTGCCCAAACTTGCCTTTACGCCTCTGTCCACTTTCGGTGGTTAAGAGGCTAGTCTATCGGACCCATTAGCTACCGAAAGTGGTGCTTTCAGTGGCTAATGGACCATTCCATCGTCTGCCTAAGCCATCGAAAGCCCTGTTTTACCAAAATTATTAGGTTATTATCAAAAATGTCTTCTCAGACCTGTTGGATCAGCTTTTCTCTTACACAGGCTTCGTGCTAGGGGTGTTAACAGCGCCTTAACTGGTTTCAGGAGGTTGGAGACTGATGGCTGCTTCAGCTAGGGTTGATAAGGAAAAGTGGCTTCTAGGGTTTGCTTTGGATTCTTTCAGCTGCAATCTTTGGAGCCTCACCATCCTGTATAACCTAGTATTGTCCCTTAGGTATCTTTTGTTCAGCCTTTTCCAGAATATGTATCTTTCCCTCTGCTCCAGGTAGGACTTATGCAATAACTTGTTTCTCCTAGTCAGTGTCTCATTATTTCTCTTTAGCTCTCTTTCCAAGACCTCCATTTCATAAACCTGCCTCAGTAGCAGATAGATCTTTTGACTTCTAGGTTTGCCTGAGGAAAGCCTTTCTTCTAGTTCCTCTTGTTCTTGTGGTGTGGGGGATGGAAATGCTTCAGTGAATGGAACAATTTGCAGTGCTAGGGCTGTATCATCTCCTTGTTCTTCCTAAGAATATAAATAGGGTAGGTTTAAGACATTCTCCTGGTGTGCTTCTGCCTCTTGACCTTTCTCACCGAAATCCAAATTCCTTTTTTCCTTCTTGGTCTTGGAGGAGGAGGGAGGTTGTTCTATTGTTGGAGCTGTGGAAATGACCCTCCTCCTTCTTCTCCCATTTCTTGGAGTGTTGGATTTCTTGGCAGGAGACTTCCCTTTCTCCTCTAGTTGAAGGCCTCTCTCAAAGCCATTCCAGAACAGAAAATAAGGCCAAGCAATGTTTCTTCTCTTGAACAACTCTTGGACCAATAGCTGGATAAGACCATGGTGGCACAGCCTTCCAGCAATCTTGGATGGTTGGGCTTTCACTTGATGTGCCATATTCCCTAGACTCTTGTGTAAATAAAAGGGCAGATTAAGATGTTTTTTACTTGTGAAGTGGTTCATGAGTTTGAAATGATAGATCATTACTCTATTGTATCTCCCTTCATAGGTCAAATAGACCACAATGGCCTTTAGCAGCTGTTGCCAATTCTCTTCAAGCCATGATGATGGCACACTCTTATTCCATGTTATTCCCCTATGCTCAAGCTTGAGATATGATCTGAATTCCACATCTTTGGGTATGGTGGTCTTGAACCACTTCTCTCCAGTGCAAGGGAGTTCAGTCACCTCTGAGATCAGTGCTTCATCTATGAGAAATTCCTCCCTTCCTATGAATGCTTTTGAACCATCAAATAACAGGGCAAAAGTTTCAGTCACCTACTAATGGAAACCCTGTATTTATTCACAGAATTTGTAGTAGCCTACCTCCTAGAATGGTCTACAAAGCTCTGGATGGGCCTCTAAATAACTGACATCACCTAGCTCCTACCTCAGAGCCGGTCCACTCTTCTTGATCCTAATGGGTGTATCTCCTGGGTACCTACAAAACAGCTTTTAGACTTTGTATAGAGTGGCTTCAGCAAGCTGCTCCTTCAGATCTCATTTTTTTGGTGAGAACAATGCTAATTTTGACAATGAAATACGATGGAGTCCCAAGGCACTAATTATGAGGGTTTTCTGTCTTTTATGGAAGCTGAGGTCACCAAAATGATGACAGCAGCTCGATCCTTGAGATCTCTTTTCCCATATCACCATAGCCTACTTCAGCCAGAGCATTCAATGGCTATTTGATGATCTTTGGGATAGGTGCAGGAAAACTGGAGGTTGGCAGTCAGATCAGTTTGTGCTATTTGCATATTGACCCTTTTCACTCATTTCCCACGTAGTCACACGACTCCATATCTCTTTGGTGGGTAATCATTCTCTAAAATGATCTTTTATCTTGCTGACAGGGTTGGATGTGACAGTTCCCAACCATTTCCTTATTTTGGCCTTTCGGCGGTTTAAGATCCTTCGCTATTTTGTCAACTAGCCACCAAAAAGCTGGCTTTTTGGTGGCTAACTAAACGTTATCTTTCTTGCTCAAGCTTCCAAAACCTTTACCCCATCGTCATGATGAATTTTTGCTTTCGGCAGATAACGACTTTGTCAAAAACATTTTTAAACTACTGAAAACTTGTTCTTTCGATGGTCAACACAAATGCCATAGCTTTCACCTAAACTGTCGAAAGGGTTTTTCACCCAACATTTAACTTTGAGCTTTCGGTGGTTAGAATATGTGTTGCACCCTTTTTTTAATCTGCCAAAAATGGCCCTTTTCGGTGGCTAATCAGATGTTCTGAGCCTCACCTAAGCCACTGAATGTACCTTTCCCGACGCTACTTGCCATATGTCCATGGTTATTACACTTATAACATCCTATGTCATATTTTTGGAGTAGTGTAAAAATATTATTATTTCCCTTCGACTTATTACTTGATGTCTACTTCTTTTATTCATAAACCTTTCTTCAAGTTTTGCAGTTTAAGGCTTTATGAACAAAATTATTAAAATCAAATAAGTGAGCTAAACAGATCTGTAGATATCTATTTGGTCTCTTCGGTGCTAGATTATTTCTATTTTTATCTTTTGAAATTAAGCCAGCTTTCTTGCTTCTTTCCTTTTTAGCTAGAGTCTTTAGTATTTTAGCATAGCTTTTCTTACTTCCTTCTTGATTTGAGATAGGAAAAATTTATGTCTTCTTTTCTTTAACGAACCCCAAACCAGACCTATCACTTGATGGTATTTCGTTATTCGGAATGTCATCTAGTATCTTTGAGCTATTCTCAAACTTTGATTTGGTATATCCTTCATCAATCTTTCTCATGAATTGCATGGTTTCTTCTACAAGCTTTTCATACTTCTATATTCTTCTTTTGAGCTATAGGTTTAGGTCCTCCTCAACCTTTTTGGAATCACTTTGGAATCTAAGAGTTGAGCTTCCAACTGACTAATGATAATATTTGACTATCATTTCTTTTCCCCATATTTCTCAAATTCTTCAAGGGCACTAACAAGTTCAACTCTTAGGTCTACTTCTCCTTCCATGTCTGAGTCACTATTTGAGGCTTGAGTGTCTAGACCCATAAATAAAACTTCAGATTATTCAACTTCGCAAAATCTTCATGGTCTTCCATGGTGTAAACAATTTTCTTTTTCCCATAGGGTTTTTTCTTATTTCCTGGTTTACCCATTTTCAATTTCGAAGTTTCATTTTCTTCATTCTCATCTTGTTTAGTGTATGTGCATTTAGAGGAAAAATGTCCAATCCTTCTACAATTAAAACACATTAAAGGTAACTTACCCTTGTAATTTCCAGTCCCTCTCTCAAGTTTATTAATAAAAAGGGCTTCCTCATCATTTGATTTTTTTGATTGATTTTTTATGGAAGCTTTAAAAGCTACCTCTTTTCTTGAAGATCCATTTTGTCTTGTTCGCATCTCATACACAGTGAGAATTTCATGTAATTCATCCATTGTTACCTTTTTAAGGTCATCTCATTGTTCTAAGGTGGATACCTTTGGGTCATATATAATTGGTAATTTTATTAGTACCTTGCTTACCACTACTTTTTCTTTTAATTCCCCCCCAAGGCCTCTGATCGCATTAACAACTTCATCTACTCGAAGACAGTATTCCCCAACATTCTCTTCTTTCATTTTAAGGCTTTCAAATTGACCTCTATAAGTTTGAATTTTGGATTCTTTGACCTTAGATTCTCCTTCATAGATAATCTTCAATATGTCCCAATCTTGTTTGGCAGATGTGCATTGCATAACTTTAGTAAATATCGAGTTTTTCAGGCCACTTAAGATTGTTTTAGGGCTTTGCCATTACCTTCATATTCACCTAGTTCAACTGTGTCCATAGGGTATTTGTTTCCTATATTATGTTCCTTTTTTGTTTATGCCCAAACCTTCCATCCTAGAGACATCAGATGACACTTCATTCTTCCACTTTAGTAAGCATAATTTTCTCTGGTATATAGGGGAGGTTTTTTGGTGGCCAAACCTTCTTGTTGATCCATTGTGGTTTTTGGATGAGATTTTCCATCTAGTGTTTAAGTTGTTTGTGAAGGAACCTACTCTGATACCAATTGTTGGTTTATCCCACAATAGTGAGAGGGGGAGTGAATCAGTATTGTCAGTTTTTACCTTAAAAACAAACAAAATAAACAATCAACACAAATATTATCATGGAAACCTCAAAAGAGAAAACCACCAACACAAACTCATTAATAAAATGAATTTACAAAATTGTTTATCTATTGCAGCAGAAAGGATGTATATACATCCTATATTTTTCCTGCAACTACAGACTGGGATGCTACAACACCCCTATTATTTTTCTTCCTGCTTTAACAGACAAGGATGCTACGACACCCTATTCTCCAGCTATGATTGGAAGGAGGCTACGACCCCCTACAGACCTCCTGCCTGCCCTAGCACTGCCCTGCCACACTGATATGTTTTTCATGATTTCTATCCCACTGAATTCTATCACACCCACTGGTCTCTGATTCTAATCATGCAATTTGAACTGCAGAGACACTTTCCTTATTACTTAGGCCATTGCTTAAATATTTCTCAGCATTTAAGCTTCTTTCAACAGTAGTGTCTCTTCAAACTGAACAAACATAGCTTTCACTGTTGCTCCTTTTCAGATATGAATATCACACCTTTCAAAATGTCCTTTCAAGTTCTTGCATTGATCGTCCACCTCATAGATCATTTACACAACTTGGGAATCATTTCTGCACCTCTGTCCAACGTTTCCAGGTGCTTCCGAACTATCAAACTCCTTTCCGCAAGATCATCTTTTAGATCCAATCAAAGTTGTTGATCCTATTTCTAAGTCAATATGGACTGTCAATCTAACCATGAATTTCTGCCTCAAAATCCCCTTTCCACACCAAGATTACCTCATCAACGATTCCCCATCATCGATCTTCGTCGGGAGTTTTCATGATTGTCGATCTCCAAATTGTGGGATGCGGGATGTTGACTATTTATTTTTTATTTTTCGCAAGATTCTTTATGAAAGCTCCTTTATGCAAGCTTCTTTCCGCACCATCGATTTGTTTTAGTGGAACTAACTTCATCCATCCTATCTTTCCAAATTGTGAGATGCAGGATGCAAGATGCGGAAACGTAACATTTCGACTTTCCGAAAGCTTCTTTCTGCAATATCCTATCTGTATTTTTTCTTCCGCACTGTTGATATTTTGCGGAGTCTTTCCTGACTGTTGATCTTATGGATTGCAGGATGCAAGATGCCGAGTCACACTTTCCTATTTTAAACTTTCGCAACTTTGTTTCCGCATTGCGGATTGCGGGATGTAGGATGCAGAATCACACTTTTGTATTTTGGACTTCCACAACTTTGTTTCCGCATTTTCCTGGATCGTTGATTTCCTTGCGGATTTACCCCTGACCGTCAATCTTGATCTCTTGCGGAACTTTGGATTTTCTGCCTAACTTATGTAAACTTGATCTAGTATGAGTTGCTCCTTGACTATCCATTCTAGAACTAATGCGGATCTGCACGATTTCTTTGTGGAAATCCTCTACGATTGTTTCTGGCAGTTTTGTCATTCATACTACATCTCTACTTCCATTCGTCCTCTGTTCTTTGTTTCATTAATCATTATTTACATCATACTGTCGACATTGTCTTGGAAGTCTTCAGATCAGTCATTCATGTTGTCTTATCATCCATGTCCATCTCATATGTGTAATTCCCATGTCCATATTGTTTTTCTACTGTCATATCCACAGGTTATTCCTTTGTCATTTATAAAACCTTTGACATCAATGACAACTATATACTAAAAAATATACCCTATCAAATTAAGTATAGTAGAAATCATTTAGTTTCTAAGAAGAACTAACGAATCAAGGATTATGATAAGTAAAAATCATTATGCCAAAAATAAAGTAATCACAAAAATAAATGTTAAGAAAATTTACGGATAGTGTGCAACTTACTACAAGGTATCATACTATGCATTGCAAGGTATCATACTATGCATTGCAAGGTATCATAATATGCATTTTCAAGGGGAAAAAACTACAACAAAGGGACAACCATGACGTTGTTTGAAAAGAG
>LPNX010851702.1:0-38476 GCA_001517045.1 Pseudotsuga menziesii
AGAGGAAGGAGTTAGCTTGGATCAACCTTCGTTTATTACAAGTAAGTCCCTGCTACTTCCCTATTTCCTATTTGCACTTTTATAATCAAATTGTCTGCAAGGTCATAGTATGTTGGTAACCCTCAGACCTAGGTTATTAGGTGAATTCTTCATTACAACACCTAGTTTATCGATTTGCTATATGAAATAAAAGGTACCAACTCTGAAAAATGAACAAAGAACGTCTACAGCTTAAATAAAAAAGATAAAAGTGATGCCAACCCACTTGTCGACCTATAAATCAAAGGTTATCATGTCTGCCAAGTAGTGCTCGACTTCGGCTCACAACTAAAAATCAGGACTCATGATACTTGGGAACAAATGGGCAAACCTTGACTCTATGAGTCAAGCATATACTTGAAACTAGCCGACTAAGGCCTAATTGAACCCATTGGAGTCTGGAAAAATGTCGACATGACTATAAAAGGAATTTCGACCAAGGTCGATTTTGAAATCATTGACCCAAAGGAAGGATCTAGTTCCTTCCCAGCACTAGTCGGTCGACCTTGGGGCAGAAAGATGAAAGCATCCATATCCCTAGACAAGGAACGCATTAAGTTAAAATGAAATGGAAAAAAGGTCATTGTACCCATTCATCCATCTCAAGGGGAACCTTGGACAGAACCTATTGATGAAGAAGTCGATGTCTGACAACTCTACCAAATCCACAACAATGCAGACTACACAGAACCAAATATCCATGGAGAACTTTACTTAAGTAACCAAGACTCAGTTGGGTATAATTCTGATGTCGAATTATATGATTGGGAGATCGAGAACTACGAAGCACAAGCAAGAGGGTGCTGGACTATACAAAAGGTACAGAAAAATCCCACCCAACAGTGCTTCATAGTGTCCATTGTCCCAAAAATCTTTGAAAAGAAAATTAGGGAACACCCTACCTTACAACCGACCAACCTGAATACTACACAACTACCAAGGTATAAGGAAAGGGAATCACCAATCATGCATGTCGAACAAGTCTCCAAAAATATTGGTGAACATGGCCAACTTCAAAGCCTAGTTGAAACTTTTACAGGGAAAGCAGCTAGATGGTGGGATACCCATCATACAAGACTACAGACCTAGGAAACTGCTTCGACTTACTTTGTCTAAAGGTTTGGAGGAAAGAATTTAACCCAACAAGCTTAATTACATGTATTCATTCAAGGACAGAACCCCAAAGATCATATCAAAACCTGTGAAAAGGAGTGGAGAAGACTTGGATACAAGGATGAAGGAGCATGGCCACACTTGTTCCCATCAACCCTAGCCGACTTACCAAACAAATGGTACAATATGGAAGAAGCTAGAGGGGAAACCTTCTTATGGCACGAACTAAGGGAATTTTTTTTTAAAGACTTCAACTTTATACCTCAAAATGAAAATTTGGTCGAAACAACGAAACAAATTAAAGAATTTATCCAGCCGACCGAAAATAAACCCTTGCAAGATCATCGACAGATAAAGAAATGCAACAAAATACAAGCACAGCTAAAGCCTCAGTCGACAAGATCACAATTAGAAAACGAAAACATAGAAGGAAAAAGCTTTAGATGGAAATCCAACCATGTCGAAACAACAAAACCTATTTGCACCATCCTGAAAGTCGAAACAACAGACAAAATAGATACCGATAGAATGACTGCAGACAACTTCCCTGCCACATTCTCGCAGTTCAAAGAAGGAAGTTGACCGATCAATGAAGCCAAAGCCCTAGAGTGGCTAGATGCTAAATTCAAAACTAAAGAATTCAACATCTCAAATGATGATCGACCAAAAATGGCAAAGATTGGTGACTACTAGAGTGAACAATAGAACACAGAAATAGTGAACTTACTAAGGGAATTCCAAGATGTATTTGCTCGAGATTACAAATACCTCAAAGGCTTAGTCCATGAAATGGGAGAAATGAAAATTGATACTAAACCTGATGTTCCACCTATGAAGAAAAGGCCTTATAAACTAGCTCACAAATATAAGGAGATAGTCAAAAAGGAAATTGATAAAATGTTAGCAGCAGGCATCATCTACCCTATCGACCAATCAGAATGGGCAAGTCCAATGGTGGTTCAACCTAAGAAACATGACCTGACCAGACTAAGAATTTGTGTTGACTTCAGGGAACTAAACAAAGTAACACTGACAGACCCATTTCCAACACCTTATGCAGATGAAATCTTGAATGAAGTTGCAGGACATGAATGCTACTCATTTACATATGGATTCTCAGGCTATAGCCAAGTACCAATAGCTAAAGAAGACCAGAAGAAGACAATCTTTGTGTGTGAATTTGGTTCCTTTTCTTACAAAGTTATGCATTTTGGATTAAAAAATGCACCTGCATTGTTTTCTCGAATTGTGGTTAAAACATTCCAAGAATACATCTATAAGACCATGGCAGTATACTTTGATGAATAGACAATATACTCCACTCTAAAAGACCATTGCAAATGGCTCAAACTTATGCTGGAGAGATGTCAATAGATTCAACTCTCCCTAAACATCAAGAAATGTATATTTGTGACCCCCATAGGGATATTATTAGGGCAAATTTTCTGTAAGGAAGGTATTAAGGTCGACTTTTCCAAGATTAAAATTATCCTCGACCTAAAACCACCAGTAAACCCCAAACAAGTCAGGGTGTTACTTGGCCATACATGATATTACAGAAAATTTATAAGATATTATTCAGATATGACCTTTCCTCTTGAAAAACTATTAAAGGAAGATCACGAGTTTAACTAGATAGAGGAATGCCACATATCATTCGAAAAATTAAAAAGAAAACTAGATGAAGCCCCCATCCTAAAGTTTCTGAACTGGTCGATCAAATTCCATGTTCATATTGATGCATCAGGCCTAGCAATAGGAGAAATCCTCACTCAACCAGGAGATGATGGAATGGATTATCCTATAGTTTACAACAACAAAAAATTAAACAAGGCTGAAAGAAACTATTCGACCATAGAATGAGAAGCCCTAGTTATGGTCTTTGCCCTCCAAAAGTATCGAAATTATCTCTTAGCTAACCCATTTATATTCTATATTGACCATCAGGCCCTGAAGTATCTTGTCAATAAACCACTCCATCATGGAAGGATTTTTCGATGGCTACTTCTCTTCCAAGAATTTGAGTTTGAAGTCGTTGTCCGACCAGGCAAGTTAAATGTCGGTCCCAACCATCTATCCTAAATAGACACAGGAGAAGAACCAACAAGAGTCAACGATGACTTACCTGATGCACATTTATTTCGGATAGAAGCAGTTCCAGCAGAACTAGAAGAAATATCTCAGTTCTTAGAAGATGGACATGCACCAGAAGGTATGAGCACCCAAAAAAAGCAGATCTTATCTATGAAGGCTGCACCATACAGTCTCATCAATGAATTTTTATACAAAATGGGATTAGATGATATCCTCAAAAGGTGTGTACTAGAACATGAACAAGACCACATTCTCCATGAAGCACACTATGGACCTGCAGGAGGACATTTTCAAGCAGACACAACTGCAAGGAAAATCCAACAGTCAGGATTATGGTGGCCGACACTCCACAGAGATTGCAAAAATTTTGTTAGTTGATGTGAAAAATGTCAACGACTAGGTCGACCCCTGCCTAGTACAGAAATTACCTTGATATCATTAAACCCCAGTCTCACATTTGAAATCTAGGCCATAGACTTCATAGGCCCATTTCCTATACCCACAAAAAGGTCAGGTGCAAGGTATATCATTACTGTAGTAGAATATGTCACTAAGTGGGAAGAAGATGAACCGGTCGATACGTGTTCTAGTGAGATAGCTGCTAAATTTATCTATGAGAATATCATCACTAGATTTGGATGCCCATTAACCCTGATTAGTGACCAAGGGACACACTTTATCAACAAAACTATCAAAACCCTAACCAACCAATTCCAAATTGACCACCGTCGAAGTACAGCATACCATCCTCAGTCGAGTGGAGAAATTGAATCATTCAATAAAACATTAACAAGAGGATTAACTAAAATATGTAATGCTGACAAAGATGACTGGGATGAGAAAATACTTGCAGTCTTATGGGAATACAGAACAGCCTATAAACGATCGACTGACCAAAATCCTTTTCGACTAGTCTATGGACAAGAAGCCGTAGTTCCATTACACTTTCGACAACAAATACCTATTATCACAAAAATACTACATGTCGATGTCAAACAGGGAAGGAAGCACCGACTATTTCAACTCAGCAAGCTGGAAGAGCATCGACTCATGGAAATCCAGAAGCAACAATAGAAAGCATGGCACGACCGAAACATCAAGAACAAAAACATGTCGGTCAGAGACCTTGCTTTAATATACAATATTCGATTCAAAGGAAAACCTAAGAAGCTCCACACATAATGGGTGGGACCTTACGTTGTCGAAGAGATACATTCCAATGGATCAATCCGACTAAGGACCTTACAGGGCATGGTATTCCAGAAGCTCGTTAATGGAGCCCGACTAAAACGTTACAAAAAGTAAATCTAGAATATATATATATATATATATATAACGACCATAACCGTCAACCAAAATCCATAAAAAACTAAAAATTCCAAAAACAAAATAATACCCTACAAACAGAAAACCATGACAGGAAATCACCATCTTGACAAACGCTATCATGACCATCGACCTAGCACCAGTGACCACTTTCATCGACCGACTACTCTCGTCGACCATCCTCATCCCGACACCAACCGACAACTCCGATACTCCCATCGCGCATTCATGACATCGAGAGCCGAGAGCAATTCGCCATTAACACACACTCACGTACTCTAGCTGGAACATCACGTCCACCATTATTACACCCATCACCCCACACATCCACCGCATTGCCTATAAATATTGGATCGCTGAAGGTTCATTAATCGCAACCTATACACAGAGCATCAGAGCATCCAGTCGACCAAAAACCAAGAAACCCTTAGCGACCTCGACCACCAAACCGACACAATGGCCCCTAAACAAACCAGAGCCTCGACCAAGACCAAGGAGATACAGGCTAAGGATTAACCTTTAGTCTACAGACTGAAAAACATCAATAATTCCAAAGTACAAGAAGGGTCATGGAAAAATCTATGGACCAAAATACAAGAATGGGCCTTTGTCGACAAAAAGATGACTCAAGTAGTAGAAACAGTCAGACGCAACACTCTCTATGGCTATGCCAATGCACAGCTGATGGCCAGCTTTGGTGGCATGAAGGAAGCCGCTGTCAAATTCATAATCAGTTGGTATCATAATCTCTGATTCTACTTCGATGAGCCGGTCGACTTCTCTGGAGATGTCATTTCCAAACTGACCGATCTCTCTAATAAAGGAGACCCCGTACAAGTCGGAATCAAAGAAGGACTGGTCGAAGAGCTCACTAGGTCACCTTCTAGTAAAAACTCCAAGGGGTTGATGATTAGCCAAATCACAACCTGAATGCCACAGATTGTGGCCAAAATCATTTCCATAACACTCACTCTAGCAGGTCGAGGCAGCGACCTTAAGTTAGAAATGCTAGAAGCCATCGACACCATTGCCACCGACGGACGAATATATATATGGGGTGATTATGTCACTGACATGGTGAAAACCATCTATGAGAAATGTCAAGAAATGGGGGGAATCATCAAGTTCCCCTCTCTCATCTTATGGATTTTCATGTACCACATCTTCCCAGAGGGGAGCCCAGTCTTTCGGGAACCGTCGAAGTTCGACATGTGGAGGTTTAAACCCTTCTCCCAGAAAGGAACCTTGCAGGAAATGGAGTGCGGGAAAGTATTTCTAGACAACTGTTTCCAACAACTCAAAGTCCACACGACTAGATGGAGGGTGCCTCAAAACATCCGACGAAATCTACCAGCGAACTCCCACATCCAGCTGGAGATCGACCATACCTCGGTGTGGTATATGCAGGGCGACAATTCCAATGCCAAAACCCTCGACTACTATCCAGTTGTCGACCAGATCTTCCAGCAACTATCTCGATAAGCCAAGACAAAAATACTAGTACTAGTAGCAGCAAAACAGATCGACTTCTCGATTGAAGAGCCACTCACGGACTAGGAAAAAGAGGAAGAATATGAGCTCAACCTCTACATTAGCACATTTGTGTCGGAGGAGACAGCGGTCGAGCACAGCGGCCAACTGCATATAACTATCAAACCTCTGACCACTAAGAGAACAGGACCCCAGACCACAAAGCCAAAGCTGCAGCCACAACAATAGATAACTCCTCCAGCTACAGAAAGTGTCGTCTCGACTTAGGTACCGACAGGCGAGACAGAACCTGACAACCCTGAGTATGTTGTTACAAAAGGCATTATTCAAAAACTCACAAATGTAATAGTAGCAGCCAGGAAGAAAATAGAAACACAAGAAAAACAACAAGGTAAAGGTAAGCGCAAGCTTATCATTTCCGAATCATCAGAGGATGAGGACGAACTGGCAGCCACGGCCCTTGACATCATAGAGGATGCCGCCGCAAATAAAGTGCTGGTCGAAACCCAGTTCCAATTCTTTTTCGACGTAGGAGCACAAGCAGGTCAACCGAAGAAAGAAAATACCACGACGATGCCTGAAAATGTTGTCAATTTTGTGTTGACGCCTCCACCCCCATCACCGACAAAAATAACTGAGGAGCAAGCACCGTCACCATAGTCAGTCAGCCCCATTAAATTATACAAAAGTGCGATACCGGAGACAATAAAAGAAAAAATCAACAGAGATAGAGACTTCCAAGATTTCTTTGAGAAACTACCTACGATTTTCACGTCGGCTTAAAAAATATCCACAAAAGCGCCTATCTTCATGTCTGGAGGAAACCAACCAGAACAGGGCCCACAGTCCCCAATCATTGCAACCATCTCGTCAATTTTTGAAAGAAATCCCAACAAGGAATCCCAAGTGACTGCAGATCGGTCCTCAACTATTGCATTGACCGACCCCATACCCCAAGTCGACCTACCAGCCACTGCACCAACTGAAGAAGAAGAGACTGAGGAAGACATAACTCGACAAATCAACCAATTGTTCTCCGACTTCGATTCACCCCCTCAACCCGACAAACCACCATCTCCACCACCACCACCACCCCCTGACTCAGAGAAATACCCACCACAACCAACTGCATCCACACAACCAGAGGTGATAGTCATCCCACCTCCCCAACCAGATAAACCATCAACTTCTATCCCACAAACCAAAGACCCCACCTCAATGGTTGCAGCTACACAAGAGGAAGACAAAGAAAAGCACAAGAAAAGGATGGAGAAACAGAAAAAGGAGCATCATGGAAAGCTTCCTAGACTCCAAATTAGCTTGAAGGATGCAAGCTCCTTGACCGACATAGAGATGGGCCAACTCCTCAAAACCCTAGTGAAGGAAGCAAAGACAAGGAGTGAGCGAAGAAATAAATAACTCAAGAATAAAAATGCAGAACAGGTCGAGTTTCTCGACAAATGCAGGAAATTGGCCAGTCCATCATGCCGGGCCCCAGAGAGATCGACACAGATAGATCGCTTGAAAGAGCATATCAACTATTTGAGAGTATGGTGTCGACCCTCCAAGTGCACATTCAGGAAACTAAGGAGGAACAAAACGAGGAAATTGTCTGACTCCTCATGGCACAACACACTGCATTCTCTGAAGCATATAAAGTATTGCAAGATCATATGGAGGAGTCTGTCACAACCAAAGAAGTATTAAGAGACTGGCCTACTCACTACGGGAAAGTTTATTAGCAAACTTGACAGACTCGGCAAGGGATCCAGGCACTGGAGAGCAGAAAGACAACTGAGGAAGCACTTAGACTGACAATAGAAGAATAGATAGTGCTTGAAACCACCAAACTACAGAAACTGGAAAGGGAAGCACATCAATGGGTATAACAAGCTCTCCCTAACTTAGAGAAAGTCGACATCATCGAAACTGCAGAGGAGAAGGACCATTTTATGGGTCCCTAAATGGAGAGGATTCCTGAAGTCTCCATCGTAGAAAAGATGTCGATCCTTTCAGGCCTAACCACACTCACCATCGACATCCAGAAAGTTTTGCAGAGTTGGACATATTTCCAACACCACCTCGCCATCACAACCCCAGCCATTGTGGGGTTTCAAACCAAGGGTGTTACAAATATGGAACTAGGTGGTTAGAATCAAGTTGAAAAACATGAATTTTGAAAGAAAGGGATAATCCAGTGGGCATATCTAGCTCTCTAGTTGTAGTATACTTTAAAATCTTATTCTTCCAACTCACATTACTAGTGACTTGTTATACGAGGGTTTGGAACTAGCGGGTCCACATTTCAACCACCTGCTTGTAAAGTCGTAACCAATGGAGAAACATTATTTACTCTAGGAAGGAAGTTTTATGTAAGTCAGCTTTAGGTTTAATCTCAATCTCAAGTTCGTCTCCCTACACCACTTGTAAAATTTTGAGGAGAAAATGAATGGTAACTTCTATCTTTGCACCATTTTTCTCATCTGAGAAATCCCATAAGTTTGAAAGTGTTCACAAGATATTTGGGGTGAGAAACATCAGCAAGATGCTCCACAAGGTACCTCTCCACTAGAGATAAGATGCAGTCAATTTGTTGGCATGTGAGGAAAGGGAGAGGGTTAAATACACTGTTTATGGTTGCATGGGAGTGTGGTAGACACATATTCTACCAATGTATGCATTGAAGAAATTAGGTTAGATTTTTCTTTTCTCTATAGATACTACATAATGGGTATGTTTTTTTTGTTTGCTCGGATCTCCCTGACTTGTGGGAGTGGCCTTTGGTCTAAGAAACCATGACCCAGGGGAATCTATGTAGCCAAAATCACTCGGGTATCGCACCCATCCTATACCACACCAACCCTCAACTTGTCAGATTTTGGGTGTCTCCTCCCAACTTGCTCACCCCTAATCAGAATTCAACCCTAGTTACCTTGCAGACGACACCTACACCTTAACCGAATGAGCTAGCAAGAATTGACACACACTGAGTATGTTTACTTTCCTTTCAATTATCTTATTTAAGTGGTTTCTTGAATGGAATTAGGAATCCATGGGGTATGAACATTGATGATAGATGCATCTATTAGCATAAGCCATAGTTGTGGCATAGAATTATGATATTGTTCATCAAGACTTTTTAGAGCACTAATCCACCTTAGTACCATGACCATACACCTAGGATACATTTTCATTAGCTTTCATGCTATGTTATATGGTCCAAAACTAGGCTATGTTGATAAACCTTGGTCTATTGGGTGTTTTGGACTCATTTATTGCACTGAGGTACTCCACTTTAATCATTAAGACTACAATTCACCCTCATTAATGACATATCATTCCTTATTATGCTCCCCATCCCTTAAATAAGAGAAATTGTTTGACCATGGGCACTAGTGCATGTATTTGGTGGTTTTTTACTCTCCTTGGGAATTTATTGCTTCCTAGAGACACTCCCACTCACCCATGTGCTCATCCATGCCTAGCCTACCCTTATTTATGTTCCATCGTGCTCCCACCATATTCACACTAGAATTCATGGTTGTTTTGGATGGTTTGGGAGCTCATTGGTCCACCTAGGGGGGTTTTGAGCAGGGATGATTTTAAGGAACCATACTTATTTAAAAGTGTATAAATGTTGGCAAATATTACCAGTTGTTAAAATTCCAACTATAAAATGATTGGTGATATGTTTCAAAAAAAAATTAATTTCCAAGGATTTTATATCGTTTATATAATAATTTGGCAATTTTTAGGGTGAAAAATTTTTACCCCATCAAAATTGGGCAAAACAGGGCTTCAAAAAATGCAAAATGGTGAATCTTTTTTGGGAGAAAAACATGGAAAAATAGCCCACTGGGATAAAATTTTCCCCTAAAATTATCCCTGGTTTTGAGGTCAAATCACAGTCTGACACATGTATGCATCCATATGGCCTCCAAAGTCTAAATATTTCTCCCTAATGTAATATAAACCTGATCCATACATATTTACATGTTGGACAGTCATAATAAAATCAATTATTGAGTACATTTCTATGTGTTAATTTCATTCTTTCTAATGTTTTTCTGCATAATTGTGAGTAAACTTGAATTGTGAGGATTCCCTTAGCTCCTAGATCCTACTATGAATCAATTCTCACATGGTATCATAGTTCTTTGGATATGCAAATCAAAACCAGAGTGTTTGAGTTGCTATTTAGGGAATTTTCCAGAAGAAAAAAATGAGTGTTTGCATTGTAGGTACAACCAACGTTTCTATCACTCAGTGCGCAAGAAGAAATTTAGAAGACTCATGTATTGATTACTGTAGTCAAGTATTTCAAATGGAAGGTGGGAATGGTGATCTACTTGAGGTAAAAAGGATTACAAAGAGTCACCATGGGGATTGAGACCAAGCCCAACTCTGCCGTGGAAAAATCAAAGTACTTCAACAGAATTGATGAGGCATTCGGGATGCTTTGTATCATCATTTTGAGGGACCTTCTCTTCCATGTAGACGGTATAACAACACCCAATGAAGCGTGGCTCAAGATCAAGTAATTGTTTGGGAAGACTGATGAGATGAGAGTCCACCAACTCAAAAATGAGTTGATCCGACTGAGCCCAACTCACTTTGAGACGATCCAAGACTTCTTCACTAAGTACAAATGGTTAGTGCTTCAGTTGAAATAATGTGGCATTGTAAAGAAAGATGAGAAGCTCGTACTATCCATACTTTCGAAGCTAGGTCCAGAGTATTCAATGTTTGTGTCAACATTCCACTCTAGAAAGCTTACAGATCAAAATTGGATGATGCCATCACTAGTAGACTTCATGGATTCAATGACTCAAGAACAAGATAAGTTGGTGTAAATGGGTACCATAAAATCCAGTAAGGATCAATTCCTTGCTGCAGGATACCTTTTCATTAGCTTCATGCTATGTCATATGGTCCAAAACTAGGCTATGTTGATCAACCTTGGTCTATTGGGTGTTTTGGAATCATTTATTGCCCTGAGGTGCTCCACTTTGATCATTTAGACTACAAGGTACCCTCATTAATGATGCACCATTCCTTATTGTGCTTCCCATCCCTTAAATAATAGAAATTGTTTGACCATGGGCACTAGTGCATGTATTTGGTGGTTTTTGGCTCTCCTTGGGCATTTATTGCTTTTCAGAGACACTCCCACTCACCCATGTGCTCATCCACACCTATACTACCCTCATTTATGTTCCAGCATGCTCCAACCATATTCACAGTAGAATTCGTGGCTGCTTGGGATGGTTTGGGAGCTCATTGGTCCACCTAGGGGGGTTTTGAGGTCAAATCACAGTCTAACACATGTATGCATCCATATGGACTCCAAAGGATAAATATTTCTCCCTAATGTAATATAAACCTGATCCATCATATTTACATGTTGGACAGTCATAATAAACTCAGTTATTGAGTACATTTCTATGTGTTAATTTCATTCTTTCTACTATTTTTCTGCATAATTGTGAGTAAACTCGAATTGTAAGGATTCCGTTAGCTCCTCGATCCTACTATGAATCAATTCTCACATGGTATCAGAGATATTTGGAGCTGCAAATCAAAACTAGAGTGTTTGATTTTCTATTTAGGGCATTTTCCAGAAAAATTTGAGTGTTTGCATTGCAGGTACAACTAGTGTTTCTATCACTCAATGTGCAAGAATAAATTTAGTAGACTCATGTATTGATTAATCCAATCAACTATTTCGAATGGAAGGATAGAATGGTGATCTAGATGAGGTCAAAAGGCCTGTATAGATTCACCATGGGGATTGAGACCAAGCCCAACTCTGCCGTGGAAAAATAAAAGTACTTTAACAGACTTGTATCATCATTTTGAGGGACCTTCTCTTCCATGTAGATAGTATAAAAACACCCAATGAAGTGTGGCTCAAGATCGAGTCATTTTTGGGAAGACTGATGAGATGAAGTCCACCAACTTGAAAATGAGTTGATTCGGTTGAGCCCAACTCACTTTGACACGATCCAAGACTTCTTCACTAAGTTCAAATCGTTGGTGCTTCAGCTGAAATAATGTGGCATTGAAAATAAATATGAGCAGCTGATACTATCCATACTTTTGAAGCTAGGGCCAGAGTATTCAGCGTTTGTGTCAACATTCCACTCTAGCAAGATCACATATCGAAATTGGAGGATGCCATTACTAGTAGATTTCATGGAGTCACTGACTTAAGAATGAGATAAGTTGGAGCAAATGGGTACCATAAAATCCATGAAGGATCAATCCCTTGCTGCAGGAGTTTTGAATCCATTGAAAGGAAAGAAGAAAGCCAGATATTCGAAGCAGTAAGAGCAGAAGAAGCATGAGAAGCCCAAACCTTCAGATGGGATTTTGAATCCTACCAAGGACAACGAGAAGAAGATACAAGAGAATAAAAAATGCACCTACTATCACAAAGGTTGGAATCCAGAGAGTGCATGCATGAATAAAACCATTGACATGATGGCGCAGCTACTTGAGAATAACAACATCCCATTGCCAGAAGGCGCAAGGAAGAAAGAGGGAGGTTCAAGCTCAGATAACAAGGAGATATGACATGCTTTGGTTTTTGGGTATTCAATATATTCATCCTTCATCATAGATTCAGGTGCATCAAGGAATATGGCCTCCATGAAATATTCCTTCTCGACCCTACATACTTACAGTGGTCCATCCGTTCTTATGGGTGATGATTTAGAAATCCAAGCCAAAGGGATTGAGAGGATTGATCTTGAAGATGGGTACTTCAACAATGTGTTGTTTGTGCCTGATATAGCAGTGAATCTACTCTCAATGTATCAAATGAAACACACTGGTGCAACCAAGAGAGTAACATTTACTCAAAATGTTGTGGATATCTCAAAAGTCTCAACAGGCCAAGTTGTTGTAGTGGGTTATGCTGACCATGATTCGATTATATACAAATTCTCTCACTTCCTTCCATACTCACAAGGGAATGTGATTCTGTCACATACCAATGAAACAAGAAATTTGTGGCATGATAGATATGGTCATATCAGCTACAGGTACCTTCAGTCATTGAGGAAAGAAAGCATGTTGGAAGGGCTTTCTTCTATTAACTTTTCCAATGGAACATGCAAAGGATGTGTTGTGGGAAAGCATGATGAGCGTAGATATGAGAAATGAAAGGAAAGGAGGGATTTCAAAGTGCTTGATTTGGTTCATTCATATATCATAGGGAATATTTACACACCATCATATGGGAATTCAAGGTATGTGTTGACTTTCATAGATGATTTCTCAAGCTGCTGGGTGTATTTTCTAAAGCTAAAATTTGAATTTTTTGAGACTTTCAAAGTGTGGAAAGCTTTGGTTGAGAATGCATGTGGGAACAATACAAAGGATTTTAGGACTGATAATGGAAAGGTGTATGTAAAAAATATCTTTCATCATCTTTGTGAGTAATGTGGCATCCAAATGCAACATTATGTGCCCTACACACCACAACAAAATGGTGTTGGAGAGCGCAAGAAAAGAACTATAAAGGATATGTATAAATGCATGATGGAGTAAAATGAGTCCATTATAATTGGATATGTTTAATATTAAAAGGGACACAATCTCTTTTATCCCTCATCTAAAAAAAAAATCATTGAAAGGAGTGTACAGTTCGAAGAAGACCTCATGCAGGAGGCCGAACTAGCTCAAGGGGAATGCTCACATCCTCCACTCCATGATGATGTAAGTGATGAATACTTGTCTAATTTTTATGATTATGATATTGATGATGATTATTATGAAATTTATTCAAATCAAAACTCACCCATTTTTCCCAAGTGGGATGAGAAAACCATTGAAGCAATTGGGGATCGTGTTGGTGATCCACTAGACTCTAGGAATACTAGATCTCAATTTCACAATGCCTTCTCTACTTGTGAATTGAATATTTCAGAGAGGTTTTAATAATGGTTGGATATGATCCTTGGACATATCAGGAAGTATCACTTGAAAAAATATGGAAAACAACCATGAAAGAAGAGTTCAAGTCATTGCAAGACAATAAGACTTGGGAATTGGTTCCCTTGCACTCCAAGAGGAAACTAGTGCAATGCAAGTGGGTCTATAGGAAAAACGTGGATCCTGATGTTTTAGATATCAAGTTCAAGGACATATTTGTTTCTAAATTCTTCTCACAAATCCATGGAGTGGACTATATATAAACATTTTCACCGGTTGCAAAGACGGACTCTATCAGCCTAGTTTTAGCCATTGTTGCATCTAAGCACTGGGAGGTTCACCACATGGATGTGAAGAGTGCTTTTATTCATGGTGAAATTCATGAGGAGATATATATGTAGAAAAATTAAGGTTTCATTCATGATCCTTCACTTGTTTTCAGGTTGAAGAAGTCTCTCTATGGCCTCAAGCAATCCCCTTGGGCTTGGTATGCCAACATGGACAATTTTCTACTATCGCTTGGCTTTGAAAGATGTAAATATGATCCTAATGTGTATTTGGATAATTTTTGTGATTTATTTTAGGTAATATTGATGTATGTTGATGAAATTTTGATTACAGGGAGTTTCACTGAAGATATTGGATCGATTAAGTCTTCATTGCACAGTGAATTCTCCACGACTGACCTTGGATTGTTGAGACAATTTCTTGGATTAGAGATTGAGAAATATGAAGTAGGGATAAAGGTCATCCAAAAAAGTTATGATGAATACCTTCTATTGATTTTAAAAATATCTGAATGTATTTAATCCAAGTGCCCATTCCTTTCAGGAATAAAACTAGGTGATTTTGGTGCATCTCCATTGATGGACAACTCATTGTACATACAACTAGTTGGGAGTTTACTGTATCTTACACACTCTTGACCTGATTTGGAATTTTTTGTAGGTTTGTTTTCTAGATATATGTAGTATCCTAATGAGATCCATTGGAATTATTCCAAAAGGATCTTGCATTATGTGCAAGGAACCAAACACTTCGGGGTACACTATGTTGATGGATCTCCACTAGAACTAGTTGGATTTACTGATTTTGATGGGGCCGGAGATTCCATTGAAAGAGATTACACTTCAGGTTATGTATTCATTATTTCACATGGTCCCATATATTGGTAAAGTAAGAAACAACACACCCTATCCCTCTCTTTAGCCGAGGCCGAGTACGTAGGAGTAGTGAACGCAACAACACAATGTGTGTGGTTGCAAGGTATTATTGGGGAACTTGGATTTGCATTTGATTCACCCACAATCACTTGGTGTGACAATAAAAGTGAAATTGAGATTTCCACTGATCCAGTGCAGAGACATAGGACCAAACACATTGATATGTGCATGCACTACATCAGTGGCTTGGTTCATGAGCAGGTGATATCATTGCAGTATTTCCCATATGTAGAGTAAACTGTTGACATATTCACCAAGAGCTTCATAGAGAAGACATTCAACTATATCATATACATTCTTGGAGTGGGTGACACATGGTGATGGTTGATATCCACTTCCATATTTTTCTCCATGTCAATTTTAGAGGGGAGGTTTTGTTCCCATGAGGTTTTCCTCCTTACCTTTGTTATACGGACTAATACATTTTTTTTGTTGTAACAGGTGACTTGAGCCTTGGTTGCCAATGCCTCAATAATAATTTGGTATAATTTGTAATAAGTTGGGATTAAGGGGTGGGGGGGTGTTAGAGAACTAATCCAACTTAGTATCATGGTCATACACCTAGGATACATTTTCATTAGCTTTCATGCTATGTCATATGATCCAAAACTAGGGTATGCTGAACAACCTTGGTCTATTGGGTGTTTTGGACTCATTTATTGCATTGAGGTTCTCCAATTTTATCATGCAAACTTAAAAGAACCATTATTAATGAAATATCATTCCTTGGTGTGCTCCCCATCCCTTCAATCAGGGAAATTGTTTGACCATAGGCGCTAGTGTATGCATTTGGTGGTTTTTGGCTCTCCTTGGGCATTTATTGCTTCCTAGAGCCACTACCGCTCACCCATGTGCTCACCCACGCCTATCCTGCCCTCATTTATGTTCCAGAATGCTACAACCATGTTCACACTAGAATTCGTGACCGTTTGGGATGGTTTGGGAGCTCATTGGTCCACCTAGGGGATTTTGAGGTCAAATCACAAGCTGACACATGTATGCATCCAGATGGCCTCCAAAGGATAAAAATTTATCCCTAATGTAATATAAATATGATCCAGACATATTTACATGTTGTAAATTCATAATAAACCCAATTATTGACTACATTTCCATGTGTTAATTTCATTCTTTCTACTATTTTTCTGCATAATTGTGAGTAAACTCCAATTGTGAGGATTCCCTTAGCTCCTAGATCCTACTATGAATCAATTCTCACAAGCCTTAGGATGGAATGAACATAAATAAACTCTATCAAATGAATGTTTTAGATAAGAAGAGGAGCACCTAAATTCATCCCCAACCTCGTACTTGTCTCGATAATTCTATTGGACTTTATGTGAATACGATTAATGTATTATCATATCATTGATGTCATGGTTAATGTGTAACTGATAATATAGATAATATGTGATAAATTAGTGGAAATGTTGTGAAGATGGGTGTTTTTTCAAGCGAATATTACTTCTTGAATGTTGATTCCAAGCTAGGTCCTTCGGCTAATTCTACGTGGGGTATAATTTTTCTGCAAAGGATGGAGATGCATGCCACATGCATTTCTCTAGTACTAGTTTATGCAAAATAGGAAATATTGATCGCCCTTCGAAAAATGTGGGTGATATGACACCAAATTCATCTTTTGATGTTAATTTCCTAGACAGTTCAATCCCAAATGTCTCATCTAATCTCAACATGTCCTTCATGAATTTGGGTCACCATGAGGTTGGTGATTCTTCCAGTTTGTTGGACACAATTTCATGAATGGGTTCCTTTGTTTCTCTTCTTGACACCCAAGTTTGAAGTCAATCCATGATCTAAGTCAAAAAATATTTTAGCTATGTTTTTTTTATTTATTGCATGAATTTAAATGAGGTGAAAAATAATCACATTTTCTATACACACATTTCGTCATATTCCTGGGAACACTACTTGTGCGAGGGTAAGTTTTCTTGGTTTAACATTTGGAAAAAAATATGCTTATGTGAAATCCAATACATGAAAGTATATACAAGTAACCTAGTTGACATCAAAATAAATACTATGTTTAACTCAGGAATACTCTCTTGTATGAGCCAATCTCTTAATATGGTTAGTCCTATTGAAAATTTTGATCTTCATTGTTTTTGTAAAACCTAGGTGATATTGTATTGGAAAATATTTTAATGTATTCTTATGAGGTATATCCATTGGTATTTTGGCATGAATCCCTGTTTGGATGAAGCTTGAGATGCGACAAATGATGCAAAGAGAAGCAATTAATATTCAAAGGGACCCACATTGAAAATAGTAATTATACCCTTCTCACTTTCAAGGCAAGCCCTGGATAAACCCTACATAATCATATATGTTTAGATAACTCATATTTCCATCTATTCAACAAGGGAGCTAATTTTTATACCCATTTATAGGTATGGAAAGAAAAACTAAGAGACATAATTACAATGTTACAACAATTGGTTTTTCCTTCCGGAAACGTATAACATTTGATAATTTCCCTTCAATATTAAGAACAAGAAATATATTTCCATTGCTTATAACCTAATTGTGGATTTAATGTCATTATGGATGATTAGACATAATATATTGGTTGCAAATGGAAATTGCATCTATAGTGTGGGGAGCCAATCTATATATTAAATCTTTGCAAGAAACATTGAAGGTATTATTTTGCTCTTGCGAGCTCTTAAGACCAAATTAATGTTAATATATATATATATATATATATATATATATATTTATCAACAGTAAACCAAACTAATGTTAACATATATTCTTGTTATTAATTGTGAATAGTTCTTTTATTTTTTGATAACACTGGATTATCAAGATGAATTTGGCATAATAATGCTAATTTTTATAATATAACAGTTCCATACCATTCATGAAGTCCAAATTCACTCCTCTACTTTTGATATGGATAGAGTTGGCACCATAATAGTATATGCATTCTCATAGTGATGCTGAGGGACAAGCCTGGTTCTTTCAAGTTCCTAGTGATTTGCTTCATATACATGTTGTTTCATTACTTCATGGAGTTCTTATAACTTCGATCTCCAATTAATGATGCACTATTATGCTTTATGTTATGGAGAAAATATTCCTATGGCATGGGGTGGACCACAACAGACAGTATGCCACCAAAATTTAAATCCATTCTCAAGCATGCTATATAAATTAAATAAATTAATAACTACATGGTAAGAACTGTACCTCAATCGGATGTTCGAAGATGACCACCTTTGAGCTCTTCATTAAAATATTTTCCCCACGATTTTTCCTCAACAAAAAATAGATATACAAGCATAATATATGAAGTGTTTTTATTCAATCTAGCATTCAATTTAAACATGTATGGATCCATTACACCAATGTATACAAATATACATAATTGCGCATGAAATTGGACTAGAATGGATATTTCTATTAATATAAAACAAAGATACAAATTGACAACCTCTATCAGCACCTCATAGGAACTAAGAAACCGAGTCTCTCCACCTAGGCCTCCACCACTTCAATCCTCCATAATAAGGAAAGATCACAAAGGCAATGGAAAGCTTGGGATATTAGCACAAATGGCTCTATAAAAAGGGACAAAGGGACGTAGACTCAAGCATATAACAATGGGGAAATTTTTTTCTATAGTCTCTTTACTCTCCAAGTTTCTCCTCCTCTAATGCTTGATAATGGCTCAATATATAGACCTCCAATGGGAAATGGATGGTCAAATCAAATTGTTTCCCAGAATATGGAAGGCCAAGGATTAAGGCATTCGTTACTTGATCGAGAAAAATCCAAATATTTTGTTTTTGTTTTTTAGCACAAAACCTAATATACCCGAGTGACAATGGTGCAAGATGCGTATACATGAGTTGTATAAATAGTGACTGGTGTATGTATTCAAAAGTGTTTTTTAAAGGGTTATACTGGAGCATCAGGGCTAAAGTGAGTAAATGGGGTATAGTGATTCTTCATAGGGACAAGGGAAGGCCATCAAGGCATGATGCATGAGGTGTGGCAAAGAACACTATAACACTTTCTGCCTCTAGGTAAAGGTAATTCTCTATCAATTCTAATTCCAACCAATACTGAAGCCAAAGATGATTGAATCTCAAGGGAATAGGCCCACATATCTAGGAGTTTAAAAGATGGAAAAAATAGATAATTTGTTAGAACAAATTCAACTAATAGAGAAGGTAGTGGAGAACAAATGCAACAAATAGAGAAGATGGTGGAGAACAATATCGTGAAAAAAGAAGAAAATTCCATGAACAAATGAATGTGCATGCAATCCATGACCAAAGGACTCTGCATGTCAAGCGGCGGACCAAATGGACCAAAATCATTAGAGAGAAAGAAAAAACATATAATGTTAAGAATTAATGTTAATTTGGCCTCAGATTAATCCACCTAGTAGTAAAAAGTTTGAGATAAAAAAAAATTTCTGTCCAAAGTTTCTTTTGACTTAATGAAAAATATATTGATAGATTAATTAATGCACCTTGATATGAGGCCAAATATGAGGTATACATTTTTTATTTCTCAAGAAAAAAGTACGAGAATGAAAACTTTTAATGATTTGTTGAGCAAATGAAGACTACTAGAAAACTTAGGATTTTTTTTTTAATAATTTTGTGTAGCTTAATATGAAAGTTACAAGGAGATTCATAAAGTCCCTTCCAGCCTAAAGGTAGGGACTAATAAGGCCCATTTATAATCACTCACAATGAACATATCATATTATCTTCTAGGTGATATAGGGAGAAGATATTTTGGAAAATAATTTCTCTTAATCCAAACCAAATGCATACATTTAAACAAAATTATAGATGATATGTTGACACTATCATCTAAAAACCATTTACAACATCATTATATAAATAAAATTGTAATCAAACATCCTTGAACATAATAGGAATCCAATCAATTTCATTTCAAAATAATATAAATGAAATTTTAATATAAAAAAGTTAAACACAATTAAAATTCAATTAATTTATTTCAAAGTAAGTAGTAGAGTTAACCTAGTCATTTTTCTAAGATAATTGAGAGAATTTTTTAAAAGTGAGAGAGGACTTAGGAAAGGTTTCCCATTGTCCCCATTGATTTTTTTATTGGTTGTGGAAGGTTTAATCATGCTTATAGACAAGAAGAGCTATATGCGAGAGATCAAGAGTATAAAAGTGTCGAAAAATCAAGTGATCACTCACTCTTTGTTTGTAGACGGCGTGCTTCTCTTTGGGGAAGGATCAGTTTAGGGATGGTTGATGTATCAATATATTTTGAATATCTTTTAAATAGACTTGGGTATTTTTATTAGTTTGGAGAATATGGTCCTTCTTTAAAATGGGCCTTGTCCTTGGAATCAATTTCAAATAATTTATATATTTCCATATCAGATGAGCAGTCTAGAGGAGGGCTTCAAGTATTTGGATCACCCCTTAAAAAAAAATTACTTCAAAGAGGATTGGAATTGGATCATTATGAAAGTGGAAAAAAGGATTTGGAACTAGTGTTGGAGGTGGTTGGATTTGGCTGGCACACTAGTTTTGGTAAAATATGTATTGGAGAGTATTCCGGTTACTAGATGTTCCTGACTAATATGCCAAAATTTATATTGGACTGAATAAGGAAGAATATTTTCAATTTCCTCTGTTTAGGGAAGAAGAAAAAGAATTTTTTTCACCTGGTTAAGTGGGACAAACTGCCTCGACCATTTATTATGGGAGGTTGGGGTTTACTAAATATTTTCGTTTTTATACATATGTTGGCGACCAAATGCATTTGTATTTGTATGATGGATTTAGGTATTTGGAGTTTTTTGGTAAGGGATAAGTATTTAAAAGGTCAACAAGTGGATTAGTGGATTAGAACAATGCCAAAAAAATGAATTCTAGGTTTTTTGCATGGTTTAATAAAATCACTCCATATTATATCGAAGCAGTTGGTTTGGAGGATTTGAGTTGGAAATAAAATGCTGGTAGGGATGGATGTGTGGATGGGGGGGTCAATTGAAATTCAGTTTGCCTCTAGACTTGTAAAGGCTACTTATAGATAACGGTATCAAAACCTTGGATCAGGTGTCTTTGGGAGAGAAGTTATAAAGCAAAGAATAAAAGTGTAAGTTTGGATTTATCTTGGGCTTGGGTGGCTTTTTTTCCATGTAATGGGATAATTATGTGGTCACTAAAACATGTGGTGTTATAGTGTGATTTTCCACACCTTATGCATCATACCTTGATGGCATTCCCCTGTCCCTATGCAAACTCATTATACCCCCCTTACTTAGTATATCCTTGATACTTCACTATAACCCTAAAAAAGACATTTTTGAAGACACATGTGGGTCAAAATCTATGCAGCTCACGTATACACAAATTTCACCATTACATCCTATGTACATCAGGTTTTTGTGCTCAAAAACAAAAAATATTTGGAGTTTTCCTCATCAAGTAATGAATTACTTGATCCTTGGCCTTCCATATTCCTAGAAACGCTCTGATTTGACCCTTCATTTTCCATTTGAGGGATATATATTGATCCATTGTGAAGCATTGGGGGAAGAGAAACTTTGAGAGTAAGGAAAATCTAGAAAAAAATTCCCCATTTCCATGTGCTTGAGTCTACATCCCTTTATCCTTGTTGATAGAAATCTTTGTGTTCATCTCCAAAGCTCTCCATTGTCTCTGTGAACTTGCCTTGCTATGGAGGATTGAAGTGTTTGAGGCCTAGGTGGAGGAACTTGGTTTCTTGGTTCTGAAAGAGGTGTCGACAAAGGTTTTCACATTGTATCTATGTTTTTACATTAATATAAATATCCATTTCTTGTTCAAATTTCATGTGCAATTGTTTCAAATATTTGTATCTATGGGTATGGTTTCTTTATACATGTTTAAATGGATTATGCTAGTTTAAATGCTAATATTTAATATATTTTAGGCTTGGATATATACTTGTTGTTGAGGGAAAATTATAGGGAACAAGAATTTTATCGCGAGCATAACGATGGTCTTATTCGAACATCTAGTTGAGGTATTGAATTTATCCCTTAGTCGTTAGATTCTTTAATTTATATAGCATATTTGAGAATGGATGTGATTTTTGGTGTCATCCTGTCTCTTGTGGTCTTCCCCAATCCATAGGATAATTTTCTCCCTAACATAATTGGTGACTCCATTGGGGATGCCTCCATTTTGTTGTAGTTTTTGGGGTGCATTTTTGCTTAAATTGCTCTCTGTTTCTTTGTGTTTCTATGTCACATTTGGTAGTATAGTCATCTATTGAAAATTCCTTGGAGTGGTTTGGACTTAAGTTTTCCTTTTACCCCCTTTTCTTTGTATTCGTGAGTCAGAGTGTTAACAGTCACGTATATACATGAGATGTCCTTCAGGAGGTCCCATACATACGATGTTATTCTCTAAACAATCGCGTACACCTCAATTTTTGGTTGATATCTAGATTGGAGGAATTTTTGGGTGGGTTGTGAGTCTTGTTGAGTCTTCCAAGGTCCTTATGTTGTCTCTTGGATGCTTATTTTATGGCTGGAAACCTCCTTTTTATTTATTTTTTAGAGAAGTTGTTCTTGTCATTTTCTCATTTTTTTCTTTTTCTTTTAGTGCATGAATAATTGACTCTTGGTGTCTTTCTTTCCTTGTGTCTTTATACTTGCTACAGGGATGAGAGTTTAGTGGTTCTCTTTTTCATTTTCATTCGTTTATTTTGAAAATACAAAAATATTTTCATTATTGTATGTTCATTTGCATTTTTAATTTTCATTGAAAGAAGCACTTGCATTGGTTTTCCTGGAATGGAATTAGTCTAGGATTTCATTTAGGAAAGATTGAAATTTCATTTGAAAGGAAAGGGAATTATTTTTGTGCATTTCATTTAGTGGCATACCAGCTTTTCATTTGGAAAACAAGATTGCACTTGGGATTGTTTTTAGGTGTGCATATTTTCTTTTATTGTTGAGTCATAATATCACTAGTTTTGCGGCCATATCCCTTGAGTAAGCACAACCTATTAAAATTGATGCTTTATTTAAAATTGATTAGAATGATTTTATTTTTTAGGATGCACCAACAAGATTAGGTTTTAGAGTCTTGCAATAGGATTGTGTCAATAAACTTCTCTAAGACTATAAAACATTAACAATTTAGGTGTCTAAACAGGGAGAAGAGAAATCCTTGCTTTAATTGGTGTTCTCGAGAAGCTCCTCTTACTTAGGAGTTAATCACGAGGCAATGTGCACATTGATCATGGGGATATCCCTCCACTACCTTCACTGAGAACCAAAGATATTTCCAAGATATTATTGATATTTGGGGGCTCTTGAGGTACCTTTAGCTCTTTTGAGGTTTGGGATTAGTTACCCTTCCCATATGGTAGATCCATCCCGCTATCTTCCTGAGCATTGGTTATATGGAGGTGATATTAGCTGATTTTCCTAGATATCATAGGGGGTACTTGTAGAGGTTATTCTATGAGTGTTCTAGCCAGGTATGGGTCTTTCACACAATTGCATTATGCGTTGAAGATGAGGGACACTATAATTGGTTATGCACATATTATTGTAGTTTTTGGGATTAACAAGTCTCTCTTAGGTGAGACATACATGCTGCATTCAGGATCTCATTTTTCCTCATTCCTTTCTTGCGTGCAATTTTCCTATATTATTTAGGGGCATTCTCTATTTTCGCTAGTTGGGCTTAGGAATCGTGGTTGCTTGAGCCTCTTTTTAGAGTCATCGTGGATCAAGTTCTGAATCCTTGTAGGTCTCGTCGTTTAGCAAGTTTATCACCTTTTGATCCTACTCAACCTATTTACAAGAGGTAGAGACGTGAGACCGATCATCTTTTCAATAGGGGACTTATTAGACTTTTTGGGATGAGTACTATATTTGACACTCCAAAGATCCCTCCATCCCCATTGTCTGTATTCAGAGAAGAAGCACATGGGGTTTCTTCTACCACCACCTTATGGATCCCATGGAATTCAACTTACACCAACCTACATGCTTCTATTCCTTCTCATTCTGTAGGAAAAAATTATTTTGGATTCACAGGGTCTTCGGATCACATACCGAAATTTTCCTTGAGGTGGTCATGTATTGAGACTCAGCCCATTCCCTTAACCATGAATATGTTTACTTTTGGCATGTTGAATGTTTCAGTTAGTATACCATCATCCATATGTGTTCCTAGTAGTAACCCTAGTTTTAGGCTAGGGGCTACGACTACTGTCTACACTACATATCAGTTTGGAGATGGTCACATTCCTTCTTCTACTCTATTTGTTAGAGGGGGTCCACCACATTCATCAGTTCCTCACACAAGTGCTAAGTCTTTTTTAAGTGGTGGTGGATATGTGAACATTAGGGCTACAACTTATATCCCATATTTTGTCCCATCGTTGACTACACGTATCCCTTCGAATTTGTTTCTCATGAAAAATCCTCCCCATACTTTGAGTGGGAGATTGGGAGGGAATGGTCCCTTTGGTATAGTTTTTCTGTCATCTAGAGTCCCTATGTTGAGAGGCTACGTGCCTCCCCCGGTGTCTTAGGGTCATCCAGTACACCAGATGGGTAATTTTGGTAATCCAGTTCACCTTTCCCAAGGAATACCTTACATAAAAATTCCCATGCATCATTACATGGGTCATATGGGAGGAGCTTACCATCTGACTGGTCAAGGTCATGGATTTACCAGAACCATCTGTATCAGACTCAATATTTCGAGGGAGCATGGAATAAAATTTCATGACCTAGGCTCTCTTTTATAGCTATGCTGAATTTTCTTGATCTATCTATAATCATGAAGGACCTGGTGTGTCATGATATTGGATGGCCTCCAATCCTTGCTAAGATTCCTTTGAATATTCCAAAGTTTGAAGGTAAGAATGGAGAGGATACTGGTGATCACATTACAACTTTTCATCTATTGTCCTCTTCAAATTTGTTAAATCGTGATTCCATTTGATTGAGACTGTTTCAATGCACCATTACAAGTCCAATTGTGAAATGGTATATAGAGATTACTAGGGGCACATACCAGGCCTTTAACAACTTGGCCATGGTATTTCTTAATCCCTTTCAATTTTTGTTTCTCTATGATGTCGTTACCAAACTATTTTCAACCATTCGGAAAGAAAATACCACTCATATTTCTGACCATATTCAAGAGTAGCATAGATGAAAGAGATTAATTAAGGCCAACATTCCACCAAAATTCCTATTGGAATGGTTCTCTAAGTCCTTATTGCCTTATATCATGACGGGTGTTTCAACGTCTGGAGTGGATATTGAGGAACAAGCCATTTTTTGATATCAGTAGTTAGACATGATCTATTCCTAGTTTGGACTCCTTTATCAGATTATTCCTGACACACCGAGGTCAAGTCATGACCCCAAGTTTAAACCCAGGACATATGATGATGGCATTGTTTGCTCTGCAAGTGTGAAAGATATGGAACAGGTTACACATCAAATGAATTTTTTTTTGCTTAACCAATCTATGACTGGATAAGCTACGACTTTGTCCACCGCCACCCAATCATTGGATGTACATTCCATGCAGTCGTCAAACCATAAGGGTAACCAACAACCAAGATGTAATAGGAAAAATGGGAAGAATAATAAGAAGGGAGGGAATAAAAAGGAGAACGATGATTATGACAAGAACGATAAAAATGTTAGTGGGGAAAAGAAGACTAAATAGAAGGTTGAATTCTGATGAAAACATTATGGGGGATACCATATTATGCACGTGTTCCCTAGGATATATGAGGACTCAAATTTGATCGCCCAGAGCCCAGTTGTGTTGAAAAATCCCCTTTTGCATAATCATAATATGACTTTGAGGACTCTGGCCACCAAAAGTGGTGTTGGTGGGAGTCAAATCCCACCAGTCCTAGAAAATGGTCATGGTTGTATCAATATGATGTCATTTATACATGTTGTGACCCATTCACGTGATTATGGTATGTCACAACTGACCATGGGAAAAGAGCCTTCACCTCTATAGATTCCTTTGTAGATTGAAAAGCATGAGACCATACCACACATATGAAAAGGAGTCATGAAGTTCTCGGCACACAATCCTAATTCCTGAGAAACCCAACACTATTCTATCATTTAGGGTTTGGGCCAAACACCCTGTGTAGTGTCAACCTTAGAGATGCTTCATACTTGTCCCTCAGAGAGGAAAGCACTATTAGCTACTTTAGGAGTGGCTGACCCGAATGACCCTAGTGTTGTCACGTTCAAGACTCATGATGTTCATCCTCGCTTTCCTTACCATGTGTCTTTTCAATTCCATGTGGATTGTTTGAATAACAATGTTAAATGTATAGTTATTGATGAATGTGTTGCGACCTCCGTGATGTATTTGGCTTGTTGGAAAGGCCTTAGCTCTCATGTTGTCTAAATCCATGACTATGTTGACATCTTTTGATGGACATTCCTTTAGAATGCATGGCATTATTCCTTCCCTTTAGGTCCAATTGGGGGGAATACTGTCTCGGTCGAGGTTGATGTGGTTGATTCACCCATTGACTATAATATTTTACTAGGTTAGAACTTGGTTTAGGCCATGAAAGTGATCATGTCATCGATATTTCATGTCGTGTGTTTTCCTTACGAATATAGAATTGTGACGAACGATCAATTTTGATTTGATAATTCTGGTTCCTCGGCATCACCAAGTCCCACTATCTTGGTAATTGATAATTCTTAGCTAGAAACAAGGATGTTGGTGTCGTGATGTATCCTTCATTGATGGGAACCTTTAATTATTTGGAACCAATCCTTTCTATTGATTCTACGCTTAGTGATTTTTCGTCGCCTTTGAGTCTAGTCTCATTTCATACCTTGTATTTGAGTGACCCATGGACTCTCCCTTATATAGTTAATTTGGACAAAGGTTCCTCACCCACCGACACAGAAATATCATTTTGTGCAGTGCACATTGCCTACCAAGTCGTACTTGATATCACTGTAGACTTCGATCCTTCCCCTTTGCAGATAGAGGAGGAGGATCTCCTTGTGCCACCTACTTGGGAGACCACTTCATCATGCTCACATAACTACCTCGATGACACTTTTAATTTAGATGAAGTGATTATCGAGGCCATGATCATTTCAGAACAACCCTAAGAGGATATGTGTAAGATGACATTTATAAGTCCTTAGGGTACTTTTGCATACTAGAAAATGCCTTTCATTCTGAAAAATGTCGGAGCTACTTTTTAGTGGGTGATGAAATTTTCCTTTCACTAACTCAAACATATTATTAAGGTGTATCTATATGACCTTGTTTCTCACTCTCACAAGGGAGTGGACAATCCAACACATATTCATTTGGTCTTTGAAAAATTCCATCATATCAAATTCATTTGAACCCTCAAAAGTGCATCTTTTGTGTTAGGGCTAGTCTCTTATTGCAATTCATTATGTCAAAGGAGGGGATTATGGTTGATCGATTGAAGGTCAATGCAATACTTTAGTTTCCTCCTGTGTGCATAATTATATAACTTTAGAGTCTCCAAGGGATGGCTAGTTTCTTACATTGGTTTTTTGTGAATAATTCCAATTTGACCAAGGTTTTTATACGCTTATTGAAGAAGGATATTATGGAATGAGCAATCCCAAGAGTCTTTAAATTCTATTAATAAATCCTTGGAACCATCCTCTCTTCTTAGTCCACCATACTATAGTAGAGATTTATTTATGTATGTGGCCACATCTCAAGAGATAATTGGTATGGTTCTGGTTCAAGAGGATGATTAGGTCCACAAGCACGTTATTTATTATCTTAGCCAGAACCTCATCAATGTATAAATTTGATATATTCACATTGAGAAGTTTTCCTTAGTGAATTTTCATGTAGTTCAATGATTGAGACACTACATCTTACTTTACTAGACTACAACCATAACACATATCAATCCATTTCAGTTCGTCTTGACCAAGAGAATGAATGGAGAAAATATGAATAAATGGATTTTTATCTTACAAGAATTCAACCTTGATTTATATTTGGAAATATCTAAGAAATATTTGGTCTTTGAGGAATTGATATCATATCTCCCTAGGCTGGATGAGGACTCATTTCTGGATGAGCACATTTTCCTCATCTCATCTACGGACCCTTCGTATGGTGATATTAGCGTCTATATACAAAATATGAAGGCCCCTCCATGTATCTTACGGGATGAATGACGATGCTTACATCATAATGCTAAGATCTACCTCATCGTCAATGAAAATATGTATCATCGTGGGGTGGAATCTATTTTGCATCATTGTTTGACTCACAAGGAGGATGAGGTTGTGCTTAATGACTGCCATGGTGAGGTGTGCGGTGTTCATTTATCTAGGCCTGATATAGATCAAAATATTTTGAGACCAAGTTATTATTGGTTGTCAATATTTAAAGAGTGTGTTAATGCGGTCAAGACATGTCACACTTGCTAGGTATTCTCTCGAAACATGCATACACATCTTGCCCTATTACACCCTATTATCTTCATCTTTCCCTTCACAAAGTGGGGGTGTATTTTATGGATTGTAACCCAGTATCAGTTGGGTGGAACCATCATATTATTGTGGCTTTGCATTACTTCAATAAATGGGAAGAGGATATGCCTATAGTAAAATTCGACGATGAAATGGCATCTCACTTCATGTTCAATCAGATCATCACTAGGTTTGGGATACTGAAGGAGATTATCACTAATCATGGTAGTCACTTCCAGAATAAGGTGATGAAATAAATAACATTGAATATGGAGTTTAAGCAGGAACATTATTCTTCGTATTAACCCCAAGCAAATGTCCAGGTCGAGAATATTAACAAATCCCTTAAGGCCATTCAAAAAACCATTGTTTTATCACATATTTTGCCACACCAGGTAGATCACACATGTATGGCCTTCGATGTCCCTCTGTAAACTCCTTGGACCCCATGGACTTATATTATACTTTAATGTTCCAAGATCATCCCCAAAAATTGCTTGTTTATACCTATACGTGACTTTTAAAGCAATACCTGCGTGTATACGAAGCTTTTGATCTCAAACCCGCATACATCGGGATGTGTGCAAAATGACAAATATTCTTGGATTTTTCCTCATTTTAGTCTAAATAACTTGACTCTTGGCATTCCAAATGCCTTGAGAACACTCAAATTAGACCCTCCATTACCTCTTTGGAGTGCTATATAAGGAACCCCTTGGATACATTGAAGGAAGAGAAGTTGAAGAGCAAGGAAACTATAGTCCATTGTTGCCTCAGCTTTTCTTATACTTGAGTCTGCATCCCTTTTTCCCTTGAAGCACATAGTGTTCTTCCCAAGCTTTCCTTTTCTTTGTGAGCTTGCTATCGAGAGACGGAGGATTGAAGTGTGGAGGCCCAGGTGGAGCACTCGGTTTCTACAGTTCATAGAAGTGCCGACAGAGTTTGTCACTATTGTATCTCTGATTTATTAATAGAAATCTATTTTCCTGTCCAATTCATGTGCATTTTAATTATGAATATTGAATCCATTGACGTATTTAATTTCTTATAAATGGTTGATTATATATTCTATAATAGCTCTAATAGATTTATATATATATGCTTTCTTTGTTTGTTGTTGTTGAGAGAAAATTGTAATTGCAATTGCATTGGAAAATCTCAATGGGGATCTACTTCAACCATCTAGAATAAGGTACGATTTGACATCCCTTAGTGTTATATTTGATTACTGTTCTTGCATATTGGGAAAGATTGATTTCTGGTGTCATACTTTTTAGTGTGGTATGCCCAAGCCATAGGAAGTTTCTCTTTGTAACATAATTGGTGACTCTACTAGGGACGTTCCTTGTTTTTGTTTGGGGTTGGGAGCACAATGTGCTTGACTTGCTCTCTATTTCTCCATATTTCTGTGTCGCATTTAGTATGTTCATCCATTGACACTCCCCTAGAGTGTTTTGACCCTTGGCCTGCTTTTTACCACTTTCTTCTCTGTATACGCAGGTTTTTTGCTAAAATTTGCATACATATGCGGGTTTTTGGCCAAAAGTCATGTATACACATAGGTTTTTGGCCAAAATTCATGTATACATGCAGGTTTTTGGCTAAAAGTTGCGTACATACGCTATTGTTCTTTGAACAGTCGCGTACATCCTCCCTTTTGGTTGAGTTTGATGTTGTGGGAAGTTGTTGGGTGGGTTATAAGTGTGGCTAGGTCTTCCTGGGTTCTGATGTTGTCTATTGACTGCTTGTTTCGTGACCAGAGACTGATTTTTCATTGTTTTTCTTTGAAAGTAGTTCTACTCATTTATCTCCTTTTTTTTGGCCACTAGTGCATTAGTGTTTTTGTCTCGGTGTCTTGCTTGGCTTGTGTTATCTACCTACTACAGAGACTAAGGATTTTAATGAATTTTATTGCATTTTCATTCTTCTATATTGAAAACAAAAAATAGATGCATTCTTACTTGCATCTCACATATGGATTTAAGGAGGTACTTGCATTGGATTGCTTGGATGAGAGTTGTGTTTAGGCTTTCATATAGGAAGGATTGCATTGACATTGGAAAAAAAAAATATGCATCTCATGTAGTGGCATACCCTGTTTTTCATTCGACAAGATTGCACTTGGCATTGTTTGTTAGGTGTGCACGTTTATTTCACTGCTGAGTCTCAATATCATTAGTTTCACATCCATTTCCCTTTGAGTAATCACATCCATTAAAATCAACGCCTAATTAAAATTAGCTACACATTTTTCTTTGATAGGGTTCACCAACAAGATTAGAATTTAGCGTCCTGGAATAGTTCATTATGAGTTAATTCTCCAAGACTACTAAACGAAACAAGTAGGTGTCTGTCCAAGTGAGAGAGAGAGAAATCCTTGGTATAATTAGTGTTTCTCAGGACACTCCTCTTACACAGGAGTCAAGCATAAGGCAGTGCACACAATTGTGATTGGGATAGCCCATGGTCACTTTCTATGAGCACCGGAGATATTTCCAGGATCGTATTCATATCTGGGGGATTTTGAGGTACCGTTTGGTGCTTTCAAGCTTCGGGATTTGCTACCCTGCCCATACGTTCGATCTCGCCTGTGACTGTATGTCTGAGCATTGGTTATATTGGGGTGGCATTAGTTTCCTTACCTAGGTATTGCAGGGGGTACTTGGAGAGGTTATTCTGTGAGTGTCATGGCCAGGTAGGGGTCAAACAGCACAGTCTCTTTACGTGTTGAAGCTGAGGGCCACTATAATTGGTTACGTACCTCCGCTTGTAGTGTATGGGAGTTTCGATCCTCTCCTAGGAGAGACATACCTACTGCATCCGAGAGCTCACATATCCTCCCCTTGGTTTGCTTGTATTCTGGATGTAGATTTTCTTAGGAGTGTGCTCTTTGTGCGTTAGTTGGCTTTTGGGATCATAGTTACTTGATTATATTTATGTTCTCTTGAGTTTAGGTCCTTTTATATTTTTCATTCCTGATATCACTACTAGTATCCTGTCACCCGCTCCAGGTCCTAGTGTGTACCTTAGTGTTGGACTGGGGGGCACCACAACCCCTTACCTTGCTCATATATTCGAGAGTTGTCATATTCCATCCTCTACTCCATTTTCAGAGTATTTTCACTCCCTTTGTCTGGTCTTAACACTAGTGTTCATTCTCATGGGGATGGTGGTGGATATGTGAACATTGGGTCTACACCTTATATTCCTTCTTATGTCCCATCATCCACCGCAGTGTTTCCTTTGGATGCAGTTGTCATGACCAATCCTCCCCATATCCTATAGTATGGACTCTTTAGTGATTGTTTCCAGTTGTTTTGGACTAATATTATTGTCATGTAGGGTCCAATATATGTACACTCTCATTGGGTCTTTTACCCGTTCGTTCCCATTACAGGTATAATGCTTGAACTGGCATATAGGTTAGGATTTCACATATGCTTGCATGTTTCATGGCCTTATGACCATTTCATATTGACCTTAGATACGAACCCATTCCATGATGTCATGGAACCTTCATGCTGCTATTTGAAGTGGTATTGTTTGAATGGTAGATCTTTCCTATACATGGGTACCCTAGTTATATCTTATTTTTCATTTGGTACCCATGTTGAGATGCCTCGTTTAGGTTGTGGGATTCCATTTTTAGTCTCGCCATGTCCTTGACTAAGAGCTGCATACTTGTCTTATACTTTATGCTGGCTTTTCCCCATAAGGACTCCCGTGTATTTATCAAGTTGTAATTACATTTCATGAGTTTTGCTTGCCTTCTTGAGCTTTATGTTGGCTTCCTGACTTTGAGTTATCATCCATATAGCCCAAGATTGTCTTATGTCTATCCAAGAAGATCCTTTTATATATCATTTGTAGCTTAATCACCCTTTTAACAGGAGGAGACCATCCCCCGAGTGTCATTATCCCATACATGTTTCCTTGCATTGAGCATAGGTATGTTCCACTGCTTGGAACTAGCTTTCCTATCCCTGACACTCATCTCCTCCTAGCTATGTACTATAAAGCACTTTTATTATTTTTAAAGCTTTTCAAATTATCTGAAAAAAGTCCAAAAAAAATAAAAAAACATAAAAATCCAGACGGGAAAATATATTATCTTTGGCAGCAGTCGAGTCATGTCACCTTCGAACAGAGAATTGTATATCACATCAATTGGTTGGGTTATTAGTTTGACTTTAGGAGCTGTACTCGTTACTCTGATTTTATCTCCATCGACTGGTTATGCTTCCGGTCCCCATGGAGCCTCTGTTGATGCCTCCTATGTCACAAAGATGTCCCATTTTGCATATCAAGTCCATGCTGCCTACCTTCAGTCACCATTTCCCTTATGCTCTTTTTCGAGGGAAGTTGAATCCTAAGTCGTCCATTCCTCAGTTATTTTGAATTTGCATGTTAGCCATTCTCGGTACTATTATCGGTTCATGCACATATTGTTTGTTGAGTTCTTCCAATTATATAGCATTGATGAGTACCTTGTGTTGGTTGATGGAGGATGCCTTAATTCCCTCCTTCCAGTGGATTCCCTTCCATCGACATTAGATCATTTATTCTGGTATAGGAGTCTAGAGTCAATTGAGTGCCTTGAGACTTATAGTCATCAGTGGTAGGTTCTCTTGCCATCGAAAATTTTGGGAATACATCAATGTCCCCTGATCGATGGATTCTTCCAAGTGTTCGAACTCAACACATCTATTCACACTTGTTAGATTGCACTTTGTACCTTGATTCCCATTTCCATTATTGGTGGGTTATCTCGCGTGTGTCAATGGTATACATCAATGACCGGTAATCAGACGATGGACTACTATGTTCGACCTCAAAACATCTATTCACATAGTAAGACATGTAATCGTAGAGGTTTGTGTAGAAGACTTTCCAGCTTGGTGGTAGTCCATATATGCTACATCCTTTATCGTGCTAGTATTCATGAGATTTGAGCTCTCGTGGTCATGATTCTAGTATTTCCAGTGTCTATCAGATATCTTCATCCATTATGGAGATCTTGATCCATTGTATATTGTACGTGGCAATGACCACACATGACACTTTGTATATCATGCCTATTCATGGAAATTGTATTCTTATGTATCCGAGTGATATTGATCCATTGTATATTGTACGTGGCGATGGCCACACATGACACTTTGTATGTCATGCCTATTCATGGCCACTGTACTCTTATGTATATGGGACTAATACATGTATTTGTAGTCACACGCAGATATTTATCATTGTATTGTACTGATGAGTGGCTAGTTCTTCGACCTGGGTCTTCATTACTCCACTTCTGGGATGGATTTTATAATGTATTTCAGCCATCATGTTACCCCTCTCACCTCACACATTAGGGGGCATATGTTACAACTGATTTTACCACACCAGGTAGATTACACATTTATGGCCTTCCCTATCCCTCTGCAAACTCCTTGGAACCCATGGTCTTATATTACACTTTTATGTTCCAATATCATCCCCACAAATTTCCTATTTATACCTATACATGACTTTTAAAGTAATACCTGCATTTATACGCAACTTTTGACCTCAAACCTGCATACATCGGGATGTGTGCAAAATGACAAATATTTTTGGAGTTTTCCTCATTTGAGTCTGAATAACTTGACTCTTGGCCTTCCAAATGCCTTGAGAATGTGTTGGAGCAGGGCCCCGCAGCTACAGGAAAAGCTGCTATATCAGAAGAAGAGAGTCAAAGGAAACAGTACCCGAGCGGCCTAGAAGAGAGAGCTCAACCACTGCACTTAAGGTAGCGGCGAAGATAGGAGGGTTCAACTACCCTCATAAAGGAAAAGGATCAATGGGCCGAGGTATTGAAGACAAAGGATAGAAGAGGACTGAAGAGGAAAGGGCACCCATACCCACGATCAGCGTCGGGAAGCGTGGAATACTGCAGGAAGCTGTGGTGTGATGGTAAGCGGCAACCCACAGTACAGATGCGTCGACTGTCACAGTTAGGGTTTTTGGGTTACTATTGGGAAATCCCCACAGTGTTGTAACAGGGTGAGACCTTCGGGATGCCTATATAAGCATGTATTGTGTATTGTAAAAGGTTATATAGTTAGTCAGTTAGTTAGACAATTGGGTAGCTATTCAGACAATTAGCTAGTAGTCAGTTAGTTGTTCTTCGAGTCAAGCTCTGGTTATGTTATTCAGTCTGTAGTTATCTTACTGTAACCAGTAGCTAGCTCCTTGAGCATGAATGTAACAATTCACAGGGATTGAACAATCCGCAGGGATTGAGAGAGAGAGAGAGGAAGAGTATATTGTAAGAAGGAAATATAAGAAGAAGAAGAGATCTAAGAGAGAAGGGCTCCCGATTGTGTGTGTGGAGTTTCCCAGAAGATCTCAGGCTGCATAATAGGTTGCAGCGAAACTGTGTTTACCCTCTCAAGCTATAAGATAAAAACCAGTTCCCGTGGACGTAGCTTCCCCCCTGGAAGTGAACCATGTAAAACCTGTGTGTTGTGGGACTGTTCTTGTGATTGTGTTTTACCTGTTTGCTATCTGTTATCTATTACATGAATGTTGCTTATCAGTGATGAATGTATTTATGTTATGCTTCAGTTATAGCGCATAGAAGGTTAAAAGCAATCTAAACGTATCAAGTAGCCTGTGTATGAGTTTACCAATGCTTGATTCATGATAGCTGACAATTACAGTGTAAAGTGACTCCGGTATATGAGTTCCACGAGTTCAGTATAGTTGATGTTAGAGTGTTAAACAGTAGAGTTTAAGTGAGTGGTTTAACACCCTTGTGAATACTAACAGAGTCATTAGACCAAGAAGGAGGTCGCAGGACCTTGAGAGTGATACACATATTGAGCCTCATTATAGGACATATTACAGCATAGAAAGGCGATATCACATCGTCTGAGGAGCAGCAGTGTAAGATATCGTAGGGAAGGAGCTGAGTAGAAGGGTAAGTTTGCGCATCACCAGGAAGTTGTGATGCGATAAGAGTCCACTCCCTAAGAGCGCCATCTAGAAGGAGAGATCACCCTCGCAGAGAGAGATCCCACTGGCTAGAGTCACGAGTTCCCAGGATGCTATAGAACCCGGTTGAAGACACTTGAGTCTTCATCCACCCCATCTAAGATCACTTTGGGTGAGACTTCAGGCCATTTTGCATTCTGTCGCTGAAAGGGCCAGTGAGCTAGGGGTATTTTTGGTACAGTAAAGTAAACCCGGGTCTGACCATAGATAACCAACAAATGGTTCCATTGTCGGCTTTGAACAACTTGAAGAGCTAATGTTCTGTTGGCATCCTACTAAAGAAGAACTCAACCAGTGGGTTGGGTCAAAGGAAAGAGAATTTGCCGCGACAGAAAACAAGAGTCCTAGGCTCAGTATAGAGGACTGGTTACAAAAACATATCTTCACAGATCTGCATGAGATATTTTTTGCGACCTATGCAAACAAGCTGTACGACTGGTTATCAAAGTTGACTGATCAGAATATATTCAAGAAGAAAAGAAACATTGTCTAGACACCGAAGCTGATTCAGACTGTGAGGAGCATAGACAATCCCATTTCATGAGCAGTAGACTTCTGGCTCGCAAGTTTGCTGGAAGGATTCATTACTGAGTTTGCAGTTGATCAAAAAAAAGTTTCAGTGAAGCCGAGAGGTACTTCTTCAAAGGATATCGTGGTAAGTGCTTGAACTCTTTAAATTCGTCTATTAAGATGTTATTACATGAAAAAGGAGTAATGGATATATTCTCAGATGAATAACTTTAGTAAGTGTAATGTCACAAGAGTTTGAGAGTGATTTTGATGAAATTGGATGTACACGTAGTGGTAAGAAATATAAAGTAGATTTCAGCTCTTCCTTCGTGGAAGCCAATTCAGACCATACTAGAGAACAGAGCCAAAGTGACACAGAAAGACCAGTAGGGGGTATTCCTTACCACCCTTATACCTCACAGAAAATGATCGGGACTCAGAACAATCCCACAGGAACTACATCTAGTAGTTCACACACAGTACACACTACAGTTACACCACCAAGTGGTAGTAACACAACAAATCAGAACCCACCACGTAGAAACAGAATGGGGGACGACATGAAGTTACCTACCTTTAAGGGTACCGGGGCAGAAGACCTGGAATAACATTGGTTCCTATGTGAAGCCATATGGACTATTAAACAGATCCAGGATGATAATACTAAACTTGTCAATTTGGCCACTACACTTAGAGACAGAGCCTTAACATGGTATATGAAGTATACAATAGCGCAGCCCAGAACGCTCATACAAGTCAGGGCCGCCATGATCAAAGAATTTAAGAAACCTAAGTCTGAGTCATAGTGTATCACAGAGCTTAAAGACATTAAACAGTCACCTACAGAGTTAGTCTAGGACTTTGATCAGAAATTCAAAGCCCTTATAGACCAGGTTAGCTTTGAGTTTGCACCAGAGCCTTAGACCTTTTCCCCCTTAAACCCAAAAGATGGAAACGCTATGTCGATGACACTGATGAGTGTGGCCACACGAAAGAAGCAGCTTAGCTCAGTTTCTTGAACATCTCAATAGCCAAAACAATAACATTAAGTTTACTATGGAGATTGAAGAAAATAGAAGCTTACCCTTCCTCGATGTCCTAGTCTCAAGAAACAGTGATGGATCAATTTCCCACCAAGTGTTTAGAAAAAAGACTCACACAGATAGATACCTACATGCTAATTCACACCACTTTCCTCCGCAAAAGGTTGGTGTGATCAATACCCTTGTGACAAGAGCACTTAGGATCTCAGACAGAGAACACATTAAAGAAGAAATCGATCACCTAGAAAAAGTTTTTGAGGAGAATGGGTACAATGGGAAACAGTTCAGGGAAAATTGTCGCTTCCGCCAACAAGGAAAAGAAAGAGAAAAAGACTATCGAGAAAAATGATGACAATATACAGAGAATCTTCCTCCCGTACATTAAAGGCACTACAGACAAATTACCTAAAGATTTAAAAAGAAACAAGATCCATACGTTCTTCACCCCTCCTAACACTATCAGGAACATGGTGGACTCCTTAAAAGACCCAATTAATCTGAAAACTTACAAAGGCGTGTACTCTATCCCTTGCTCTTGTGAGAAATTATACATAGGGGAAACTGGGCACTCCATGGAAACAAGATTCAAGGAACATAGCACTGACCTTAGACATGAAAGACATAAGAAATCAGCCCTTGCTGAACATTCACACTTAACAGGTCACCATATATGTTTGGAGAACGCCAAAGTCTTAGCTAGAGAAGACAACCTTGTAAAACGAAAAATCAGGGAGAAAATCGAAATCAACTTAAGACACAACTGCCTTAATAGGGACGATGGTGCAAAACTAAGTGATTCTTGGAAACCTCTCCTACACTCCCTTCAACTAAAAAACCCCCATCATCTCTCACCTAGTGTTTGATGATTCGGTTTTGGTCTCTCTCTAAACCTTAGCTTCCTTCACCTATGTTAGTGAGCCCATCTTTAGCTTTATTACTCTCCCCTCCTAAAATTTTTTAAAACCTTTAGTGTTAGTTGTTACATAATAAGTTTTTAACTTGAAACTAAATCAACCCTTCGCCTCCTCCTTAAAACCTTTATAAAAATTAAAAAAAAAAAAAATTTAAAATTTCAAAATTTCAAAATATTTTAAACCTTATAAAAGTCTAATAATTATTTTTAAAATTAAAAAAAAAAAAAAAAATTTAAAAGAAAA
>LPNX010851702.1:42364-53259 GCA_001517045.1 Pseudotsuga menziesii
GTGATGGCGATCAGATTTTCTAATGACAAAGAGCCTTTATAGTAGAAATACACAGGAGAGAGTGACCCTAGGTCACATATTCATATTTGCGAACAGAGTTGGTCGGATATTCCAGAAGATGAATGGGTTCACCTATTCATTCACACTTTAGACACAATCCCAAGGAATTGGTACACCGAGACAGAGTTGCGCAGAGGAACCATCACATGGCCACTTATGATAGACGGCTTCCTACTCACTTTCACTTTTGAATCTAAGTATCCAAGCATTGATCAGGCTCTAGATGTAATAAAGACTAAGATATTTGACGACTGTACCCTATCAGTGCCTACTCAGCCTGATTGGGCCAGACAGTTGGAACATGTGCTAGAATGTTACAACTTCGCAGTAGAGCTAGATGATGAGGATGAAAATCCTCACAGTGTCAACATTCCTGAGTCAGAAGGGACTCGCGATGTTGATGGGCTGGGACTAGAAATTCCCGCTATTACAGAACCTATCAAGATTAAAAAGATCAATATTCGCACAGAAACAAAACGTAAGCTTGCCTCTATTGGAGACTATTGGGATGATGAAACAGTAGGACACATCGCAGATCTCTTACATGACTATCAGGACCTATTTCCCACTAAGTTCACAGAGATGAAGGGAATAGTAGGAGATTTGGGAGTCATGCGCATACCATTGAAAGAGGATGCTATGCCAGTTAAGTAGCGTCCATACAGACTGAATCATCGCTATAAATAAAAATTTAAGGATGAAATTGATAAGATGCTAGCAGCAGGCATCATTGAACCTGTAGAAGAGAGCGAATGGGTTAGTCCCATGGTCATGCAGGAAAAGAAAACCAAAGGAGAAATCAGGATTTGTGTCGACTTGCGCAAACTCAACAACACATCACTTCATGACCCATTTTCGACACCTTTCACTGATGAAGTTTTAGACAATGTGGGAGGACAAGAGGTCTACTCCTTAACTGATGGCTTTTCCGGCTATCACCAGATCAGAATCCATACAGAGGATCGACATAAGACCACTTTTGCGACAGAATGGGACTCATTCTAGTATACGGTAATGCCCTTTGGTCTTAAAAATGCACCAGCTATCTTTTATAGAGTAGTAGTTGCTGTATTTAAGGAATACATCCATAAATTCTTAGAAGTCTATTTTGATGATTGGACTGTATTTGGATTAATCGACAAGCATATAGGAGATTTAAGGCTCATGTTAGAGAAATGTAGGCAATATTAGATTTCTCTTAACTTGAAGAAATGTATATTCTGTGCGCCATTTGGTATTTTGTTGGGTCATATTGTTTGCAGACAAGGCTTGATGGTAGATCCTGCAAAGATTTCCATCATTGTTAATCTTCAAGCACCCAACTCAGTCAAGCAATTGAGGACAATGCTCGGTCATACCGGGTACTATAGAAAATTCATCAAAGGTTATGCAAAGATCACAACACCTATGGAAAAGTTGTTGAAGAAAGAAGTGAAATTCCTATGGAATGAGGAATGTCAGCAAAGTTTTGACACACTTAAAGAGAATATGGTTACAACACCCATCTTAGTATTCCCAGATTGTAACAAGCCATTTCATGTACATGTGGATGCATCTGGAATCGCACTGGGGATCGTCTTAACCCATCCAGGAGAAGGGGGTATCGATCACCCTATCGCGTACTCAAGCAGAAAGATATCTACCGTGGAAAAGAACTACACCACTACAGAGAGAGAAGGATTAGCTATGGTGTATGCTCTACAGAAGTTCAGTCACTACCTGTTGGGTGCCCCATTCAAGATGTTCACTGACCATTCTGCTTCAAATTACTTGGTCAATAAACCAGTATTAGGAGGAAGGATCTGTAGATGGTTACTCTTATTTCAGGAGTATGATTTTGAAATTATTGTAAAACTAGGAAAATTAAATGACAGACCTGATCATCTGTCACTGATAGATTCAGGCGAAGAACCAAGTAATTTAGAGGACAATTTTCCAAATGCGCAATTGTTTTCTATCCAGATCGCAGATGAGTATTACACTGATATTATTCACTTTCTCACAACAGGGTGGGCACCTGTTGAGTTTACTAAACAACAGAAGAAACAGTTAGTTGTTAAAGCAGAAGACTTCACTTTGATCGCAGGACATTTATATAAGCTAGGTCCAGATGAATTCTTGCGCAGATACATGATGCCACACGAGAAAGAGGCCATTATCAGAGAAGCACATTTAGGTGCCACAGGAGGTCATTTCACAGGAAAGCCGACTGCTTAGAAAATCCTAGCTGTAGGATTATGGTGGCCTACTTTGAATAAAGACACTAAGGAGTTTTGCAGATGCTGTGATATCTACCAGAGGGTAGGAAAACCTTCACAGAGGGATGAAATGCCGCTGTGACCACAAATTACGTTGTGGGAATTTGACAAGTGGGCTATAGATTTTGTGGGTCCTATCAACCCACCCGGGAAACGAACTGGTGCGAGATACATCATCACAGGAACATAATACCTTACCAGGTGGGCAGAGGCAAAAGCAGTAAGGAATTGTGATGCTGCCACAGCTGCACAGTTCATTTTTGTAAACATAATAAGTAGATTTGGATGTCCATTAATCTTGATGAGTGATCAAGGCACACGTTTTCTGAACCGCACTATTGAGGCCTTGACAGAGGAATTTCAGATCCAACACCATAAGAGCACTCCCTACCATCCTCAAGCTAATGGTATGGTGGAGGCCTTTAACAAGATTCTAGAAAACACCCTTACTAAGATCTGTAACAGCCAAATAAATGATTGGGACCTCAGAGTTAATGTTGTATTATGGGCTTATAGGACTACATGCAAGAAACTTACAAGACACACACCTTTCAGCTTGGTGTATGGACAAGAGGCTGTTATGCCTATGGAATATATTATTCCTAGTTTAAGAGTTTCTCAAATTACCGAGATGGCTGATACAGACACAATGAATGAAATACTAGCGCAGCTGCTTGCCTTAGAAGAAGACAGATTCATTGCAGGATTTCATCAGAAAGTGCAGAAGGCATGAGAGAAATCTTGGCATGACAGGCACATCAAGAGCAAGATATTTTAGACAGGAGACTTCATGCTCCTCTATGACAGTAAATTTGTTAAGTTTCCAGGGAATTTCAAGATGCATTGGTTAGGGCCATATCAGGTTCAACAAGTTACAAATGGAGGTGTCGTTCAGCTCAGCAAACTGAACGGGGAGCTTCTTCCCACTTTGATTAATGGCAGTAGACTTAAGTTGTATAGTGATAGCCACTCCAACTCCTAGCCCTAACTCAGATAGTTATCGAGTGCAGATGTCCAGTGTAGTTGAAAGGAGGCATCACACTGGTAATTAGTCTACACCCAAAAAAAAAGTAAGTATGAGGAATCGCATCAGAAAAGAGTATGTTGCGCAAGTCATAGGATTCTTGCGGAGTTTTTGAATGTTGCGGCGTTCATACCGACACTTTGGTTTGAGACAATGCGGTGTGGAATCGCAGTGATGCGATGTTCCACGTGCCACGTAGATGATTTTGAAAAGAGGCAGAGGGCTAGTCAATTCTCCTTCTGACAAGCAGTTAATCCAGATACGACAACTATACGTTGCCCTAGATTTGGAAATAGTATAATGATTTGTCCAGATTTGATAAATTTTCGACGAGACCAGCGCCTGCATGCAAGTTTCGAGGGAAATTTGATCGGATTTTCAGCAATTAATGAGGATTGAAACAACGGGTGTTGTCTTTTCCATGCAATTAATACCACCGATGGGTCTAGCCAGATGACCGTTGCTTCAAAGACTATCACCTTTGTTATAAATTCAGAGATCATTCATTCAGCAGGGTTACTTTTGCGATTTCTGAGAGTATAGAGCAAGTTGTAAGGGTTTCCCCTGTGAAGAGATACTATAGTTACAGAGTGATAGTTTTCCCCAATTTCGCAGCCATTTCCAGTTCAGAGTATTGCACCGAGTGTTTTCTGTCCGAGACGGAACCTTTAGAAGACATTGTGTAAAGATTCCAGCATGGTGGCCTCCTGTATGTTATGACGACGCCGCCCAGGGTTATTAAATTAGGTACATCACAGGTCAGACAGCTGCCAAGGATGAGGAGTCAATCTCAGATAGTAGAAGAGTCCAGCCCAGAGCAGAACATAAGAAAGACAAGAAGATCACTGAAGATAAGAAAACAGAGCAGAAGAATGATGAGAATAAATCTACCGAAAAAAAGAAAGAGGAAGAAAGTAAAACTGAGGAACATAATACAATGGCAGAAGGAAGATGACCTATCTCATCAGCTAAGAGAAGAACAAGCGATTGCAGCGGCAAAGAAACGAAAATATGAAGATCATACGCAGCATGAATACCTGGAGCAATTTGTTGAGAAGGAAAGTAAAAAGGGAAAACAAATCAGACAAGCAGAGCTTCAGCATGCAAACAAGGGCTTGTTCTCAGAATGAAATTCATGGTTTGTATAAATTCCGCATGGAAGGATCTAGACTGAATGAAATGTTTGAGAACGCTGGAAGATATAGATTTATATTTTCCTCGTGATACAAGTTCTGACCCAGATAAATAGGGAAGGAAAGATAAGAGAGACCTACGAACTAAGTATACAGAAGACTCCGTCATTAGTCAAGCTATTCTTGAAACGGCACAAGAGTGTGTCGAGGTTATGGATAAAAAAGTCATAGGACTTCAGGAAAGACTTACAAGGACATTACAGGAAGCCAAGAAGAAGCTACAGCAAGAGAAACCAGCTGTTAGTGGCTTAGGGACGAGCCACAAGTAAGTGTTAGGGGACTGTTGGAGCAGGGCCCCACAGCTACAGGAAAAGTTGCTATATCAGAAGAAGAGAGTCAAAGGAAATAGTACCCGAGCGGCCGAGAAGAGAGAGCTCAACCACTGCACTTAAGGCAGCGACGAAGACAGGAGGGCTCAGCTACCCTCATAAAGGAAAAGGAGCAACGGGTCGAGGTATTGAAGACAAAGGATAGAAGAGGACTAAAGAGGAAGCAGCGCCCATACCCATGATCAGTGTCGAGAAGTGTGGAAGACTGCATGAAGCTGTGGTGTGATGGTAAGCGGTAGCCCACAATACAGATGTGTCGACTGTCACAGTTAGGGTTTTTGGGTTACTATTGGGAAAGGCCCACGGTGTTGTAACAGGGAGAGACCTTCGGGCCACCTATATAAGCATGTATTGTGTATTGTAAAAGGTTAGACAGTTAGTCAGTTAGTTAGACAGTTGGGTAGCTATTCAGACAATTAGCTAGTAGTTAGTTTGTTATTCTTCGAGTCGGGCTCTGGTTCTGTTATTCAGTCTGTAGTTATCTTACTGTAACTAGTAGCTGGCTCCTTGAGCATGAATGTAACAATCCACAGGGATTGAACAATCTGCAAGGATTGAGAGAGAGAGAGAGAGAGAGAGGAAGAGTATATTGTAAGAAGGAAATATAAGAAGAAGAAGAGATCTAAGAGAGAAGGGCTCCCGGTTGTGTGTGTGGAGCTTCCCAGAAGATCTCAGGCTGCATAATAGGTTGCAGTGGAACTGCGTTTACCCTCTCAAGCTATAAGATAAAAACTAGTTCCCATGGACGTAGCTTCCCCCCTGGAAGTGAACCATGTAAAAACCGTGTGTTGTGCGACTTTTCTTGTGATTGTGCTTTACCTATTTGCTATCTGTTATCTGTTACATGAATGTTGCTTATCAGTGATGAATGTATTTATGTTATTCTTTAGTTATAGTGCATAGAAGGTTAAAATCAAGCTAAACGTATCAAGTATCCTGTGTATGAGTTTACCAATGCTTGATTCATGATAGTTGACAATTTCAGCGTAAAGTGACTCTGGTATATGAGTTCCACGAGTTTAGTATAGTTGATGTTAGAGTGTTAAACAGTAGAAGGTAAGTTTGCGCATCGCCAAGAAGTTGCGATGCGATAAGAGTCCACTTCCTAAGAGCACCAGCTAGAAGGAGAGATCACCCTCGCAGAGAGAGAGATCTTACTGGATAAGAATATTCGTGAGTCCCCAGGATGCTACAGAACCCGGTTGAAGACACCTGAGTCTTCAGCCACCCCATCTAAGATCACTTCAGGTGAGACTTCAGGCCATTCTGTGGTCTGTCGCTGAAAGGGCCAATGAGCTAGGGGTATTGTTGGTACAGTAAAGTAAGCCCAGGTCTGCCCATAGATAACCAACAGAATGCTCAAATTCGACCCTCCATTGCCTCTTTGGAGTGCTATATAAGGAACCCTTTGGATACATTGAAGGAAGAGAAATTGAAGAGAAAGGAAAATATAGTCCATTGTTGCCTCAGCTTTGCTTATACTTGAGTGTGCATCCATTTTTCCCTTGGAGCACATAGTGTTCTTCCTAAGCCTGCCTTTGCTTTGTGAGCTTGCTCTTGAGAGATGGAGGATTGAAGTGGTGGAGGACTCGGTTTCTCCAATTCGCAGAAGTGTTAACAGAGTTTGTCACTATTATATCTCTAATTTATTAATAGAAATATCTTTTCCTGTCCAATTCATGCACATTTTAAATATGAATATTGAATCAATGGATGTATTTAATTGCTTATACGCAGTTGATTATATATGCTAGAATAGCTCTAACACATTTATATATATATGCTTTCTTTGTTTGTTGTTGTTGAGAGAAAATCGTAATTGTAATTGCATTGGAAAATATCAATGGAGATCTACTTCAACCATCCAGAATAAGTTAAGATTCGACATTCCTTAGTGTTATATTTGCTTACTATTCTTGCATATTGGGAAATATTGATTTCTGGTGTCATACTGTCTATTGTGGTACCCCCAAGCCATAGGAATTTTCTCTCCGTAACACATTGAACAAAGGAAAACCAATTGGCATACCATGGTGTGCCCTACTTTGTGGGATTACCATACCGTAGTTAAGACTTCCATTTGTTTCTCATCGTACCAGTTAGTTTGGGAGGTGGAGTTAGTTTTACCAGTTAAATGTGAAATCCATTCCTTGAAGCTAGCCATAGAGATCTTTCCTAACACCTACGATTTAGAAGAATGATTAGTCCAACTAGAGAACCTTGATGAGTAGAGTTGATATGTTATTGTGGAATTAGAAGTGAATAAGTGGTGTTTCAAGGACCATTATGATAAGTATGTTTGTCACCCTAAATTTAATGAGGGTGACTTGGTCCTTTTATATGATCAAGTGAGTGAACCATTGGGGAAAGTAAATTTAGTCCTATGTAGTTGCATGGTACTTACATTACGAAACATGTCTTAGAAAAGGGATCCTATGAGTTATAAGATTATGAAGGGAACATCCTAAAGGAGCCTAGAAATGGGATCTACCTTAATAAGTACTATGCTTGAGTTTCTAGGTCGGGTTGGTACCTTGTATATTATTGTACAATTTTACATAGTTTTTGGTTTCCTTGTAGTGTCGTCGGATTATTAGCATGTTTCCTATTGCTTGGCAGATATCAATCAATTATTTCATATAATTAGTAGTTAAGGATAGTACCAACCTCCACACACAGAACTTAGCTTCTGCTGCTTGGATCATTTATGCATGTAGGGGTCAACTTGTGCCTTCATGAGGGTTATGCCTCCATTCATCCTCAAATAATGTGGCTAAGTATAGTGCGATAATTGAACTATTATGGGATGACATTTCGAATGGTATTCAATATTTAGAGGTTCCCCTATATTCGTAGTTGATCATGTCACAATTGAATGGTCGGTACCGTGTCAAATATCCTATGTTGTTGAGAATATTCTTAAGGGTAAGATTGTTGGAATGACATTTTGATTACATTACATACATTCATATACCTAGGAATTATAATCGGATTGCTGATTAATATGCGAATTAAATTTTAGATTGCAATTTGTCACATAGATAAAGGAGAATCATGCACATAAATATTAACATTTATATTTAGACACATGTACATATATAAAACTATTATCTATAAGTTTTTATTTCTAAATAAAAATTCCAAAAAACATGGTGGATCAAAGTACAAAAATGGGCTTCAATCCCTCAAAATATACATGGATGATACAAAAATAATATCCCGACATATATGCTTATGGTCCTGGATGATGATCATGGTAGAACACTGTAGCATTCTCTAAATGCCTGAATAGTCTAACCCACGGATGGGTTACCCTTACCACATGTCTCTTCATTTCCTTGGACAGGTCCTCGACCTATACCATAAGGATCTTGTGGGTCAGGAGGGCCAAGTTTGCTTGTACATTTTGTAGCATCCACTTAGCATCAGCGCCAACTATCTCATCTCCTTGACCCCTACATCGGTTCCATGGGAAGCCCTCCAATCATTTTGGACATATGTCTATGCGAACAAACCTAATGTCAGCACTTGATACCACCAAAAACATGTTTTTATTTCCTTATATAAAAAATATAAAAAAAAAGAAATATTGCAAATCCATTAGTAAATGAAGAGACATGTGGTAAGGGTTACCCATACCCACTGCATTAGTAACTCCTACCACCGTAGTTCCCCCGCTTGGGGGCAACATTCCTCACATCACCCCTCCACCTGGGGGCATGGGCCCCAACGTGGTCCAACCCACTACCGCATCACACCCTCCATCCAGTTTGCCATATATGGCTAGCCTCAACCTACCTGACCTAGCCAGGTTAACCAACGACCCCATCCGGCACAACCCTGTGTGGCCCCACATGCCTACCAAACTCCCCTCTGACATCCCTAAGTTTGAGGGTAAGACAGGTGAGGACCCACAGAACCATATCATGTCTTTCCATCTATGGTGTTCCTCCAATTCCATAGTAGACGACTCCATTCGCCTCCGTTTATTACAGCGCACTTTCACTGGCTCGGCTGCCAAATGGTATATCGAGCAACCCCACGGAACCCACACCACCTTTATGTCCCTGGCCTCGACCTTCCTCCAGTTCTTCCAGTTACCTGTTCGCTATGATGCAGGCATCGAGATCCTTCTATCATGCAGATAGAACACAGCTACCCACATCACCGACCACATCCATGAATGGCGATGACGCCGTAGCCTATGCAAAATCAAGCTAGATGACCGGATCTTCCTAGATTGGTTCCTCAAGTCCCTCCTTCCGCTCATTGCTAAGGATGTGGCAGCCAAAAGACCCCAGTCGGAGGAAGAGGCTATCCTTAAGGCCCAGCAGTTTGATCTCATTTACGCCCAGTCGGGTTATCTTTACACCATCATACCGGACGCCCCTCGAGGCGATCCCCCACATCAAGATGCGCCGGGGGCATCCCACGATGCTGATGGCATCATTGGCCACCTCTCTTCATAGCTTCAGCCCTTTTCCATACCCCGCCCTACTCCTGGACCTGAACTTTCACGGGCTACATCACAGTCTGGAGCGACCAACTTGTATGCTCACATGCCCCATCAACACCATACCCATGGACCCTCATGTCCACCTCAGTGTTTTGGAAATATGACTTCCGCTTACCCCTCCCCGGTCGCACCTCATCCATACTACCACCAGCAGGCTGCACCAGCTCTTGCGCCGCCACAATCCCAACCTCATTATTATCAGCCACATCCAGCCCCTGCGGCAAATCCACAACCCGCTCCACAGCACTATCAACAACCCCCTCAAGCAGTCGCGCCAGTGCAGCCTCCACCTCCATATTATCCACCGCAGCCCGCTCCCGCACCTGCGCAAACTCAGACTCCATCTACTACCCAAGGGCAGGTTTATGCCCAAGAAAACCCGCCGCAAAACCAGAATAACCAACGCAACCAGGGCCAACAAAACCGCGGCAGGGGCCGAAATCGTGGGAACAACCAGCAGACCGAGCAAGCTGGTCAACACCCTAATCCCCCTGCTAATAATAACGCGACCCCTACCAACCAAAACCCCGATCGCCCGCCCAAGCAGGCTAAAAACCCCAACCTGCGAACCAACTTCCCTTGTTCTGTTTGCGGGGTCTATGGACACTACACACATTTTTGTCCGCATATGGAGTGCGTTCAACAACTTTTGGCCACTGATAGACTACACCAAGGACAGGCGGATCCTCAAGCACCACCCAATCCCCCACAACCTCAGCAGCCACTTTTGGTGCTACAAAACCCCTTACCAAACCAAGGCTTAGTGAACACTGAACCATTGGCTCCCCCTCAAGCTACTGCGCCTATCCAACAAATCACTTACGCTGCTCCTGATCAACCCCCGTCTGACTTAGGTACCCACCATCTGTTGATGATGTCCTCCGATGAGGTCAACCTCCAGACCCGGCGGAACCAATATGGCTCCACCTCGGAAGCACCACCCCCCAATAACCCCACTAACGCTCATGCCACCGATCAGCCGTTACGTATACCTCCACCTCCACTAGATGGAGCTCCCAAAGCACCCCGTTTTCCACTTCGCCGTATCAATAACAACCCCAATGCGCAGGCTGCGTCAAACTACAACATCGTAGACGACTTAGCCCAATCTCCCGCAGCCATGTCTGCGTTAGAAGTCTTAAGAAATTTCCCTTCGTAGCGTAAGACTTTACTCTCAGCCATTGGGGCTATCGATCCGCATGATTCGCAGTTAATGGCATATGATTTGGACCAATCCGAACCCCACCTTCCCTCCAACTTATCATTCCAAGTTACTGTCTCCATCCGGAATTTTGTCGTCCATCGCTGCATTATTGATGAAGGTGCCTCTACATGTGTCATGCCCACCTCCATCTGGCATAAAATGGGATCCCCCCCTCTCCAACCGTCCTCCACTGCATTGCGAGCCTACGACAGCCGTTCAGCTCAACCACAAGGCTTATTAACCAATGTCCCCATCCAGCTGGCTGGTAAAATGGTCCTGATAAACATCGAGGTTATCAATGCCCAGCTTGA
>LPNX010851702.1:62156-79817 GCA_001517045.1 Pseudotsuga menziesii
GCTACAGTATGAACCCACTTCTTATTGACATGAAACCTCCCTGTTGATTCTAGAAGTGTCTTTATGTAAGCGATAGAGATTTACCGACCATGGGTACCCTAGTTATATCTCATCTTGCCATTTGTTCCCATGCTAAGATTCCTCCTTAGGTATTTGAGTCCCTTGTAGTCTTTCCATGAATTCGAATATAAAAATTATGTTCTTTAGGGACTCTCATTTTATATCAAGTTTTAAATGCATTGCATGCGTATACTTTTCTTATTAATCCTAATGTCAGCTCTCTGCTTCACTTTAAAATCCATGTTTCTTGAGATTGTCTCAATTCTAGGCAAGAAAATCCTTTTATTTATCCTTTGCATATTCATCACCCATCACCCTAGAGGAAACATTCCCATGAGTGTCATTATAGTGCATGCATTTCCTTGCATTGAGCATAGGTATGTTCCATTGCTTGGAACTAGTTTTCTTGACTGTGACAATTTTTTTCTCTTTGTTGTACTATAAACAAATTTGATTCCTTTTTAAGCTTTATAATATGAAAAGGAACAAAAAATTTAAAAAAACATAAAAATTTGGACAAGAAATGATATTGTCTTATATTGGTAGCTATCGTGTCGCCTTCAAGCATAGCGCAATTTATGAGTCTACTCATCATGGGTAAAGTTTCTAGTATGAACTTAGGAGTTGTACTCATTATTTAGAGTTTGATCCATCGAATAGTTAAGCTTCTAATCCCAACGGAGCCTCTGTTGATGATTCCTATTTCAGAGAGTTGATCCAGTTTTCACATTTGAGTTTATACTACATAAGTGTCTCCATCTGCCTCATTCTCTTGTTCGAAGGAAGTCTTTAGAATGAGTTGACCATTTCTCAATTATATTGACTCTACATTTCGGTCATTCCTAGTACATCATATATTTGTGGTCCTACTTGGAACCCTAGGCCTACTTTCATCATTGGTAGGTGACCTTGAACTTAGCAGATGACATGTCATCGTTGGTCGTTGACTGAGTGGTTTTCTCTTGTGTTCGATGGAAATAAAACTATTCATGCATTGGGATTTGTGTAGAATCTTGGATTCCACTACACCCTATTGTTGGTTTTCTCTCCTATTTTAGTAGTTCTCATCATTGGATTATATTTAGAGAGTCTCTTGCACATGCTACTTGCATTTTGGTATGTACGAGAGACATGGCATGGTTACTAGTTCATATACATCCTGTTCATACAAGTTATTCCAAATCATCCAACCTTGATGAGTACCTCATGTTGGTTGATGGATCTAGATTCTAGTTGAGTTCCTTGAGACTTGCAGTCATTAGTGGAAGGTTTTCTCACCGTCGACAAATTGGGAATAGATCAATGTCCCCTAATCAATGGATTCTTCAAGTGTTTGACCTCAACGCTTCTATTCACACTTGTTGAATGCCTTCAGTACCTTCACACACGTTTTCATCATTGGTGGGGAGTCTCGACTCTGTTAACAGTATACATCAATGACAAAAAATCAAATAATGTGTCATCATGTTTGACCTCAACACCTTTAATCACGTGATGGGACATGTACCATCAACAATTTGTGTAGAATACCTCAGAGTATGGTGAAATTCCATATATGCTACTACCTTGATCAGGACAATACCTATGATATTGTAGTTCTAGTCATACCAGAGCAGTGTACCTTATCATGTACCTATTTATTCATTTAGTATGGAGATCATATTCCACTATGTATTGTATGTGGATGTGACCACTTATGGCATATGTCCATTATTCCTATTCATGGCCATTGTACTTATATGTATCCAGGAATGTTGTATATACTCTAGATCTGTAGTCATGTATACAAAGTTATCATTGTATTATGCTGATGAGTGGCTAGTTCTTCCACCTAGATCTTCACTACTCCACTTCTGCGACTGTTATTATGTATTTCCACTATCATGTACTACTCTAACCTCACACATTAGGGGGAATATGTTATAGCGCAATTTTCCACACCTTATGCATCATTCCTTGATGGACTTCCCTCTTCCCTATGCAGATTCACTATACCCCCTTACTCTTGTATAGCCCTAATTCTTCAGTTTAACCCTAAAAAATAAATTTTTGGAGACACACATGGGTCAACAATTATGTTGCTAGCGTATATGCAACCTACACCATTACAACCCATGTACATTTGGTTTTGTGCTCAAAAATAATATTTGGAGTTCTCGTCATCAAGTAACAAATAGATTGATCATTGGCCTTCCATATTCCTGATACCTTTGATTCGACCCTCCATTTCCCATATGAGGGCTATAAATTGAGCCATTATAAACCATTAGAGGAGGATAAACTTTGAGAATAAAGAAACTATAGAAAAAAATTTCCCATTTCCATATGCTTGAGTCTGGATCCCTTTATCCTTGTTGATATAACCCTTTATGTTCATCTCCCAAGCTATCCATTGTCTTTGTGAGATTTCCTTTCTATGGAGGACTGAAGTGGTGGAGGACCAAGTGGAGAAAATTGGTTTCTCGGTTCCGATGAGGTGCCGACAGAGGTTGTCACATTGTATCTCTATTTTTAGAGTAATAGAAATATCCATTTCTTGTCCAAATTTCCATGGGTTTAGTTTCTTTATACATTTTTAAATGTATTGTGCTAGTTTGAATGCTAACATTGAATATATCTTACATGCTTGGATATATATTTTTGTTGAGGGTGAATTGTAGGGAACAATCATTTGTTTGTGAGGTCAACGGTGGTATTTTTCAAACATCCAGTTGAGGTACGAACTCTATCCCTTAGTTTTTAGCTTCTTTAATTTATCTAGCATATTTGAAAATGGATGTGATTTTTGGTGTCATCCTATCTGTTGTGGTCCACCCCAATACATAGGAATATTTTATCCATAACAAACTCCACAAATAGAGCCAGAGGAAGTATCGACACCTTTGTCAATAGAGATAGAGGAATTGAAACCTCCACCAATAGAAAAAAAGGAATTACTACCTTTTCCAAGAAAAAAATGTGCTCAAAGAGAAGAATGGATAGGTCGATCGAGAATGATCGTAAGACCCCCTCTAAGAATATCTATAATAGAGCCGAGTGGAGAAGGAAATGGTGGATGGTTGGGCTGATCAGTAGGATCAGCAGGTTGGTCGAGTAGGAGTAGAGGATATGATCAAGTAGGATCAACAAGTTGGTCGAGTAGGAGTATAGGAGATGATGAAAGAATTGATAGAAGATGAGGACATGGATGAGATATTGATGAAGATGATAGAGGAGGAGGTGGAGTAGTATATGTTGAATATGATGCATGAATAGGAGTTGAAGTAGTAGATGTCAAATCCGATGGATGAGGAAGAGGATGGTCATCCCTCGTATCATCTAACCGAATGCATGCATAGACATCATGTTTCATCAACATCCTCGTCTCATGAGGAACAATCCTAGATAGGTATGCAAGGTGAGGATTTTAGTCAATGTTGTACTCTTGTATAGGCTGAACCCCCTACTGTTCCAACAATGTCGCCAACGTATCATGAGGAACAATCCTAGATAGGTATGCAAGGTGAGGATTTTAGTCAATGTTGTACTCTTGTATAGGCTGAACCCCCTACTGTTCCAACAATGTCGCCAACGTATCTACCACATCATGGTGATACCTGTGTTGGTTCCTATGTACTGGGCGATGGATATGATTTCTTTCAGCCAACTCTGAATCATCCTAATCAAGATCCTCCATATCCTTGTCCTCCTAAGAAGGAGGAGGTGACCCGACCTCACCATCGAATGTGCCAATTAATGAAAAATATAAATTACACAATAATAATTAGACAATTTCATCAAACAATTTAATATTTAGAAGATATTTCATTTTCATTAAGTATAAAGAGAATAGAATACAACCATAGTAATTTAAACTATAGTAATAAAATAAAACCATGCTAATATTACCTCTGTCATCCAGTGGTTCCTCCTGGGTGAAGAAGATGTTGGGGAACCCTCTCCAGTCTAATCTTGTGTATGTATATGGCACAATTCCTAATGAATGGTCCTCCTCGTTGCTTATCATCTTGAACACGTCTAATGTGATCCTAGATGGGAAGTCATGCTTCCCCCTCTTAGGAAAACAAATATATGTCGTTGACGTATAATGGAGGTGTTGAAATGATGGCATGGTAGCCAAAAAGCTCTCAAAAAATAGACAAAAAAATTTCTAAATAGAAAGGGAAGTTGGAATTCCCATCAATCAATGCATGACATATATCCAAAGAATAACAAAACTACTGCAAAAAGTGGTAGACCACTTAATGCATCTAGGTATCTGCAAGAAAGAGTCAACAAAATACAATAGAGGGAAACTAATGCACTCCCCATCACTAGGAAATCATGGAACTAGGTAAAATCCTCTCTTCTCCTAGATATTACAGTGATGAAATAAACATCCTCCTTAGTGGGATGGAACCATTGATCAAGACCAGCATGAAATTCCTACCTACGATGATCCCATTATGTATGAATTGACACAATAATGCATTATTACCCTTCAAGGATGTAGCCTCCTCATATAAATTTAGGAGGTTGAAAACCCTTACGATCTTTCGATTCTGAGTAGTAATGGGGCGAGGGTAAAAATTCCTCTCCTTCTCCCTAGCATCCTAGTCTCAGACCATGTTGTAGTCATCCACTGGTAAAATATCCTCTTGAGTAGCCTTTTGTTGCTCATGTCTCTATTTCACATATAAAATGAATCATTTCCATAAATAGATATATAAAAAATTGAAATATTTAATTCAATTAGAATGCTTATTTAATAACATTAATAATATTTGTTTTCTCAAAACAATAAATTTTTTCAAGCGGTGCACCTAAAAAAATAGAAGTGCACAGTAAACGATGCTTTTATTCAACAAATGAACCACAAATGGTGCATTCAGGGAACAAATCCATTGACATTTGTTCTTTTTCATATGTTTCACACCATGAACAGTGTGCTTGTTGGAGGGACTAGTCGGTGAGCTGACTAGTTGAATAGCCGACTAACTAGAGATTAGGTTGGCCGCGTAAGGTTGTGTCAGTTGACCGAACTGATAGGTAGTCATATGTAACTATTTGTAAATCATATATATTAGGCTGTTGAGCCAGATGAGAACTCGGTTCAGTTCTGTGTATGTATGGACCCTCATGATAAAATATAATCTGTTATTCTATATCTATGTTCTTGTCTCTTGTGTCTGTTATGTCTGTATGATTCAATGTGTATTATTGGTAACCCTATGTGATTTGTGAGATTACAACATTGGTTCCTTTTCCGGTACTACATATATGAGATGAATATAAGCAAATGATATTAGAACAGGAGATTAAGAACTGGTGGGAGCATAAGATAGCAAATTATTTGCAGAATTACGCGAGGAGAAACAGATTAACCACTGCTCAGGAAAAGGAGAAATTATTCACTGAAACTCATGAGAAGTTGGTAGAATCGGTACCCTAGCTTTTGAAAAAAATTCTAGATGAAAATGCCAGAAGCAACTAAGGACCAAGAGCTTCTAGAGAAACTGATTCGATGGGGATGAACAAACTTGTCAGAGTGGTTTGAAAAGATCATAGAAGAATTCTACGAGGATAAAGCCATAGAAGAAAGAACTTCGGTAGAAACCGTTCAAAAAAAATTCTATACAGACCATACCGAGCAGTTCCTGTGCTCCCTATCGACCCTACTGTTCAAATTCCTGATAGAAAAAGGAGTGGGTCATATTGTAGAACCTCATCCATCACTGCATGAACCACCACCAAATTCTAACTAGGTAGAGAAACAGAAAAGGTGGGAGAAATTCATTGCCGAAAGGGAGTGGGAGTACTTCCTAAGCAAGTAAATAGAACTATCCAATATTTCCAAAACATCAGGTAGGCTATGGGGGGGTAGCTGGTCATATGTCGGGGTAAAGTGAAGAGGATTCTAGTCAACTAAAAGGAGATACCATCACCAGTAATGAAAAGTCAACCTAAAAAGGAAATCGAATGAATAGTGACACACAAAGGTACGATGGATTTACAGGAAGTAGAGAGAGAGAAGAGGTTGAAAACAAGGGAAGAAAGAAGAGAATGGGCTATAGCACTGTAAAGAGGAATGAAAACTAGGCTGACAGACCAAGAAAGAAATCTACCAGAGATGGGTCATGACCGACAGGAAGAAGGCGTGGATAAAGAAGCATCACCCATGGAATAAGACTTGTGGATAGAGTAGCATGAAGCTCTCCGAATAGAAGTTCCCCACAAGATAAGACCTCTTTCTCCAACGAATACAAGTACCAGGATACAAGCCATTGTCGAAGAAGACTTAAGACTAAGAGATAGTGAGTTTGGTATATGGAGCCAAATAGACGACGAGTTAAATGATGATAATCATGTAGTGATCCGTCAACCGAAGGAAGGAAAATGGGTCACACTTCAGGCATACCCTTCCAACTGAAGTCTCCACTTACTTTACCCAACACATGAAGGAGCACCCCCTTTACCAAACATAGCTTTGGAAAATACAGAACAATCGAACCTACAGACAAATCAGTGCAGTTGGACATCGACTGGAGAAGTTTACCCGAACCGACTACTTGTCAGGGAAGAAATGGAAAAAAAAATGATCGATGGGAATGAAATTTTTGTCAACAACATCTCTACACAACAAGACAAGCAAAACATCCCACTACCCACACCAACACCCCCACCACCCCCACCACCACCACCTCCTGGAGGAGATAGCAACAACGATTTCGACATGGGTCATGGATCAGCACATATCCCTCTATACAAGGGTGACAAAGATCCTAGATGACATTAGTTTGTTTGTGAGTCAACATGGGAGGAAAATTAGGTTATAGCTGAAGATCGAGAGATGGCACAGTTCACCGGTGCCTGAGGAAAAGAGCACTAACGTGGTACATGACCTATATCGAGAGAACTCCCCAAGCATCTAAAGAAAAAGTTAAAGTGCAATTCTTGTCTTTCTTTAAAACTCTAGATGCAAAAACATTTGGCAGTCAAAAAGTTGAAAAAAACATCTCAAAAGCCAGCAGAGTCTATCCGAGAATATGACAAATGATGGAAATACCTCCTCAGCCAACTGGATTATGTAATTAATGAATAACTATTAATTCAGTGGTTCCTTGTAGGTCTATCACATAAAATTCGGTGGCACATAAGCTTGGAGACGTTTAAAACGTGCGAAGATGCACTTACCAAAGCTTTGCAAGTGGAGATGGACAAATATTTCTCAACATATCCCACGGATACTAGACTGGAATAACAACTAGAAATCATGCAGAAATCATTGAAAGAGATGAACCTTGAGAATTAGGATGTTTGGTGCACAAAATCCTCAACGACCGTACACGCTAAAGATAATTGTTGACAAGACATAAGTCGATCGGACGTTTGATTTGTTCAGACAAAGTGCTTCTGCGATATCTTCCAAGAACATGGAGAACACACAATGAAAGATTGCTCATATAACATGAAAAATGACAAAGCATATTGGTGTGAAATCTGTGAAGTAAAAAGTCACACAACGATCGACTGCCACTTAAACTTAAAGAACCGACAGAACTACCAAGTATTCTACCAGAAAAATGTAGTTGTGCAAAACAACGATAAAAACCAGCGAAGAAATTATCAGAACAAACCGAATAATCAAAGATATGAAGGCCATCGATATGAGCGCCAGTTTGACAACCGTCGTGGAGGATATGGAGGTCGAGGTCGATTCTCTGGGAGTCATGACAATCAGCCATGTCGGCCCATCCAGTGTTTTACATGCTATAAAGAGGGTCATCGATATGCAGACTGTCCATACAAGGACAGAACCAATTTAAAATTTTATACTAGTTGTGGAGTCGGTGATAACTCATTAGAGGATTTCCCTACTATGCTTGATAAAATCAATAAAAATAAAAACGTTAATGTCTTGTCATGCGTTCAAAAACATGATCTAATCAATATGAATAATCTGCATATAGTAACCCGACAAGGGACAAAAATTGGGAGTGATAATCCACGCATAAGTAAAATAAAATAAAAGAATGATTATCCTAACCCAGCTAAACAAAAACAACTATATAATGACACAACGAATATATTTAGAGAATTTGCTAGACAAGAAGAAGCTGATAATAGTCAACAAAGAACAGTTAAAGAATTAATACGTTTAGTACAAAATGATAAAGAGGTATCTCAATTTATTGAATTATTGTATAATATGAAGCATAATAATAATACAGGAAAACAAACAAAAACATATGCAGTTTAAACCAAAAGGACAAAAGTGATGCCGACCCACTTGTCGACCTAGAAATCGAAGGATACCATGTTCGACAAGTTGTACTTGACTTCGGCTCACAAGTAAATATTATGACTCGTGACACTTGGGAACAATTGGGTAGACCTCGACTATATGAGTCAGGAATATACCTCAAATTAGCCGACCAAGGTCTGATCGAACCTACAGGAGTCAAAGATGACCTACTGGATGCAGACTTATTTCGAATAGAAGCAGTCCCAACAGAATTAGAGGAAATAGCTCAATTCTTAGAAAGTGGTCAGGCACCAGAGGGCATGAGCATGAAAAAGAAATAAATCTTAGCTATGAAAGCTACACCATATAGCCTCATAAATGGATTTTTATATAAAATGGGCCTAGATGGAATCCTTAGATGATGCATATTAGAACACAAAAGAGATAATATCATGTACGAAGCACACTATGGAATGGCGGGAGGAAATTTTCAAGCAGATACAACTGCCAAGAAAATCCAACAGTTAGGGTTATGGTGGCCGACACTATACAATGATTGTAAATGTTTGTGAGCCAATGAGATAGATGTCAACAATTGGGTCGACCTCTGCCTGGTACAGAAATTCCCTTGATATCAGTAAACCCAAGTTTGACATTTGAAATTTGGGCCATCGACTTCATAGGACCATTCCTGATACCAACAAAAAGAACAGGTGCAAGATACATAATAACTGTAGTAGAATATATAACCAAGTGGGCAGAAGAAGAACCTGTCGACTCATGTTCCAGTGAGATAGCTACTAAATTTATCTATGAAAATAAAATTACCAGATTTAGATTCCTAATAACCCTAATCAGTGACCAAGGTTCACACTTTATTAACAAAACCATCAAAGCACTAACAAACCAATTCAAAATTGACCACTGACGTAGTACAACTTATCACCCTCGGTCGAATGGAGTAATCGAGGCATTCAATAAAACATTAACAAGGTGCTTAACAAAAATTTGCAACACTGACAAAGATGATTGGGATGAAAAGATACTTATAGTACTATGGGCTTACATAACATCATACAAGTGTTCGGCCGACCAAACACCATTCCGACTAGTCTATGGATAAGAAGCAGTTGTTCCACTACATTTTCAACAGCAAACACTTATCATAGTAGATATTTTACATGTCGATGTCGAAGAAGGCAGGAAGGACCGACTGATGCAATTAAGAAAGCTAGAAGAACACTAACTGCTCGCTTTGCAACATTAAGAAATGCAAAAACTACAGCAGAAGGCTTGGCATGATCACAATATCAAAAAAAAAAATGTCGATAGGGGACCTCGCCTTACTATACAACATTCGAGTAAAAGGAAAACCTAAAAATTTACATACATAATGGATGGGACCTTACGTTGTTGAAGATATTCATGCCAATGGATCAATCCGACTAAGGACATTACCAGGCATAATATTTCAGAAACTTGTTAATGGTGCCCGACTAAAATGATATAAAAATTAAACCAAGTTCTTTAAAAAAAAAGACATAAATATAATGACCATAACTATCAGACAAAACTATAAAATATAAAAATCCTAAAACAGAACCAACACCCATAACCCAGGATGACGGGAAACTTCGAAAGATATAATAACCAGCACTTTGACAACCGACACCAACCCATCGACATACCACCATTGACTACTCGCATGATCAACATCAACTAACGACCCCGAAGGTCAAATCATGCCTTCATGACTACGGTCAGGAGCGCCAAAATCAAATCACAATTAACGCAAACTCCAGAGACCATGCAGGACCATCACTTCCACCATTAATACATCCATCGACAGAAACGTCACCTACTCCACCTATAAATATCGGGCCAGAAAAAGAGCATGTACCGTATTTTGAAGAGATAGAACAATTCAGCAATCAGAAATTTGAGAGATGAGAACCTGTAAGAAAATTCAACCAAGAGACCGATGAGATGGCCCCGAAGCAAACTAGAGCCGCAACTACAAAAACAAAAGAACTACAATCTGTCGAAACCCCATTGATGAGAAGGTTAAGAAATATCAAGAATGCCAAGGTACAGGAAACCTTATGGTCCAAAACCTGGGTAGAACTCAAAGAATGGGATTATGAGGACAAGAAAATAACACCAGAAGCAGAGAAGATCAACTACAACACCATCATGAGCTACATGAATACACCATTCATGGAAATCTTTGGAGGAACGAAAGAAACAACAGTAAAATTTATCATTAGTCAGTATCACAATGTTAAATTTTACTTCGACCGACTAGTAGAAATTTCTGGAGAAGTAATATACAAACTTATCGGTCTATCAAATCAAGGCGATGCTGTCCCTATTGGTATAAAAGAAGGACTGGTAGAACAACTAACTAGAACACCAAAAGGAAATAATTTAAAAGGGATAATGATCAGTCATATACAAGCCTGGATGCCACAAATCATAGCCAAAATTATAGCAATAGGACTCACCCCTACAGGTTGAGGGAGTGATCTAAAGCTGGACATGCTATAAGAAGTTAACAAAATAGCAACTATAGGAAAAATCTACCATTGGGCTCAACATGTTGCCGACATGCTCAAAAGTATCTGTGAAAAATTCCAGGAATCGACTGGGATTATAAGGTTCCCATCTCTAATTCTATGGATAGAAATTTACCACTTGTGTCTAGTCGGGGACAATTAGTTCCAGGAACCACACAAGTACCACATGTGGAGTTTCAATCCATTTTCATAGAATGGAACACTGAAATAATTATCAAATGGTAAAGTAATGCTGGAAAACTAGTTCCAAAACTTGAAAATCCAGAAAACCAGATGGAGGGTGCCTCAGAACATCCAAAGAAGTCTATCGAAAAAAGCTCATATTCAACTCGAGCTGTACCACACAACATTCTGGTACATGTAGGGAGAAAAAACAACAACAAAACCTCTTGACTATTACCCAAGAGTCGAAGAGATATTCTGTGAGCTAGCTCAACAATCCGATACAAAGTTATCAATACCAGCAAAAGCCAAAGAAATAAATCAAACAATTGAAGAACCATTGACAGACCAAGAAAAAAAGGAGTACTACGAATTCCGATTACATATCAATACCTTCATGTCAGACGATATACCGGTAGAGGACACCAACAGACTACAAATAACAATCGTACCACCACCGAACCAAAGGGGAAATACTCCAACAAAGCAGCAGGTAACCAAACCAGCTAAGAAAAGTATCAGTATGACCAACCAACAGAGGAGAAAATAAGAACTGGAAGACGACATCGAATCAGATGATCCGAAATACGCTATGACAAAAGAAAACTTAAGGAAAATAGCGAAGGAAGTAGCAACCTCAAGGAAGAGGAAGGCACTTCAGGAATAGGGGGAAGGGAAGCGCAAGCTTATCATTTCAGAATCAAAATATGAGGAAGAACTACTAGCGACTGCTGTCAATATCATATAAGATGCAATAGCAAACAAAGTGTCGGTCGAAACACAATTTAGACGGTTCGTCGAAGCAAGAGCAAAGCAAGGTCGACCGAAAAAGGTAAAAAGTACAGCCACTTCAATGGATGAAAACATTGTTGATTTATTTTCTACACCTCCACCCCCATATCCAAGCTAGATTACATAGGAATACAATCCACAAATACCCACTATAATCCCAGTCGACATTTGTAAGAATGCTATGCTGGAGACACTGAAATAACGATTCAACCAGGATGATGATTTCCAGGCATACATTGAAAAATTACCTGAACTACTCACCTATGTCCAGAGGATTACCACCAAATTTCCACTGATTGAAGCTAGTGGATCAAGGCAGATCTTCCCTCAACAAACTGGGCAAATACCCTAGAAACCAAGATCTATGGGAATTATCAAGTCAACATTCTTGAGGAACCTCAACAAGACATATCAAATTTTCACAAGTCGCACTTCATCCTTTATCCCTTTCGACATCCCACACCCTCCATTATCCAATGAGCTAGAAATAGATGTGGAGGAAGATAACTTGGAAGATATCAACTGGGTGATCGACAACCTATTCTCTAACGAACCAGATGATTCACCACCAGAAGTCAAGGACCCGACATTGACTGACAATATCCCTACTACACCAATTACACCCAACCATTCACCATCTCCACCACCACTTCCCAATCCAGAACCTTTATCAAAACCTAAACCATCTATACCAAAACCTCTAGATACACATCTAGCTACAGATCTCACCCAAGAAAGTCAACCAGAAGTTCCACCGATCATTGAAGATCAGCAACCAAAAAACCAACTATAGGAGAATCCACCACTTGCAGATGCACAGGCACAACAACAGACAGAACAACATAAACACAAGAGAAAAAGGGACAGAAAGAAGAAGGAACACCACAAGGAATCATAGTCGACAATGGTCCACATTAGCCAACTTGGATCGACTACTGCAGTCAACGCAACAAAGCTAAGAGACGGAAAGTTGGGACAAATCTTAAAAACTCTGGCCATTGAGGCAAAAACAAGAAGCTAGATCAGACGCAAGCAGCTCGACAACAGTAAGAATGAAAAAGTCGAGTTCTTATCAAAATGCAAAAAATTAGTTCAAATAGTAATACCAGGACCTCTAGAGGCCGATACCGACAAGCCACTTGAAAAGGAATATCAGTTATTTGAAAGCATGGTGTCGACCCTAAAATTGCATCTGCTAAATACAAAAGAATACCAAAAAGAGGAGACATCCAAATTGTTAAGGCAACAGTACACATCATTCTCGGAGGCTCACAGAGTGCTACAGGACCACATGGAAGAATCTTTCATCACAAAAGAAGTACTCCGTGATTGGCCCACTTACTATGGGCAAGTATTTCAGCAAACTTGACAAACCCGAGAACAAATTCAAGTACTACTAAGAAGAAAAGGCACCTAAGAAGCACTGAGAAACTAGATACAAGATCAAATTGTATTGGATACAACTAAACTATAGAAACTAGAAAAACAAGCACACCAATGGATACAGCAAGCACTCCCAAGCCTAGACAAACTAGATACCATCTACCCACAGATGAAAAGACTACTGGAAACAGTAGAAGAAAAAGATCAATTCATGGGACCCGACATGGAAAGAATAGCAGACCTTTCCATCCAGGAGAAGATGTCGACCTTATCAAGCATCACAACATTGACCATCGACATCCAGAAAGTATTATAGAGTTGGGCAGAATTTCAATATCAGCTGGCCATTACAACAGAAGCAATTGTTGAAATATGTGTGTAGAAACAACCAACCATCCGACTACATAGTCCATAAAGACAAACAATACCAGAAACAACTACCTAAGACATCACGTTGTTGAAGTACCTCCCATGTTTCTTCGGGACGAAGAAAGATTTTGTTCATGGGGGAGATGTTGGAGGGACTAGTCGTTTAGCTGACTAGTCAAATAGCCAACTAATTAGAGATTAGGTTGGCTGCGTAAGGTCGTGTCGGTTGACCGAACTGATAGGTAGTTATATGTAACTATTTGTAAATCATATATATTAGGTTGTTTAGCCAGATGAGAACTCGGTTCAGTTCTGTGTATGTATGGACCCTCATGATATAATATAATTTGTTTTTTTACATCTATGTTCTTTTCTCTTGTGTCTGTTATGTCTGTATGATTCAATGTGTATTATTGGTAACCCTCTGTGATCTGTGAGATTACAACAATGTTTCAATAAGAAAAAAAATGCTAATATATTTCTATAAATTTAAAATTTTGTTTTTTAAAGTGTAGTATTCAGTGCGTCTTTAACAAGTCCACGGATTGTAACCTGTGAGTTGAGCTTACCTAGAATCACCACTGTTTATTTTATTTTATGATTGATAGGAAATGTGTCCATGGTGTTCCTACTACACATTAGAGCACCAAAAACTAGTGTGTTGGCGTGTATTAGGAGCACCATTGAATTATGATTTTTTAGGGTATAGAAAATTTTCAAATTGCAGTGGTCGATGCGTATAGGTCATGTCAACACACCATTACATGTGCACTAACATGATCTAAAACACCATAGTTTATTTAATTTATTATTGAAAGGGAACATGTTAGAGGACCAAAAATCGATGTGTTGACCTACACTAAGAGGACCACTGAATTATGATTGTTTAGGGTCTGTAAATTTTAAATTTCCTAAGAAATGCATTTAGATTATGTCAATCCACCTTACTAGTGCATTGACATGAAATAAAAGAATTGTTTAATTTTATTTTAATTTTTCTTCTTAATGTTCATTGGTGCGTTTGATACATGTTAGGGAACAGAAACATCGGTGTGCTTCTCTGTTTGGAACGTATTGTGTATTAGTTCATAATTTCAAAAATAAATTGATTTTATGGAGGTGCACTACAAAATCATAGTGCACCGTTTAAGTGGTGCGTCTAAGTCGTTCGACTCACCTTGCTAGTCGTGTGCCCTATAACACTTTACAGGGGCATCGTAAACTGGTGCGAGCCAAATGGATCAAATGCACAGCATGATTTTTTAAATTTTTTTGGATAAAATGACAAATAATGGCTCAATTAAGAAATTAATTCGCTAAAATTTTAAATTATCAAGTAATAATTAATTTACTTGTTGAACCACACGTCGAGGAGGAATCCCTTCTCTCTATTGATAATTTGAATTTTTTCCCACCGTTTGGAAAAATTCAAACTTAAGTCAACAACCAATAGGAATGAGCAATGTGTTAGCATCCACTGAGGAATGAGCATAGGTCACGGGGTGTCCAGGTGGGTGATCTATGGCATCGATGCAGATGGATTGGATGCACTATATGTTGATGTATTTGTAACTTCAGAATGTATTCACTTATATATTTCATTGGTCCTTGATGTTCCTATCAGGAGAATCATGAATGTAATCAAGTCATGTAAATTCATAGAGGTTAACCGTCCTTGTTGATCAGGGGGCAAAGTCCTCGCAGCTGTGGGGCACTAGGGTTATTAGACTCTCCTTGAGAAGTTGGCCCTGGTAAGTGATTGTCAAGTCATAAACTAGTATAAATAGAGATTGAGACTCTCTATTTGATACACACACTCACCCAGCTATAGCGCATAGGTGAGAGAGGAGAAGGTCGCTCAAGTGAGAGAGAGAACAGTTGTTGGAGATCATCCTTTTGTCTTTGGGTTTTACTACTACCATTGGTGCTCATTCTATATATGAGGAAGTTTTGGGGTTTTTATCCTTTATGGTTTTGTTGAGGCCTTGAAAATCACAGGCAAAAACAGCAAGGGATTCTCCCCAGTCAACGTTCCCAACTAGACCATGACTGTTTGGTGTAGGGAATCCGTCCGGTTTGCGGTCTGGCTACCATAGGTCAAGTAACAAAAAAAAAGGGTTTTACCAGTTGCGGCCAGGTACACCATGTATATTTTAGTTTTTTATATTTAAGTATGATATGCAAGTGCCTATATAAGAATGCAGATTGGTAGAGAATACGAGGAGCAGTCACAATGTGATGCGTAGGTTCTTACCTCTTGTCTTAAACTCTCTCGCATCTGAATCACTCACAGCAAGAAATTAAAACTAACTACCTAACCTATCCCTAGGGAGAAAGATTATCATTCATTGATGAGTAATGTATTTTGTACATGCATTATGAAAAATCACAGATAGTTGATACTTCTTTCAAAACACATGAACATTTAAATATATTTGAACAACCAGATAGCCAATTGTTTATGAACAACATTCATTACTCATAGTGGAAATTTTCATTAAATAAACCAGAGAACATTCTGTTATAGTGGATTTCACCACACTAGGTGAATCACACATTGTATGGCCTTCCCCTGTCCCGCTGCAGACTCATTAGCCCCTATGGACTACTTTTTGTCTTTTGATGTGTCCTTGATCATCCCTAAAAACATAAGAAAAGTGATATACGCATCTTTTACCCCGATAACCGCGTACATACGCAGATATGACCCCCTATAGTCACGTACATCGGGATGTGTGCATAATCCAAATCCTTTTGGAGTTTTCCTTGACTTGGATCCGACTCATATGACTCTTGGCCTTCCATATGCCTTGAGATCGCATGGATTCGACCTTTCAGTATCCCTTTGAAAAGATATATAAGGAACCCCTTGAGACATTGAAAGCATAAGAGAGAATTGAGAGTAACGAAACTATAGTCCATTGTTTCCAGAACTTATGCTTGAGTCTGCATCCCTTTGTCCCTTGGAGCACTGTTGTGTTCTTTCCAAGCTTGCCTTTTGCTAGTGAGCTTGCTATCTGAGTGATGGAGGATTGAGGTGGTGGAGGCCCAAGTGGGGGATTCAGTTTCTCCGGTTCACAGACATGCCGTCAGAGGTTGTCACTTGTAATCTATGATTTATATTAATAGAAATATCTTTTCCTGTCCAGTAATGTGTATTTGAATGAATATTGTATCCATTGGAATATGTCAAATGCTTTTACATTATTAATTATATATGCTAGAATAGATCTAACACCATGATATATAGTATGCTTGTATTGTTTACTTATTGTTGAGGAAGTATTATATCAATTCAAGCTGAAGATTGGAAAGCTCAATGGGGATCTACTTCAACCGTCCGGAATAAGGTATGAGGTTCGATCCTTTAGTGTTAGACATTTTATTTCTATTGCATATTGGGAAAGATTGATTTCTAGAGTCTAGCTGTCTATTGTGGTACCCCAAGCCATAGGAATTTCTCTCCGTAACAAAATTGGCGACTCCACTGGGGAGTTCCTAGTAGTTGTCCTTTGGGGGTTGATTTCTTGGCATTCAATGTATTTGAATTGCTCTCTCTCTCTTGCTTCTGTGTCGGGTATGGGGGCATGTATGCCTGGTAGAGCCTGATTGGTGTGAAGTTAGTCTCAGCCTGTCTGTTTTCCTTGGATTTGTGCATCTTTTTCTTCCTGTACGTGGGTTTGTCACTTACAGTCGCGTATACACGTGGTTTCCCCTGGTATTTCCGCGTATACACGCGGGTTTACTGCGCATAGTCGCGTATACCCTGGTTTTTACCTTTTTGTGGAAGATAGTGGATTGCTGGGTGAATTCTGTTAGCTGCTGAGTCTCCTTTGGCACTACCTGAGTCTGTTAATACCTCTGTTTCTGACCATAAATGTTTTTTTTAGCCTAAATTTTTTCTTTTAGGAAAGTTCTTGTCATGGCATCTTTGATTTTTTGTTTGAGATTAGTGCATTAGAGTCCTTTTAACTTAGTACTTTGCTAGAATGTTGTTTATGTGTGCTTGCAGAGTCTGGGGTGTGTAGAATCATTCTTTTGCTTTTTGTATCTCTTTATTTTCAAAAAATCCAAAAACATTTGCTTATCATCATG
>LPNX010851702.1:80221-132798 GCA_001517045.1 Pseudotsuga menziesii
TAACTCTATAGCACCGGCGATATAGCTAGGATTGTATTCATATCTGGGGGCTCTTTCGAGAGTTTCGGGCTTTGCTACCCTGCCCATACGGTCAATCCTGCCTGCGACTGTCTGCCTGAGCTTTGATTATATTGAGGTGACCTTAGTGACCTTACCTAGGATATCGAGGGGGTACTTGTAGAGGTTATTCTGCATGTGTCCCGGCCAGGTTGGGGTCAGACAGCACAGTCGCTTTACGCGTTGAAGCTGAGGGCCACAATAATTGGTTACGTACCTCCGCTTGTGGTGACAAGGGCCTCTCAAGCCTCTCCTAGGTGAGACATACCGGCCACATTCGGGAGCTCACTTATCCAGCCCTTGTTTACTTTCTTTTGGCTTTAGATTGTATTAGTGATTACTCTATGCATGCTAGTTGGCCTAGGGTTGACGTAAATAGAGATTCTTTGCTATTTTTTGAGTCATTATGGATTCGGGTGCGGTTCCGTGCCATTCTCGTTGTTTAGAAGGACTTCCGCCTTCTACTTATCCTCCTCCTTTGGGAGAGAGACCTAGATAGTCCAGGTAGACTATATCACACATTGATTCACACACCATGGGAGATCATTCAGAGGATACATCTGAACCACCTCCTCCCATTCGCGTTGATGATGGGGAATTCACGCCTACTTATGACCCTTCACCCGACCTAACTGAGTTAGGACCTGTGATTTCGGAGATAGGAGCCATGCATGATATACCTATTCATTCTAGGGTTGACCCCTCATTGACACATTACCGGTATGAAATGCCAGAAGATGCCGAGACTCACTTTGAACCTGCCAGTACTAGCTACGGTAGTTATGCTACGACTGGTTTTCCTATGCACGATTTGGCATTTAATGTCGAATCCGATTTCGAGCCTAACACTATGCCTGGGGAAAATCCCATGCCTTACCTTGTGGAGAGGTTTGGGAGTACTAGTCACATTGCACCTTCCATCCCAGTGGTGGAAGCTACATCTTATATACCTCCTAGGTCTAGAGTTAGTGATCCGATAGGGATACCAGGTCCCAGACGAGTGACGATAGGCACTAGTACATATCTTCTTATAGAGATTCATTCGTCCTCGCTTCTGAGTTCTTCAAATGTAAACCCTCCACCTTACTCTCGTGGTCCTTCGAGTCAGCACGTAGCTACGAGTCAGATCCGTACTACGATTACTAGACCAATTGTGTCTCAAGCCTACATACCACCCATGGTTTCAGGAGGTTATGTTCATGTTTCTAGAGGTCAAATTGCTACTTCCACGACATATATCCCTACTTCCGGTATGTATATTCCTACTTCTGGAATGTATATCCCTACCTATGGAGTGTCTCATGGGGCATCGCAAGCGATGACCTATGGACCCTATTACAGGACGCAGTATGGACAGGTTTCTTCACCTTATGGAGGCGGGTATTCACAACCTACTTAATCTCCTAATTATGACTTTGTAGCTCCTACTAGTCAAGGTCCACCTCATTATGGTGCTTCCACGCCACCCTATACGGGTCATACAGGAAGAGGTCACTATGGCCAGGGTCATGGTGGTAATCAATCCTATATGAACCAGGGAGCGATCCATAGGCCTCATCATCCTAGGCTCCCCTTCCTCGTGACACTCAATCTACCTGACTTATCGAGAATTACGAACGATCTTGTGGCTCATGACCCGACTTGGCTGGCTGTCCCTACCAAGCTTCCTTTGAAGGCAAACCAGGAGAATATTTGAGCGAACACGTTACGACATTCCACCTATGGTGCTCTTCCAATTCATTGCATCAGGACTCAGTCCGTTTGAGACTATTTCAACGCACCCTCACAGGGCCTGTGGCGAAATGGTATATAGAGTTACCTAGGGGTGCCTTTACTTTGTTCGACGACCTTGTGATGAATTTCCTTAATCACTTCCAGCTACCAATGCACTATGATGTTGGTACTGAACTCTTGTCGACATTTCAGCAAGATAAAGCCACCCATATTTCTGATCATATTCAGGAGTGGCGTAGACAGAAGAGATTAATTAAAGCCTTTATACCGATGGAGTTCCTCCTTGAGTGGTTCCTCAAATATTTATTGCCATATATAGCGAAGGATGTTTCCACATCCGGAGTGTAGAATGAGGAACAAGCAATCTTTAGGGCGTAGGAACTGGACTTGATCTATGCTCAGTCTGGTTTTTTATATGAGATTATACCCAACACTCCTCATTCTAGTTTCGATCCCAAGGTCAAACCTGGACCACATGCCGATGGAATTGTGGGTTGTGCAAGTAAGAAACCTACAGGTTCGGTTGCGAAACAAGTTGCTCAGTTGTCAATCAACCAATCTGCCTCGGGACAAGCTACGACTTTGTCTCAGCCTGCCCAAACGGCGAATGTACTTGTTGTGCAATCGTCCGACCAGAAGGGTAACCAGCAACCCGGACGGAATAGAAAAAAGGGTAAAAACAATAATAATAAAAAGGGTGGGTATAAGAATGAATGTCAATAATAATGACAAGAACGGTAAAAATGCTGGGGGGGACAAGCAGAATAAACGTAAGGTTAAGTTTCCTTGCAAGCTATGTAAGGACAATCACCTCACTTACTTGTGCCCTAGAATGGATGAAGCTTTGAAGTTCATAGCACAGGACCCAGCTGTGTTAACGAACCCTTTACCCCATAACCAGAATATGAACTCAAAGTCCCATGACCAATCTAGTGATGATGATCCAGCTGAGACTAGTGGTCGTGGGTGCATTAATATGGTCCGTGCCACGAAAGTTGTGACGCATGCGAAAGATTACACTTCATCACAACCCAGCCCAGGAAGAGAACCTGATCCACCAGGAACCCCTTTGCGCATTGAGAAACCTGCGGATAAACCTGAGGCCGCACCTCGCATTCCTAAGGGGGTACTTAAGCGTTCAGGGCATAACCCAAATGCCCGAGCCGCCCAGAATTATTTAGTTGTCGAGGACTTGGGCCATACTCCTTGTGCGATGTCTGCATTGGAAGTGCTTCAGAGTTGTCCATCGCAAAGGAAGGCTTTGCTTTCCACTCTTGGTGTGAATGGTGATGATTCTTCCTCAGTGATCAAATTTGAAAACGCAGGACATCAGCCTCGCTTGCCCTACTATGTGTCCCTTTTGGTGCATGTGGAATGTATTAATATGACCGTCAAGGGTACTGTGATTGATGAGGGCACTGCTGCCTCTGTGATGTCTTTGTCTTGTTGGAAGGGTCTCGGTTCTCCTGAGCTATCAAAATCTACAACCATGTTAACTTCTTTTGATGGGAGATCATTTAGGCCACACGGTATCCTTCCTTCCCTTAAATTCCATTTGGGAGGGAAGACCGTTGCGATAGAGGTTGAGGTGGTTTATGCACCCCTTGACTACAATCTCTTACTAGGAAGGAACTGGATGTATAGTATGCAAGCCGTTGCGTCTTCTGTGTTTCATGTTGTATGCTTTCCACATAACAGGAAGATTGTAACGATTGATCAAATGGCATTCAAGAATCCGCTTGTTATTGCATATTTGGGAGCTTCGGTTCCGAAAGTTGAACATTCCCAGCTGGCAACTGGGAGTGTGGGTGTAGGCATGTATCCATCCCTCATGGGAACCTTTAGTTGTTCTGCACCCGTCCTCATGATAGGATCTAGTTTCGATGGTGCTTCGACATCTATGAGATCGGTGCCTTTTCGCACAAGTCATATGGGAGATCCTTGGATTCTTCCTTCACCGAGTCCTTCGAGTGAGGCCATCGAGACGAGCATGCCATTACCTACAGTCATGATAGCTTACCAAGCTAATCTCTAGTCTGCTGCAGATCCTTGTTCTTGAGTCTTCACGGACGGAGGAGGAAGACCCCTATGTGTTGCCGGCATGGGCAGTACAGTAATCTCATGCCCACGACTACCTTGATACAGTTTTCCCTTCAGATGAAGTGATTATCGAGGCTATGTCGGGAGTTGAGCCACCATGGGAGGAAATTCATCATAGATCATACTTCCTTCCAGAGCTTGACCTTTTGGAGCATGAGGATTATAGGGATATTCTTAGTCAAAAAGTTGGTAGACCTATGGTTCCATTAAGCTCTCCTAGTCCGATGGCTGATGGAAACATGGCGAACATATCGTCAACTATTCCTATCAACATTTCTCACAATCCTGGTACAATTGAGAATGTCTACATTGGGGCAGATTGTTCCCAAGATGAGATTCTGGAGTATACCGAGCTATTCAAGGAATTCTGTGATATTTTTGCTTGGTCTTACGATGAGATGCCAGGGATTGAACCTCGGATTGTCAAACATGAGATTAAGACTTACCCCAATGCTAAGCCTGTTCGACAGCATTTACGTGTAGTGAATCCTAGGAAAGCACCCGCCATAAAGGCAGAGATAGAGAAGCTATTGAAAGCTGGTTTCATCTATCCCGTTCTGGTAGATAAGAAGCAGGGAGTGATCCGTATGTGCACTGATTTTAGTGATCTAAATCGTGCCTGTCCTAAGGATAAATTCCCCACACTGTTTATAGATCAGATTTTGGATGAGTGTGCGGGTAGTGAGGTGTTCTCCTTTATGGACGGCTTTTCCGGGTATAATCAGATCCAAATTAAGCCCGAGGACCAACACAAGACCGCATTTATTTGTCCTTGGGGAACATTTGCATATCGGAAAATGCCTTTTAGCCTTAAAAACGTTGGAGCTACGTTTCAGCGGGCGATGAACTTGATCTTCCACGATCTCAAGTCTATTATTGAAGTATTTTTGGATGACCTCACTACTCATTCTCGCATGAGAATGCGTCATTCTTATCACTTGAGATTGGTGTTAGAAAGGTGCCAGCACTATGCTGTTAGATTAAACCCTCATAAGTGCATCTTTTGCATGAAGTCAGGTCGTTTGTTAGGATTCATCATTTCGAAAGAGGGTATAAGAGTCGACCCTTTGAAGGTTGAGGCAATACTTCAGTTGTCTCCCCCGCGCAATATTCGTCATCTTCAGTGTTTGCAAGGCATGGCAAACTTCTTACAAAGATTTGTGGTCAACTTTTCCAATTTGACTATAGGTTTCATGCGTCTCCTGAAGAAGGATACTCCCTTTGAGTGGGATGAGCGAGCCCAAGAGTCCTTCGATGCACTTAAGTGAGCCCTAGCATTGGCCCCGGTGATTAGTCCTCTGGATTATAGCCGTGATTTCCTATTATATGTGGCCGTGTCTTTAGAGATGATTGGTATGGTTTTGGTTCAAGAGGATGAGGAGCTCCAGGAGCATGTCATATATTATCTGAGCCGAAACCTTATTTACGCAGAGATTCTATATTCTCATGTCGAGAAGCTTGCCTTAGCTACTGTACATGCGGTGCAGCGTTTGAGACATTATATTCTCCTTTGCCAGACCTTGGTTGTGGCCCATGTCAATCCGTTTCAATTCGTCCTCACACGTAGGATGATTGGGGGAAAGTATAATAAATGGATTGTCATCCTCCAAGAGTTTGATCTCGAATTTGTTTCGGCAAAATCAAAGAAATATTTAATCTTTGCAGAGCTCATATCGGATTTTCCGAGCGAGGCCGAGGAGTTGGTATGTGAAGATACGTTCATTGATGAACACATTTTCTTAATCTCAATGGCTGACCCATGGTATGGGGATATCATAGTATATCTACAAACAAAGAGGACCCCTACTCACCTCTCGCGAGATGAACGACGACGATTACATCACGTCTCTAAGAACTACCTCATAGTGGACAATACTTTGTACCACCGTGGAGTAGATTCCCTTTTACGACGTTGTTTAACTCATGATGAGGCTGAGGTAGTGCTTAATGATTGCCATGGAGGGGCGTGTGGTGGTCATTTATATGGGCTTTCTACAGCTCAAAATATTTTGAGAGCGGGTTATTTATGGCCGTCGATCTTAAAGGATTGTATTGAAGCGGTCAAGAGGTGCCACCCTTGCCACGTGTTCGCATGTAATATGCGCTCAAAACCTGCCCCGTTACACCCTATTATCACCATTGGTCCCTTCACCAAATGGGGGCTCAATTTTATGGATTGCAACCCAGCTTCGGCTGGGGGGCACCATCATATCATAGTGGCTATTGATTACTTCACGAAATGGGCTGAGGCAATGCCTACAGTAAAATATTACGGTGAGACAGTCGCTCACTTCGTATTCAACCAAATCATTTCTCAGTTTGGGATTCCGAGAGAGCTTGTCACTGACCATGGCTCGCACTTTCAGAATCGTATGATGGAAGAGTTGGCATCCAAGTTAGGGTATAAGCAAGAGCACTCCTCTTCTTACTATCCTCAAGCGAATGGACAGGCTGAAGCAGTGAATAAATCACTTAAGTCCATTCTCCAACGAACCATCGCGCAAAGCAAGATGAATTGGAATATTATGTTATACCCTACTTTGTGGGCATATCGAACTGCGGTTAAGACTGCCACTATTTTTTCTCTATATCAACTTGTACATGGAGTGGAGTCGATATTGCCGGTTGAATGCGAGATTCCTTCGTTGAAGTTAGCCGTGGAACTCTTACCAGACACTTCGCCTTTGGAGGAGCATTTGGTTCACCTTGAGCAACTCGATGAGCAGTGTAGAGATGCCTTGGTGACTCTATAGGTTAATAAGTGTCGTGTAAAGGCCCAATACGATAAGTCTGTCCGTCTGAGAGTGTTTAGTGAGGGAGACTTGGTCCTTTTGTGGGATCAATCGAAAGAACCCTTAGGGGCAAGGAAGTTCAATCATATGTGGTGTGGTCCTTACGTGGTCAAGCGTGTGTTAGATAAGGGTGCCTATGAGTTAGTGAATTACAAAGGGACAGCCTTGGCGGAGCCTAGAAATGGGCTCTATCTCAAAAAATACTATGCATGATCTTTAGCCAAGGCTACTTGTTGTATATTACTATACAACTTTTTTGCATAGTTAGGTATTGTTTATCGTGATCGGGTTTGGGATTAGTTTCCGTTTCTTGTGGTAGATGTCAATGGAATCTTCCACCTACATAGGATTCGCGGATGGTGCAAGCCGTCACACTCAGCACTCAGCCTCAGCTACTTGGGTGATTTATACTCCTATGGGTCAAGTACTGTCTTCAGGAGGTGTATGTCTACGACCATCTTCCAACAATATTGCTGAATATAGTGCCGTTATCGAGCTTCTACGGGATGCCATTTTGCATGGTGTTCTCTCTCTTGAGGTACGTCTTGATTCAGAGTTAGTAGTGTCACAGCTCAATGGTTTGTACCATGTTAGAGATCCGACGTTATTAAGGAGATTCTTACGTGTGAGATTGTTAGAACGAAAATTTGAGAGTATAAAATATATACACATTCCAAGAACTTATAATCAAGTTGTTGACTCATATGCTAACTACATGTTAGATTGGCATTTGTTTCATTCATCATAAATTAATCATAAACACAATTTTTACACATGTAAATAAATAAACCGATCACCATAAAAAAAATTTGTCAAAAATGTGGTAATACATAGTGTCATAATACAAAATTGGGGCTTTGAAAGCCACCATCATATACACGGTAGTACAAAATAGATACACTCCCAGGTGTCTAGTCCTGTGGAGGTGGAGGAGGGTTGTGATCATGATACGTCACTACAGCTCTAGCTAGCCGCCGAATAAACGCACCCATGTGCGTGGTACACCCACCACCTGTTGCTGCATGGCCTCAGGAAAGTCTTCGACTTGCGCCATGGGAACTCTATGAGTCAGTCGCACGAAGTTGGTATGGATGTTTTGGAGCGTTCGCTCTGCATCCACACCGGTGATATCGTCTCCTCTTCCCCTCCGTCTATGATGTGGGAATCCCTCTGGATGCTGTGGTCCCACATCTGCACATGAATGGTAGATTTCATTATGTATTGTCACCCAAAAACATGTATTTTTGATTCCATATAATCAAGAAAACAAAAAAAAATTAAATACTTCAAAAATTTTAAAAAGAGTGAGGGTCAAGATTCGTTACCTATGTCTCCATATGCTGACCCTGGTGGCAATGGCATGTCTGGATCCCCCCGGAAATCTATCCCTGCATAGGGGTAGTCATCTATGGCAACAATCTGTCATCACCACCATGGAAAAAATTCAGCTGGATAAGGGTTGGCCACCCTACCACCCCCCAGTCTGTGCATCGCATCTGCCCAACGTCGTTGGGCCGGATCTCGAATCCCATGGAGAGGAACATCCACTCTAGGGCTCAATCCTGGAACACGCTCGAAGAAAAACGTGCTCAATATGCTGCTGAACCTGAAGTTCTGTATCCTACATGCCTTACACTCGCTGAGCTGATGTTTCATGTTGCTTAGTAGTGGAGTACTCCAGTCATATATGTTCGGTCTCATACACTCCACCGCATAGAACATCAATGGCTGAGAGGCCTGATGGAGTGATGCTAAGCCTACTATCCTGCCCATGGTCAGTAGTATGGCCTTTAGGCCCAGCACCTGTATAGCATTGGTGGGAACTTGACTCCCCACCTTCTCAGTATCTGGGTAGCAGTACACAGCTATGTACTCATCGATAGTAAGCCCATGACCTGTCCCACCTCGGGAATGAAGGTTCACCATCTCCCCTCATCTAGATAGACCTGTGATAAAGTAGATATCCTCCATCTCAATGGTGAGGGACATACCGTCTATCCAGAAGGACTCTGAGTCTGGATCCCAATAGTCTACCAGCATCTGTAGTAGTCCTAGTTTGACCCTCAAGCCACTAAGGCACCAAAACTTATAGAGTCTGCATGCACGTAATACTTGTTGAGCCCTTATGTCGTCCCTTACTACTTCCTCTACTTCACCATGCTCGCGCTCTCGCCACTCTATCACCATCCTGCATGAGAAATTGACCAATTGTCCATTAGATTCTTGTAAATACACTTGTACGGCGTCATACGCGACTGTTTTGAAAACAGCCGTGTATGTACGCGGTTTCTAGCCCCTTTTCCGCGTATAGCCAGCCCTATACACAGAAAAAGATTCGATACCCGTGTGGGCCGCAGCGCTCATGTATAATTGGCCTTAACAACCTCATTTGACCATGAAAACTTGTAAAAATTGTATTGAAATGCAAGCTAAGAGCATGAGTAAATACCTGGAAGAAACGGTTGTGAATTCCGCCGGTTGGATCTCCTGGAATTTGCAGTTGAAAATCAGAGCTCCAATGGGTAAAAGTTTCAAATGATTTCTATTTTTTACTATTTATAGAAAAATTTTCAAATATTTGAAAATTTTTACCCCTTTTCCTATAGTTTTGACCATTTCTAACCATTTTGGACCGTTTCTAACATAATCTGTGATGTAGAAGACCATTTGCAGTGTCGTTTCAGCCTTTGGATTGACCCGTTTGTGCCCATATTAGGTATCATGTCTACACTGACATATAGGTTAGGTTCAACATTGTTTGCATTTTGCATGACCTTATGACCATGTCACTATATCCTTAGGTACGAACCCACTCTATTATGTCACGGAACCTTCTTGTTGCTCTAGAAGTGGCATGATATGAGTGGTAGAGCCTCACCTTACATGGGTACCCTAGTTGGCACCTTATTTGCATTTGGTTTCCATGCCGATGTTTCTCCCTTTAGGGTGTGGGAGTCCGTTGTATAGTATTGCCATGACATTTCGCAAGAGCCTCATACTCCTCTTGATCTTATGCTGGCCATGATTCCCCGGACTCCCTTGTATCAAGTTGTGGATGCATTATCATGAGCTTTTCCTGTCTTATTGAGCTTTATGTCGACTCCCCTGACATTGCGTTTCAGCCATATAGCCCGAGCTTGTCTCATGTCTAGCCATGCAGAGCCTTTCTTTATATCCTTCGCATCTTGATTCCCTTTTTACCGGGAGGGGATTTTCCCCCGAGTGTCGATATCCTACACATGTATCCTTGCATTGAGCATAGGTATGTTACACTTCTTGGAACTAGTTTGTTTTCCCTAATGACACTCATCTCCTCCTAGTTTGTAACTACAAAGCTAGTTTATTCTTTTTTCAAGCTTTTCAAATAACTGAAAAAGTCCAAAAAAAATCAAAAAACCAAAAAGCCGAACAAGAAAAGATATTATCTTTGGCAGCTGTCGAGTTGTGTCGCCTTCGAACAGAGCACTGTATATCATATCCATTGGTTGGGTTATAGTTTGACTTTAGAAGCTGTACTCATTTATCTGAGTTTATCTCCACCGACTGGTTATGCTTCCAGTCCCTATGGAGCCTCTATTGATGCCTCCTGCGTCATAGAGATGTCCCAGTTTGTATATTGAGTCTATGCTGCCTTCATTCAGTCACCATACGCCGTTATGCTCTTGTTCGAAGGAAGTTGAAACCTGAGTCAGCCATTCCTCAGTTATCTTGACTTTGCATGTCGGCCATTCCGGGTATAGTTACTGGTTCGTGCACCTTATGATCGAGTCCTTCCACATTATATAGCCTTGCTGACTACCTTGTGTTGAATGATGGGGGATGCCCTAATGCCCTCCTTCCATTGGATTTCATCCCATTGACTTCAGATCATTTATTCTGGGATTGGATTCTAGAGTCATTTTGAGTGCCTTGAGACTTGCAGTCATCAGCGACAGGTTCTCTCGCCATCGACAGTTTTGGGAATACATCAATGTCCCCTGATCGATGGATTCTCTCAAGTGTTCGACCTCAACACATTTATTCACACTTGTTAGTTTGCACTCTAGTACCTTGATTCCCATTTTCATTATTAGTGGGTGATCTCGTGTTTGTTAACGGTATACATCAATGACCGGTAATCAGACGATGGACTACTATGTTCGACCTCGACACCTCTATTCGCATAGTAGGACATGTACTCATAGCGGTGTGTGTAGAAGACCTTCCATATTGGTGGCATCTCTTATATTCTACCTCCTTGATCGTGCCAGTGTTCATGAGATTTCAGCTCTCATGACTTGTTCCAGTATATGTTAGACATTTCCAACCACTATGGAGATCTTGATCTTTTGTATATCTTCAGACTTTGTGGAGATTATGGTCCTTTGTATATCCTCATCATGGAGATTCTGATCTATGTATATTGTACGTGGCGATGACCACATATGTTTTATCATGTTTCATGCCTATTCCTGGCCATTGTACTCTTATGTATCCAGGACTGCTATATGTATTTGCAGTTATATGCAGAGTTGTATTATTGTACGATGCTGATTGGGTGGCTGGTCTTCCATTTGGGTACCTTCATCACTCCACTTCTAGGATGGACTTATAATGTATTTCGGCCATCGTATAACCCCTCTGATCTCATACATTAGGGGGCATCTGTTATAGCGGATTTCACCACACTAGGTGAATCACACATTGTATGGCCTTCCCCTATCCCGCTACAGACTCATTAGCCCCTATGGAATACTTTTTGTCTTTTGATGTGTCTTTGATCATCCCTAAAAACATAAGAAAAGTGATATACGTGGCTTTTACCCCGATAACCGCATGCATACGTGGATATGACCCCTATAGTTGCATACATCAGGATGTGTGCATAATCCAAATCCTTTTGGAGTTTTCCTTGACTTGGATCCGACTCATATGACTCCTGGCCTTCCATATGCCTTGAGATCGCACGGATTCGACCTTTAAGTATCCCTTTGAAAAGCTATATAAGGAACCCCTTGAGACATTGAAAGCAGAAGAGAGAATTGAGAGTAACGAAACTATAGTCCATTATTTCCAGAATCCCTTTGTCCCTTGGAGCACTGTTGTGTTCTTCCCAAGCTTGCCTTTTGCTAGTGAGCTTGCTATCTGAGTGATGGAGGATTGAGGTGGTGGAGGCTCAAGTGGGGGATTCAGTTTCTCCGGTTCGTAGACGTGCCATCAGAGGTTGTCACTTGTAATCTCTGATTTATATTAATAGAAATATCTTTTCCTATCCAGTAATGTGTATTTGAATGAATATTGTATCCATTGGAATATGTCAAATGCTTGTACATTATTGATTATATATGCTAGAATAGATCTAACACCATGATATATAGTATGCTTGTATTGTTTACTTATTGTTGAGGAAGTATTATATCAATTCAAGCTAAAGATTGGAAAGCTCAATGGGAATCTACTTCAACCGTCCGGAATAAGGTACGAGGTTCGATCCTTTAGTGTTAGACATTTTATTTCTATTGCATATTGGGAAAGATTGATTTCTGGATTCTAGCTGTCTGTTGTGGTACCCCAAGCCATAGGAATTTCTCTCCGTAACACATTCATACAAGAACATAGGTTCAAAGAGTTAGAACGATCTCACAGTTAATGGACACAAAGCTGAAAACAAAATAGTTCCTCTTCAACAAATCCATAGCACAACATTTGAACATTCCACCAAGCTTTCTCCAATAGGCAAATTGTAATTATCTATTGCAAAAGGAAATAGTTCTTCTTACAATATGTCTTCACAAATCTAACTGGAAAAAAGTCCCTTATTTCCTCTAACTTTCCTATATTTATACAAAAATAGAAAAACCTTTGGGTTACCCCAGTGGGTGACCTTTGGGCTCCCCCAACCGTTTAATCTCACAATTTTGTCCTTTGTGAGTGCTCATGATTTATACAATACGTTACATTTTAGAATAAGATCTTAAGAGAACTTTTATAAAAAAGGACCAGCTTGGTAACCGATTAACTTTTCCCAAGCCCGGGCCTCTACTGCTGTCAATCTGTTGAGATCTTAGACCCCTACTTCCTTCTTCTCTTTCTTCATTTTTGCTTCTTCATTTTTTAAGCCACTTCCTTCCTTACTGCTTCCCCTTTAGACATATCCTCTTTACAGCAGCAAATCATCCTGTCATAAACACAAACTGTTCTTAGACCATTTATCGTTTGATAAAGTACACAAACTGTATCAAAACATACATCCTGTAAAATGAACTTTAATGCATGATAATGCAAAGAAAAATCCTGCGAGTTCATATCCTAAAATCACAAGCTCGAAAGACAAATTATTTAACCGAAGCGAGGCTGCATATGGACTAACTCGAAATCCACTGAACAAAACATGAATCACAGCAAAGTAACCGCCCATCTGAACCCTAAACCATGCTTCATCTTGGAGAAACTTAGACTCGACCAAAAACACATGAAACAACTCCGGCATCATAAAATAAAGTAAAAGTACACAAAAAGGCGGGGAAAAACCCTCTTGGCGAGAAGAAATACTAAGCATCGGGCGAAATCAATACTCTCATCGGCGGGTGAAATCACTATATACATCAGCAGGATAGTCCCATTCACAACCGAAACGGTGGGCCTTAGATAGACTAAGAGTTCCGCGGTCAACATAAAAACATCAGTGGCCTGCAAATCTAAATCCAACGATCGGAGCTCAAAACTACTAATCATCGGCAATAAAGTTCATTACGTAGCCGTAACGGCGGAAGATAGATTGACTACCGCTTTCGAAAAACAGGAAATATCACTGGCGATCGAAAACTCTAATGATTAAGAAGGAATAGTCCTAATCATAGCCGCAATGGTGGACATCAAACAGACTATAGGTCCCATGAGACTATTAAGTCAGTCGGTGTCGGATCCCTTTAACGCTAAATGTCTACGCAGTGTTGGCGATTAGAAACACTAACAATGGGCGGATAGTTGACAAAGAAGCCGCAATAGTGGAGATCATAAGGACTAGCCCTCCGATCAATAGTCATAAACGGCTCCGATGGCGAAAAGAAAGCAAATCAATTAAAGGTCTGAACAATAAAAACCACAGAATTGATGAGGATTAAAACTGTCCATCGGGTCATTCATCGTTTCCATTTCGAAACATTGGTGACATAGATAAATAATGCCCCAACGCAATCATTAACAGACTTCCAAAAATGAAAAAATCAAAGTTAAGCATAAAGTTTTGAACCAATAAGAATACGGAATCGTCAATAGTAAATCTATGGGGCTCTACGACCATGATAAAATGAAACCGCCAATAGTCCGAAAAAGACAATTGCAATAAAAGTGCATCGGTGAAAAACCAGACTTTCCATGGGGACAATCATCATTTAGTTTCCGCAACAGTATCCATGTAGGGAACTACGGCCCCGATTCACTGTTCAAAATACTCCTGACGGTGGTAAAAATAAAAAAAATGCTAAGTTCCACAGTCAAGATCATTTACAGTTCTTAGATCATTCAACTTCCGAGATGAAAGAAAAAACAGTTGAAATCAGGTCAACCTCAAAATCGAAATTCGTAGCAGAGAAAAAACAGAGTTTAGGAATCCAAACAAATTCAGTCAAGATAAAATCACAAGGAGGGTCCAAAATTTTGAAAAATTTGGGAAAATAGTTGCAGCTACAACAATTGGTTACTACCTGGTGAACCCAGATCTCTGGACAATTTCTTCCTTAAGTAAGAGACTATTTGACAATAAAACCAACATGTTGAATCTTTCTAGATGTTTGGATTTCCCAAATGGAAAATATATGTACTTTTAATCATTGATGATAGTCCAATTTAGGAAAATGGGAACCGAGATCTCAAAGTCAAGATAACTCTTTTGAGGCCAGGAAGATGAGTTTCATTTTCTACCTCTATCTTTGGGTAGCTTCCAGCTCGGACACCACAGGATTGTAACATATGGTAAACAGAAATATTCATTTGTTTGTCATTCCCATGCCATTTTTCACTTTTTGTGCTTTTTGTACTTTTTTGTCCTTTCATTTGAGTCCTCCTGCATGCCTTTCTTTCTGAATTTTCTATTCAGGCTCCTCTATCCATAGTGTCCTTTTGTGTGAGAGATGTATTTAATTTTCAGCTTACGGATGGAGAAGAACTTTGGCAATTTTGTACTTATATGATTTAGTACTTTGTTTTGATACATATTGCTTTCTTAGGAGTTTTTTTACTCTTATCTTCCTTTTGGCTTTCAATTCTTTGCATGGGATTATTTATATATAATATACTGTTTACCTTGATTCCTTTCCATGGTTCTTTTGCTGTCACCCCCTAAGACATTTTTAAATGTGAGATGGATGGAGCCTCGAAATAGTATTCCAGACCTTTTAATCTTGAGTTATTTTATAGGGATTAAGCAGGACTTCAATGTGTTCATAGACATTTAGGAAAACTGCTAAACTAGAAGAAATTCTTATCAGATAAAACAATAATACACAGTCTTATAATCAAGGATTTAGTTCATCCAGAAATCTGATGTTACCCATGCAACCAAAATTTTGCTTCTTTTTATTGAAATCAACCAAAATCTAACTAAAACAAATATAAATGAAATAAATCAAAGCAAACAACCAAATCAATTTATTTATGTACAAGGTAATCAAGAAAAATAAAATTTGAGAACTAAACCACTAACTGGTCAGTCCTCTTCCCACCCCTATAAATATAGCAATCTGTAAGTTAAGGGGATAGGCTTGAATACAAACTGAAAAAGACCTAACCATTATCAAAAACTACATCTACTGGTCTTGAAAACGCTATATCTGAAACTGAAACTACTATTTTACAATCAATCTCATCAGCTCGTGAAAACTGAAGGAGATCGGGTTGGGTGTTAGATATGTTGTTGGCTTCTTTTGATGCAAAGTTTCCTGGTTCAAGTTCAATTAGATAATTTCCCAATACAGAATTCACTGGTTCATTCTTACCCTCCAACTGAGTGACATTGTGTTTCATGTGGGGCTCTCTTAATACTTTAATTTTATTGTGACTTCCCTTGTAAGGAAACCACAGATGTGACCAGTCTGAGGAAAAATATCCATTCAGCTTTGCTGACCAATCCCTACTCAAAACAAGTCCATAAGCCTCAGGTATGTCTACTACTAAAATATCAATGAACTGACATACCTTTTCATTTGAACATAACTGAATCAAAACGTCCTCCATTTCCCCAATTACCTTCACATTTGTTCTGTCTAACTGAATGACCTACCAGGTAGATGGTTTAGGCTGTCCATTTATCCTTTTGTAGACCGAAAGGGGCATGAAATTTACTGATGCCCCTGAGTCTACTAGACAGTTGTGCATGTTATGGTTAAAAATTTCAAAAGTAAGGAGAAAAGGTGGAGTTTTGTATTTGGACTTACCTCCCACACTTGCTTCCCCAATCTCTTCTTCTTCAGGTTGGTTATTGATGGGAAGCTTTTCCTCTGGCATTTCAAGTGCTTTCAATAATTTTTCTTTCTGCTGCGGCACATTACACATTTCAAACAGTGAGATGTTTTCCTTAGCCCTTTTAATATATTCCACAATATTATACTCCATCCTATGTTTTTCTGGATTATTTTTTACATTATTGGTCTTCTCTTCAATGGGCTTAGTAGGCTTGTTGATTTACTTTGAATTTTGACTGGTAATGGTAAACTCAGGAATTTTATTAGTTGTGGCATTCTTCTTAATTTTCTTTACATTCTCCTAAAGTCTCTTAATTTTCAGGATTATTAACCTATCTTCTTTTATCATCCCTTGGCTCCTCATTGTCACATTTGCTTCTGATATGTCCTCATGTCTCAAATCACTTTCCTTTTCAGTATCAAACATCGAGACACAGTCCCATAAAGCCATGGCATCATCCTCTTTCTTTTTTGTTGATTTGTTATCATTTTCTTCCTCATCATTTTCCTCTATTAGTTTTGAGTCCAACAGTTGATTCATCACTAATGTCATTGAATTTATCCATTGAGGACAATTTTTTTCAGAATGGGGTTGCTGGTCAAAAGTGCAAAAGTTTTCCATACCTACCTCAGTTAATTTCATTGATGCAGGACTATGTGGAGGAGGTTTAGACTGATTGTTATCCTCTCTCCTCTTGTAGTAAGGCTTATATGCTTTCTAATCTTCCTTTTCCTTCTCCAAATCTATTATTCTATTTGAAAGCTTCTGCGTCATCTTTACTACCCCTTCAAAGTCATGAGACTGCTCCTCCTTAGTCTTAGTAAATAATAAAGCTTTCTTACCAAAAGTTTTTTCTCCAGACTGCTCAGGATAATCTTTGATGCTCTCTCTTTCAGCTTCTACTCTCTCAGCTTCTTTGTTAGTTTCTGATAACGTAGGTTTGGCTTTCATCTTGGTGAACATGGCCAAATCAGGCCCTAAAGCTGAAGTATAATATTCAATCAAAACTTTATCAGAAGGCTTATCAGCTACAGAAAAATTCTTAAGATAAGCAGCAAACCTTTGTGTAAAACTATGCACCTTTTTTTTTTCTTTCTTCAAAGAACATAAACCTTTCATCAGTGTTGCATGGGTTTTCTAGGCTGCATATTTATTTCTGAATATTCTTTCAAAAGAATCCCAGTCTGGGATTGAGTTTGCAGGCAGACCAAAATACCATGAGGCTGCTGCTCCTTTAAGGGTATGCGGAAAAAGTCTGCAGACTACATCTTTGTGTTCTCCAGCCCTTAATCCTTCTATGGCCAAGTAAAAGCTTTGCAAGTGATCATCTACTAAAATATTTTCACTTGGGTCAAATTTGGGTAGAATTTTCTCAAAAGCCTGAGGTAAGTCATGCAAAGGAGGTGCTAGGTTTAAAGGTGATCTGGATTTCCAAGCAAGTGGTGGATTTGATGGGTTATGTGGCTGATTTGTGTTTACACCTACCATGAGTTTGGGTGGAGAGTGAGGTGGTGAATGAATAGGAGTATGAACAGGTGAACAGTAAGGGGTCTCTGGGCCCACTTGATTCAAAGGCTGAACAACTTCTTGTAAGGCTGTTTCTACAAGTTCTTCCAAATCTCCAACCAACACTGAGTCTTCCAATACAGGACAGTCTTTCTTCTTGTATTCTCTTCTGGGTAAGTCAAGGATAATTGGTAATCCTCCAATATTATTCACATATGCCCTAGTATGTCTTCTCAGATCATTAACTACTTTTCTATCGACAGAATACAAGTGCTCTTTACCCTTCTCTTCAGGAATTGGATTGGGAAACAAACTGCTTTCTGAACTGTCACCGGTGGAATAATATCGAGAAAATAGATTTCCTCGGCCAGCCATGCACTGGCGGCCCTCCTTCTAGCGCCAAAACTATTGAGGCATGGAAAATCACAAGCAACAATAGCAAGGGATTCTCCCCAGTCAACGTTCCCAACTACCCCGTGACTGTTTGGTTTAGGGAATCCGTCCGGTTTGCGGTCTGGCTACCGTAGGTCAAGTAACAAAAACAAATGGTTTTACCAGTTGCGGCCCGGTACACCGTGTATATTTTAGTTTTTTATATTTAAGTATGAGATGTAAGTGCCTATCTAAGAATGTAGATTGATAGAGAATACGAGGAGCAGTCACAATGTGATGCGCAGGTTCTTACCTCTCGTCTTAAACTCTCTCGCATCTGAATCACACACAGTAAGAAATTAAAACTAACTACCTAACCTATCCCTAGGGACCAATATTATAATTCATTGATGAGTAATGTATTTTGTACATGCATTATGAAAAATCACAGATAGCTGATAAACCTTTCAAAACACATGAACATTTAAAGATATTTGAACAACCAGATAGCCAATTTTTTATGAACAGCATTCATTACTCATAGTGGAAATTTTCATAAAATAAACCAGAGAACATTCATACAAGAACATAGGTTCAAAGAGTTAGAACGATATCACAGTTAATGGACACAAATCTGAAAACGAAATAGTTCCTCTTCAACAAATCTATAGCACAACATTTGAACATTCCACCAAGCTTTCTCTAACAAGCAAATTGTAATTATCTATTGCAAAAGGAAATAGGTCTTCTTACAATATGTCTTCACAAATCTAACTGAGAAAAAGTCCCTTATTTCCTCTAACTTTCCTATTTTTATACAAAAACAGCAAAACCTTTGGGTTACCCCACCGAGTGACCTTTGGGTTCCCCCAACCGTTTAATCTCACAATTTTGTCCTTTGTGAGTGCTCATGATTTATACAATACGTTACATTTCAGAATAAGATCTTAAGAGCACTTTTATAAAAAAGGACCAGCTTGGTAACCGATTAACTTTTCCCAAGCGTGGGCCTCTACTGCTGTCGATCTGTTGAGATCTCAGACCCCTACTTCCTTCTTCTCTTTCTTCATTTCTGCTTCTTCATTTTTTAAGCCACTTCCTTCCTTGTTGCTTTCCCTTTAGACATATCCTCTTTACAGCAGCAAATAATCCTATCATAAACACAAACTGTTCTTATACCATTTATCGTTTGACAAAGTACACAAACTATATCAAAACATACATCCTGTAAAATGAACTTTAATGCATGATAATGCAAAGAAAAATCCTGCGAGTTCATATCCTAAAATCACAAGCTCGAAAGACAGATTCTTTAACTCAAGAAAGGCCGCATATGCACTAACTTGAAATCCATTGAAGAAAACATGAATCACAGCAAAGTAACTGCCCATCTGAACCCTAAATTGTGCTTCATCTTGGAGAAAATTAGACTCGACCAAAAACCCATGAAACAACTCTGTCATCATAAAATAAAGTAAAAGTACACAAAAAGGTGGGGAAAAACCCTCTCGGTGAGCAGAACTACTAAGCATCGGGTGAAAACAATACTCTCAACGGCAGGCAGAATCACTATATACATCGGTAGGATAGTCCCATTCACAACCGCAACGGTGGGCCTTAGATAGAATAAGAGTTTCACGGTCAACATAAAAACATCGGCGGCCGGCAAATCTAAAGCCAACGGTTGGAGCTCCAAACTACTAATCATCGGCTATAGAGTTCATTACGCAGCCGCAACGGTGGAAGATAGATTGACTACCGCTTCCACGAAACATGAAATATCACTAGCGATCGAAAACTCTAATGATTACGGAGGAATAGTCATAATCATAGCCGCAACATCGGATAGCGAACAGACTACGGGTCCCGCAAGACTATTAAGTCAGTCGACGTTGGAGCCCTTTAATGCTAAACGTCTTCGCAGTGTTGGCAATTAGAAACACTAACAATGGGTGGATAGTTGAAAAAGTAGCCACAATGGCGGAGATCATAAGGACTAGCCCTCCAATCAATAGTCATAAACGGCTCCCAATGGCGAAAAGAAAGCGAATCAATTAAAGGTCTGAACAATAAAAACCATGGAATCGATGAGGATTAAAACTGTCTGTCGGGTCATTCATCGTTTCCATTCCAAAACATTAGTGACATATAAAACTAATTCCCTAACTCAATCGTTAATAGACTTTCGACAACGAAAAAATCAAAGTTAAGCATAAAGGTTTGAACCAATAAGAATACGAAATCATCAATAGTAAAGCTATGGTGCTCCACGACCATGATAAAATGAAACCGCCAATAGTCCGAAAAAGACAATTGCAATAAAAGTGCATCAGTGAAAAACCAAACTTTCCATGGGGACAATCATCATTTAGTTTCTGCAACGGCGGCCATGTAGGGAACTACGGCCCCGATTCACTGTTCAAAATACTCCCAACAATGGTAAAAATTAAAAAAAATGCTAAGTTCCACAGTCAAGAGCATTTACATTTTTTAGATCATTCAACTTCTGAGATGAAAGAAAAAACAATTGACATCAGGTCAAACTCAAAATCGAAATTCGTAGCAGAGAAAAAATAGAGTTTAAGAATCCAAACAAATTCAGTCAAGATAAAATCAAAAGGAGGGTTGAAAATTTTAAAAAATTTGGGAAAATAGTTGCAGCTGCAACAATTGGCGACTACCTGGTGAACCAGATCTCTGGAAGTCCAATCTACTATACTTCTATAGAGGGAAGTATGGATCTGGAGACCTTGGAAAACCTTAGTGTGGAAGAGGAGCGTTTAAAATTTTCATGTGATCATTCAGAGTCATATCATGTAGAGCCGCACAAGGGTATCAGTAATGAAGACATTAAGAAGCAGTGTTGTGAAAAGTCAGATGTGATGCAGTCAGTGGAATATCAGTCTCAGCCATATTTTTCACATATAGAGGTTCTTTATGATTTGGAGCTACTTGGGGCTTGTGCAATGAGTTATCATTTGATAAGCCTCGGTGATCAGTATGATGATGTAGCAGTTTGCCTCATCATTCTAATTGGTATATCAGTCCTATCCAGTCATGGATAGAAGCAACCTGCATGAGCACATACAAGTTGGGGAAGAATTTTTATGACATTATTCATGCCTATGATCTCCCATCCATCCCGCCCATCCTGAATCATCACGCAGGTTTTCATTTTCTGAATAAAGTATCCTTACTTTGGCTGGTAACCAAAGACAAGGAAAAAAAAAATTATGTTAATAAAATGCTTAGGTGGTTACACTGGATTTCTGATTACACTTAACCCTTTTTATATCATGTTTAGAGTAGGAAAATAAGCTCCTTGAAAGAGAGCATTTACTTTTTTCATTTCTATTTTATACATAGCTATAATAAAACTTTGATTCTTTTAGTTAGTTACATTTATTTTGTTTAAATAAATCAGCTTAATGGTTCATTGGGTTCTTTATAAAACTTGTGCTACTGAGGTTTTTCTTGTCAAGTTGAGATGTTTTTACAGGGTATATAAACCAGATATTCTGGTGTTCTCGTATCCTCTCCTTGCCTTAAAGACCAGATCGAGTACACGTCCCACAGTTGGAGCTAGAATGTTACCACCTAAGTTGTACTTAGTGGTTTTTTATCAAGTGAGCCTGGTGAACCGGACAAGGATAACTTGTTCGGACTTCAGAATACCTTTGGATGTACTTCTGGGAAGTGCTTGTTGTACTATATCACATGTTCATACCCCATGGGGGAATTGTAATAAATGTTCTAGCGTGATAGTGTCTGTAAAAGACTCGGTCTCTTAGACTTTATTTGTCAATCTGATCAGCCCAGGGTGTTTTTCCCCTTGGTTATTATTGGTTGTTGAATAAACGACTGATAATTTCTGAGTTTTTCACTCCATACCTCCAAAGTTGGGGTGGTCAGCTTGGAATTTAGGCCTATTGAGGTTATTAGAGTTTATGTGTCAATTTATAAACATTCTAGACATCATGGTCAAGTCATATGAACATGTCTAAGTCCCCCTAGGTTTTTTTCAATTTTTCAATTTTTTAGTTTTTTCAGTGTTTTTTATTAAAATTTTATTTTTCCAAAACTTAAGCTATTTTTTAATAGTTTAATTGGAAAAATTGATTTTGTAATAAAAGTGGGCCAAATAATCAGTTTCAGTCATGTAGGTGCTTATTTTCAAGCTAAGAGCACCATGTAAACCCATGGACCCACTATTTCCTAGTTTTGAGTGATTTTCCATCACTCAGGTCAGAAAGCCCCAAAAATCAATTATTGATTATTTTAATTAATAAATTGATGAATAATGGAGCAAATTTGAAATCATAGATCAGTGGACTCTCAGCTGATTTGATTGAAATCAGTCAGATCTGAACCAAATTAACTCGATCTAAAAAATCCTTGATTGATGGAGGTGATCTGGACAAATCCAGAGTTGATCTTCAGCATCCTTTATGGGGATTTTCACCCTCCCTCTCTCCTCCACACGTTTTGGCTCATCTGGATGAGTTTTGGTGGATGCTTCAATTAACAGGTTGAGGTGTCAGTTAGATCAGCCCCCTGATTGACATTTACACTCAGTGAGACTCTGATCTGGCTCAGTTAGACACAGATCAGGCATTGATGGACTCTCCTTCAGCTACAGTGGTTTGTCTCCTTAGGATTTCCCCCCCCCCTGGGCTGGATCTCTTATTTTCTGTTTAAATAAAGCACAGGCTACCTCTTCTGAGTTAGTTAGAACTGGGATTGAGGTGTTGCTGCTATTGTACTATTGTTATTGTTCATTTGAAATAAAGAGAAGCTTTGGAGGCAAGATGGTGTTGTGCCATTGTATGTGTAGATGATCATTGCCATTTTTTACTGAGGTAACCTGTATCTGTGTTCATAATTTGCTGATTGCTTGTGGATTCATTACCAAGATTGATAATAAGCTTATTATAATCTTGATATGAAAGGTGCTTTTCAATAAGTTTATTGGCCATATCTTTCCTTTGATGCATGTTTAGAGATCTAGATTCAGCATGTTCTATAAGCTTATATGCATGTTATTCTGAATCTCTGTGTATGTACTAATCGGATCTCACAAGTATTTCGGCAAGTTTTTTGATTTCAGCTTAGCCGTAGGTTCCTAGATTGGAGAGGATGCTGATCTAGTTTTCTTCTTCACTCTCTCCAAAACCTTCCAAATGCATAGTCCCTTGACATTCCACCTGAAAGCTCCACTGGATCTTCAAGGCTACCAGCATTTCTCTCATCCTCTTCCTCCTTCAAAATCAATTATTTTACCTGGTTACTTTGTTCATAGCTTTGATATTGTTTAGATCTATCATATTAAAGTAAATTTAACATATATATATCTTCTCAAATCCCATAATCTAGATCTTGTTCTTAAAAGGTTTCATAAGCATTCTAGATCTAGCTTTAGGGAAATCATCCTTTTTGCATGGAATTGTAAAGAGAATTTGTAGCTTGCATGCATTAGATTTATGTTTTCTGTTATAAAATATAAATATAGAAATAAGTGCACATCATATTGGATGCCTAAAAGGCAATCCAAGATCCCAAGGAAAGCTTGCTTTCCTTGGTTCCCTTTTTACCTTTTTTAACTAGTTTTTACTTAGCCTTTTTTGGTTAAAAGTAAGCTGACCCAAAGGTACTTTCAGAGTGATTTTGGGAATATTTTAGTCTAATGATATTGATTTTTTTTATCAGGTATAATAGAAAAAAGGAGGAGCTTCTGCTCGAAAGTGACCTTTTGGCCTTCTGAATTCCCCCAGGGGTCTCCCTTTTTTACTGAAATCTTTAATTTTTGCACTTTGTAAGCTCTTGGTTTCATCCTGTATAAGAATCAAGAGGCATCATATCATTTTTCTGATATTGTAACCACTATTAATAAAAATAATTTTGAATAGCCTCTTTCGAGCCCATTCCCCATCCCCCCTGGGGGGATTTGCGTCCGTGTCATTTTTTTCTTTTCGTTCATCTTTTTTCAACCTAGCGTAGTATTAATATGTAGGGTAGTATAATTTGATTTAAAATCAATTCCATATTCCATTTCTATTGTTTTCAAAGTAACTTTAATACTTACCCCACGAGCCTCCTTTTGAGCCGAAAGGTGAAGAAAGGTTCGTGGTAGTCTAATTAGAAAATTGTGGTTTGCTTATATTTTTGTGTTCATTTTCTATCATCATTTGTTTCAGTAACCATAATAAAACCAACCCCTCCTTGATTCCCCCATTGAGGTCCACTTGGACCGAAAGAGGTTCCTGGAGGGTTTTCTTTTTAACAAGAACATCCATTTCAAAATTTACTAAAATTGACAAGACTCCAGTGTGTATGCTCTGCACTTGGCTGCAATTCATCTAATTAATCAAGCTATATCAAAAGCATTTGAGTGAATAGTATAATTAGGATTCACTCTCCCAAATTGACAAACCATCAGGTGAAAATCCAACACCTAGATCAAACCATTACGGAGGCAAAATACCCAAAGGAAGCGGGAAATTCTGAAAAGGGACCTCGGGGCATCGATCTCTATCACACCCTAATGGGTGTGTTATGAACAATAGCCCCGAAGACTCCATTCAGCCCACATATTCCTTGCGGGTAGCCGTGAAGGTTTAGTTTTGGACATACTCCAAGTACTCTCGGGTATATTTGGAGTCCACCCCTTTACCTAATTTTAATCAACTCATATTTTCACATTAACTTAAAATGTACCAAGAGGAAATTGTAAAACATTCACTCCAAGCACATGCAAGTATATTGATTTCTTTTTTACTCCATTTTAAGGCATTGGTTATTTTCTTGCTATATATATATATATATTGTGTCTCAGTATTGTGCTTTCGTGCGCTCATTTTGTATCTTTTCATCTGTGGTTGTTTATGGTTAAATTTCAAACTCCTAAGTATTTCATTCAGTTTAACATCACCATACTAAGTAATTAGCCTTATTAACTTAATAGGGTCTACCCCCCTTGGCTTCTTCAGGAGTTGAACCTAAACGGAGAAGTCAAGAACAAGGTGACATCCTTGACTCGAGACTTTCCCCCAAGGACACACCGAGTGGCTTGAAGATTTCTTCCACGTGACCCAGGTGTGTGTAAGGTGGCAACAGGTAGATGGTGTGTCCTACCATGCTGGTGGATGTAAGTGCTGGGCCTTTCCTCCGATGGTAGATGGTGTGTCCTACCATGCCGATGGATGTAAGTGCCAGGCCTTTCTGACATGGTGACAGGTTGGGCCTCCCATGGTCAGATGTGAGTGTTGGGCATGCCTTTCTAACATGGATGTTGGATGTGTTCATCCCATGGTCAGATATAAGTGCTTGACAGGCCTTTCTGACATGGATGTTGGATGCGTTCCTCCCATGGTCAGATATAAGCGCTGAAGAAGATGAAGACCTACATGGAGGCTAGGAGTACAACTAGCATGAAAAAGGGATGGCTCTGTAGAGCTTCCTATGATGAGTAGAATTGAGAAATAACACCATTTGATGAAGATAGCAAAAGCAGTGATGATGATGATCCAGTGACGAAGACTTTTGCTGATGAATTGTGTCTAAAGAATACCTTCCTAGTTAAGAGGGAGTGTTGATGTATTTGTAACTTCAGAATGTATTCACTTGAAAATTTCATATATTGTATTTCATTGGTCCCCAATGTTCCTATCGAGAAAATCATTAATGTAATCAATTCATGTAAAGTCATAGACGTTAACCCTCCTTGTTGATCAGGGGGAAAAGTCCCCGCAGTTGTGGGGCACTAAGGTTATTAGACTCTCCTAGATAAGTAATCCTTGGTAAGTGATTGTTAAGTCGGAAACTAGTATAAATAAAGAGTGGCACTCTTTATTTGATACACACACTCACCCAGCTATAGTGCATAGGTGAGAGAGGAGAAGCTCTCTCAAGTGAGAGAGAGAACAACTGTTGGAGATCATCTTTTTGTATTTGGGTTTTACTGTTGCCATTGGTGATCATTCTATCTCTGAGGAAGTTGTGTGGTTTTCTCCTTTATGGTTTCCCTAAGGAAAATATTTGTGTCTATTGTCTCTTGTGATTGATTGCTGTGCATGTTATTCTCTCAGAGAAGATCCTAAGATCATATTGCTTAAATGATAAAAATATAACACTATACAGGGGTTAAAATGAGTTTGGCGATGCGGTAATTATTTTTACAAAACCCCATTTCGGTGCACCTTATAATAGGATGCTTTGGAGAGGTTTAAAATATAACCATGCCACCGTTAGGTTTTTAAATAAAATTTTTCTTTAACAAAAAAAAAATAATGAAATACGAACCAACGCGTTTGGTTATATGCTATGCACCGGGGTATGCCTGATTAAATAATGTACCACGGTTAGCGTTTTATATAAAATGAAATGATAATTTTAATAAAATAATAAAATACTTTATTTTTTAATAACACATAAACTGGTGTGTTCGTTTCTATTACATGCATTAGGGTGTAGTTTATTAGGTAATGCAACAAGTTTAGGATTTTAAATAAAATTTAACCAAATTTTTAAATAAAATAATAATGCTTTCTTATTTTTCATAACATATATGTTGGTGTGTTCATTTCTGCTAAACGTACCAAGGCATTTAGTATTAGAAAATGGACCACGATTAGGTTTTCTAATAAAATTTAACGAGATTTTTTAATAAAATAATAATTTGTTTTATTTTTAATAAAATAGAAGACGGTATGTTTGTGTCTACGACACATATCGAGATGTTTAGTATTAGAAAACACATTACGGACTAGCTTCTAAACAAAATTTTGCGAGTTTTTTAATAAAATATAATATGGTGTGTTTGTTGAAACTTCACACACTAGGGAATTTTGTATTATAAAATGCATCGTGACGGTTGTAGAAAATTGTTGCACATGTCACAAAAAATTATTTAGTAATAGTTTTTTGTCATGGTTCAATATGATTTTTGGTGGACTTAGTGCTTTTTGTTCATAAATGTACCAATGCGTATATAGTGATGAAACACACCACAAAAAAATCAATTAAAACCTCCAAATGCTTGTCTTTTCTATAAGCAGATATTTGAGCTCTTTAGAGAGGAGCATCTGTTATAACCTCCGCTAAAGGGCCTTTGTCTTGTAGTGCAAGTTATGAAGTTGAATCTAAAATTGAGTTGATATTTATAAATAATTCTTTCCTTTAGTTCTTGAGTAACGATGATTTTGAAATGCAATACAACCTCTTCTTTTGTAGCAGATATAACAATAATTGCAAACTTTTCTTGGATCCTTCAAATGAGCACACTAAATCAGTCCCAAATATTATCTATTAGTTGTAGCTTTTCCTCAAAATGCCTACAATTTAATAGAGTTTGGTAAAATAAAAGGAGGTGTAGGTTTATGTCTCTGCCACCTAACTTACAATCTAATTCAACTGATTTTGCATATCTATATTATTTTTGCAAAATCTATATTGTTTCTGCTGACTCTATATTATTTCTGCAGGCTATGAAAATTATACAAGTAGTATACAATACAATGAGAGGAAATTCTTGTGGTCTTCTAAAAATTACTCAGCACTAGTCTTCAACTCAACAATCTAGACAACAATGACATTTCAATTATATGTAGACAACAACAATACCTGAAATTTTTTACCAGTAATGCAATAGTTTTAACATCCCCAAGGAATCCCAACGCATAGTTGTGAGGTTCCTTGCAACATTTCAAATCAAAACACCACAATTCAAAGCACCATGATCCAGAATTGAGTTTAATCTATGCAAAGCGGATTAAAGTAGACACTAGTCTTCAAAGGTGAAAAAGATACATGACATATTGGAAGCAAATATTCATGGGGATAAAGAACATCACACATCTCCAGGAATGTCTTCAACTCATTAGTATTTTAGTTTTGTCATAGGATCACTCCAACAAACAAGTAGTAGCTCTAGGTTGAATGAGTAAATCGTGCTCATAAATATCCCACAATATGGTGATGAAATCCAAAACCAGTACACCTCAAATATCTATTCATCAAATAAAGAATCATTTATGCCATAACCTTAGTGTTACGAAGAAAAAAGTTCCTATGGCTTGGGGTACCACAACAGACAGAGTAATCACAGAAATCAATCCCTTCCCAATATGCAAGAGAAATAAAAATCTAACACTAACGTATCTCGAAACATACCTTATTTCAGATGGTTGATGTAGATCCCCGTTGAGCTTTTCCAATATCGCTTGTGTTAGCAATTTGCTCTCTCAACAATCAGCAAACAAGACAAGCATGCTATATAATTGTGTTAGACCTACTCTAGCATATATAATAAATAACATATAAGCATTTAAAAGCATCCATGGATTCAATATTCATTTAAATACACATTATTGGACAGGAAAAGATATTTCTATTAATATAAATCAGATATTACAAGAATGAAAACCTCTGTCGGCACATCTGTGAACTGGAGAAACTGAGTCCTCCACCCGGGCCTCCACCACTTCAATCCTCCATCTCTCGATAGCAAGCTCACAAGAAAAGGAAATATTGGGAAGAACACAAAGTGCTCCAAGGGACAAAGGGATGCAAACTCAAGTATAAGCTTCGAAAACAATGGACTATAGTTTTCTTGCTCTTCAATTCCTCTCCTTCAATGTACCCAAAGGGTTCCTTATATAGTGCCTCAATGGGGTAATGGAAGGTCAAATATGAGCATTCTCAAGGCATATGGAAGGCCAAGAAACAAGTGACTCGGCTCCACATCAAGGAAAACTCCAAAACTATTTGGACTTTTGCACACATCCCAATGTGCATGGGTTTAAGGGGCATATCCGTGTATATACGTGAGAATAGGTTTAAAATTTGTGTATGGAAAATAATGCATATTTTTAGGGATGATCTTGGAAACATAAAAGGTACAAAAATGGTCCATGGGGTCCAAAGATTCTACAGAGGGGCAAGGAAGGCCATAAATGTGTGATCCACCATGTGTGGTAAAATCAGCTGTAATAGATGCCCCCTAATGTGTGAGGTCAAAGGGGTGATACGATGGCCGAAATACATTATAATTCCATCCCAGAAGTGGAGTGATGAAGAACTAGGTGGAAGAACCAGCCATCCAATAGTATAATATAATAGCCAAACTCTGCACATGACTGCAAGTACATACAACAGTCCCGGATACATAAGAGTACAATGGCCATGAATAGGCATGATAGAAAATATGACATGTGTGGTCATTGCCACGTACAATATAGATAGATCAAGATCTCCATGATGAAGATATTCAAAGTATCATGATCTCCATTAAAGTTGAAGATATACAATGGATCAAGATCTCCATAATGGCTGAAGATATCTAACATACACTGGAATCAAGTCACGAGAGCTGAAATCTCATGAACACTGGCACAATCAAGGAGGTAGCATATATGAAATGCCACCAATATGGAAGGTCTTCTACACAATCCTGCTACGAGTACATGTCCTACTATGTGAATAGAGGTGTCGAGGTCAAACATAATAGTCCATCGTCTAATTACCAGTCATTGATGTATACCGTTAACAGACGCGAGATCACCCACCGATTGTAACATCCCCTCAGTACGCAACCACAAAAAAACGACAAAGCGTGAGTAAAAGGCACTGTAAGTATGAAAGCTAGCTCATCCAAATTATAGATGAAATTTATAATTGTCAGGAGACTGAAAACGTGTGCNTATATATATATATAGCTATATAAATATATTGTTAAGAACATGGGGTAAAGAAAACTTTTTTTTGTAATTATAATATGACTAAAAATACACCTACCACTTTAAGTGGAGGATGATCTCATTGGGATCGAATAATTCCATGAGGAACATAAAGAACACGGTGACTAATGAATTGGGGTCACACGATTCTCTTTGGAAAAGAATTTAGAGCTCCACCTTTGTTTAAAGGTGAAACGTGGANAATCGATGTCATGTGTCATATTTGGGTCTTTAAATGAATGGGTATTCACTTGATATTACCCTCAGTAGAGTAAAATTTATTGGTCGCATGCTAATATGGAACTCCCATTAGCAAAACACTAGTTAGTGTTTTTCTTTATCCTAAATGAGGTTAGGTAAATACCNGGTTTTGGGGAATTTGTTCTGGAGAAGGGAGGAGGGGAGCCGAGCTGAATTGGATTTTGGTGAAGAGAAATGGAGACTTGTAGAAATACTCAACCCACATTCTTCATATGATCCTTCCAATATTCGTGACGAGGTATCATCCAACTCTGCGGAAAATTCGAAGATCTGGATTAAAGGAGGCATGTTCCAAAACTTATGTATTTTGATTGCTCAACATGCTAACAAATCTGTAGATTGATTTTAGTAAAATATGTATAAAGTTTTTCTGCATTATAGATTACTTAAAGATCCATGTGATTTGTAGTGCATAGGGTAACATGTTCTATAGAGTGTAGCGTATCTAGAAATGCTTTTCCAATATAAGGTATATGCAAGACATTTTTTTCCCATTATAAGTATTGGTACTTGCAATGATTCTGAACTTATGAATTTATTTTACCCAACACCCGTGCCTCATGTCTTTCAGAGCCTTTGTGAAATCATTATGCTTTTGTATTGTTGAAATTTACTTTCCATTAGAAGTTTAGAGAAACCGGATCGCTATTGCTCATTCTGATTTTCTGTATTGTGAAAATTACTGTCGTTTCTAAATTTTATAGATCCAGATTCAATTGTTGGAAATCAATATTTTTTTCATTTTCTGATCCTCTATGTAACCCTCTACGTGATTGAGTTAGAACTTATTCTCGAGTCAAGTATTGAGTATATTACATAAAATGACTATCTGCTTATACATTGTCTCTCTTAATGTACACATGTACACCAAAATACAACCATTCATTGTCGAATTTGCAATGTATACTGTACTTTAATGGCAATTGCAATAACAGTCCCGGTGTATAAAAATAGTTTCTTTGATTCAATCATACACTAAGCATAGCCGTCATAACTTGAAATTATTCATTTGTTTCGAGTAAATACTTCATACAGAAAGAATTCATGTAGCTAACCGAATCGATTTTACTATTGAAAATCACTCCTCTAAACTTAGTCACGTTATCAATTATGTCAATTTACTGTCCATTTAACTGAAGTCGATATTATGTTTCACTAATTCAGCGTTAATGCTCATCACCCGATATTTCTGAAGTGTGGTGAATCAGACTGTAACATCTAGTAATTCTCAGATGATTATATAGCTTTGATAGATCTTGATCTTGGATTGTTTGATGTCTACGATTTCTTAAGGAAACCTTCTGGATCTGAATATATTATATATAGTCCAAATACCAAATCTATTATTCAAAAGATTGTCAAATGTGTAAAAATAGAGTTTTACTCTTAGCCTCGCGTGAAACTCATTAATGGAGAATTAGCTTTGATATTAAAAGTTAAGGCGAATTGAAATTGCTTGAAAGTCAAGTTTTGATATTTTTAAGTGAAATATATATATAGATATATAAGGTGGCCCTCGGGGAAAGTAACTATATGAGAGTTATTGTAGGTATTAATTAATTTACTTTAACTCTGTTGTTTAAAGAAGTATCTTTTAATAACTTATGATAGTTATTGTAAGTATTAGTGGATTATTAATTAATACTTTAACTCTTTTGTTTAAAGAAGTATCTTTTAATAGTTTTTGGAAAAATCTATTGTAAAGTATTCATTGAATTATTAGTTAATACTTTTGAGGCATCAAGCTTTATGGCGATGTTTTCTCATAACAATATATGAATATTAAAGAACAATATATTAATATATTAAAGATTAAAGTGGAGTTAAAAAGATATATACCTTGTTATGTTTATGATAAGGATTTTTACTTAAGGGTTTATACCTCAATGTTTTGAAGATATACATATCTAACTAGTCTGATGGAATCAATGGATTAATAACAAGGAGTGAAATCTACCTCATGGTTAAAAGTGTCTTCTGTTGGAAACCTTACCTTAGTGGATTCGTCGCCCAGCTCGGGGGTGGCTTTAGACGGACAAACATATGTCACATAAAGCCTACGGTTGGGAGGAAAGTCGGACACACGTTTTCAGTCACCCGAGCTCAAAAGAAGTACTCTTAAGAGTTAGTTTTTTTTATGGACGTAATTTATTTTGTATATAATATTTATGCTCTTGGATTTATGGTACTAATATGCATGTTGAGTTACATAAAGTGGTGGTTGCAGGAGCTACATTCAATGGTGGAATGGATTTCGAAAGACAAGTGTAAAATGATTTTTTTTGCATAGGTGCATATTGTTTAGTTTAATTGTTTCTATCATGTGCAGTGTGTTTAACTTTGTTGTTTGTACCACTCAGGAATCGTTCGTCATCTTGGATGGTTGCGCCCAAGAATACAAGTACAAGGATGGTACCTTGTTATGAGGAATGTTAGCGACATTTAAAGGAAATGGTTAATGTATAACTTCTATCACAATCGAGGGATATTCGAATGACTAATGAAATGGTCATATCTATCTTTAACTTCAATATGTCCTGCGTATATTAGAGTGAATGTAGTTGATGGTCCTTAATTACAACAAAGTAGGATTACGTTTATTTCTGGTTCTAGTATGGTCATTGGATAGCTCTAATATCAACTACCTAGTGAAAATTAATTTAATTAACTTATGGTTTGTTTAGATGTAAGTGATAGTAGCGTTTTCATGAATGTGATTACTCTCTCTCAAAAGTCTAATATGATTGACTTGTTAATATAGTAAAAGCAAAAAAAACAAAAAACTTTACCACGTTTTCTCAAAATTTACATGGAGATATTTCGAGTATGTTACACCGATAATGAAAATGGGAATCATGGTACTAGAGTGCAAAATAACAAGTGTGAATAAACATTTTGAGGTCAAACACTTGAAATAATCCATCGATCGAGGGACATTGATGTATTCCCAAAAACTATCGATGGCGAGAGAACCTGCCACTGATGATTGCAAGTCTCAAGGCACTCAAAATGACTCTAGACTCCTATCCCAAAATAAATGATCTAAATTCTATGGGATGAAATTCAATGGAAGGAGGGCATTAAGGCATCCCCCATCATCCAACATGAGGTACTCATCAAAGCTGTATAATGTGGAAGGACTCGATCATAATGTGCATGCACCAATATCAATGTTAGGAATGGTCGACATGCAAATTCAATAGAACTGAGGAATGGATGAATCAGGTTTCAAATTTCTTCAAACAAGAGCATAAAGGTGAATGGCGACTGAATGTAGGAAGCATAGACTCAATATACAAAATTGGGACATCTCTGCGACATAGGAGGCATCGACAGAAGCTCCATAGGGACTGGAAGCTTAACCAGACGATAGAGATAAAATCAGAGAAATGAGTACAACTCGTAAAGTCAAACTACTAACCCAACCAACAGATGTGATATACAGTGCTCTATTTGAAGGTGACATGACTCGACTTCTGCCAAAGATAACATCTTTTCCTGTCTGGATTTTTGGTTTTTTTATTTTTTTAGACTTTTTCAAATATTTTGAAAAGCTTAAAAAAAGAATAAAAGTGCTTTATAGTTATAGACTAGGAGGAGATGAGTGTCAAGGGGAAAACAAACTAGTTCCACACAACGGAACATACCTATGCTCAATGCAAGGACACATGTGTAGAATAACAACACTCGAGGGAAATTCCCCTCCCGGTTAAAATGGGGAATCAAGCTGCAAAAGATATATAAGATGGATCTGCTTTGCTAGACATGAAACAAGCTCGGGCTATATGGCTGATAATCAAATTCAGGGAAGCTAGCATAAGGCTCAATAAGGCAAGTAAAACTCATGATAATGCAATTACAACTTGACATATACAAGGGAGTCTCGGGGAAATGGCCAGCATAAAGTTCAAGAGGAGTATGAAGCTCTTGTTCAAGGACATGGCGAGACTAAAAGGGACTCCTGGACCTAAGAGAGGATTCACATCATGGGTACCAAATGAAAAAGGGAGATAACTAGGACACCCATGTGTAGGAAAGCTCTACCATTCACATAGTACCACTTCTAACAACAGCATGAAGGTTCCGTAATACAATGGAATGGGTTCGTACCTAAGGTTAAGATGGAATGGTCATAAGGAAATGCATAAGTGCAAGCAGATGTGATATCCTAACCTATATGCCAGTTCAGAAATAATACTTGTGATAGGCACGAACGGGTCAAAACCTCAAAGAGAGTGTACAAAAAATGGATCCTACATGACAACCATATCAGTCCAAAACAACCCAAAATAGTCAATAAAGAATCCAAACTATAGGATATAGGGAGGAATGATCATGACAATTGAACCCAAAGGAAACAACGCGGTGAATGATGGGACATAAAAAAGGAAAGTAAGGTGTATACCCAACATTCACGCATCCACTACCACCCCCATGAGGGTGACCACCAGTGTAAAGACCGAGATAAGGTAGTCAACATCCTCCTCAAATGGAGTAGAGGGCAGAATGTGACCATTCCCAAATCTGTGAGAAGGGTAAGGGGCTATGATGCCCCCAAGTCTGACACCAGGATCCGCACTAGGACCAAGGATGGGTGATAGGATACCTGGCATGCCGAAAATAAAAGGACCCGAACTCAAGAGAGCATAAATATACTCAATTAATGGCGATCCAAAAGGCCAACTAGTGCACAAAGAGCGCACTCCTAAGAAAATCCACATCCAAAATACAAGCAAACCAATGGGAGGATATGTGAGCTCCCGAATGAAGCAGGTATGTATCGCCTAGGAGAGTCTCAAAACTCTCATACACTACAAGAGGAGGCATGTAACCAATTATAGTGGCCCTCAGCTTCAACGCATCAAGCAACTCTGTTGTCTGACCTCTACCTAGCCGGTACACCTACAAAATAACCTTTGCAAGTACCCCCTGTCATACCTAGGTAAGGAAACTAAGGTAACCCCAATATAACCAATGCTCAGGAAGATAGTCGTAGGCAGAATCGACCATATGGGCAGGGTAGCAAAGCCCGAAACTCTTGAAAGAGCCCCCAGATATGAATACAATCCTAGAAATATCTTCGATGCTACTCAATTACAACCAAGGGTCATCCCAATCATAACCGCTCACACTGCCTTGTGCTTAACAACCTTGTAAGAGGAGGATACTGAGAAACACTAATTATATAAATGAATTTCACACTCTCACTTGGACAGACACATAAATTTTTCATTTAGTGGTCTTGGAGAATCTACTCACAATGAACTATTCCAAGACCCTAAAGCCTAATCTTGTTGGTGCACCCTATAAAATAAAAGAGTGTAGTTCATTTTATTATGCGTTGATTTTAATTGGCTTATTACTCAAAAGGGCAAATGGTCGTGCAACTAATGATGTTATGACACAACAAGAAGTAAAATGCACACCTAACAATGAATGCAAATGCACTGTGTCAAATGAAAAACAGGCTATGCTACTATGTGAAGTGCAAAATTTTCCTTCAAATGAATATGCAATCATTCCTATATGAAAACCTGACTAATACTCTCCAAGAAAACCTAATGCAAGTACCATGCAAAATGCAAAATGCAACAATGCATAATGATGCAAAAAGAATTTTTATTTTTATTTTTTTGAATTAAAATGAGATAAAAAGCAAAAGTAGGACTCTACAACCCCAAGACTCTGCAAGCACTATCAGACAGTACCCAAGCAAAGCACTAAGGTAAAAGAGAGCTAATGCACTAATCCCAAAACAAAAAATAGAAAATGGAATGACAAGAGCATTTTCAAAAATTTTAAACTAAAAAGCATCTCTGGTCAGAAAGAGAGGTGTATACATACTCCAGAAGCATCCAAGAAGACTCAGCAATCATCCAAACTCACCCAGAAACACTTAATCTTCCCCAAAAAGGAAAAACTCAGGGCATACGCGGCTCTGCATAGAAAATCCTCGTATATACGCGGCTATTCCAGGAAAAACCGTGAGTACATGCGGCTGTAAGACAAAACTCGCGTACAGGAAGAAAAAGAGATTAAAAAGCAGGTAAATAGACAAGTTGAGACAAAATTAGTTCCTATCCGAGACTACTAGGAAAACATGCCCCCAGACCCGACTCAGAAACAGAGAAATTAGAGCAATTCAAGAACATTGAATGCCGTTAAAAACCCCAAAGGAAATGACTAGGAAGTCCCTAGTATGGTCACCAATTCTATTACAAAGAAAACTTCCTATTGCTTGGGGTACCACAACAGATAGAGTAACTACAGAAATCAATCCCTTCCCAATATGCAAGAGAAATAAACATCTAACACTAAAGGATCTCTAAACATACCTTATTTCGGATGGTTGATGTATATCCCTGTTGAGCTTTTCCAATATCGCTTGTGTTAGCAATTTGCTCTCTCAACAATCAGCAAACAAGACAAGCATGCTATATAATTGTGTTAGACCTAATCTAGCATATATAATCAATAACATATAAGCATTTAAAAGAATTCATGGATTCAATATTCATTTAAATACACATTATTGGACAAGAAAAGATATTTCTATTAATATAAATTGGAGATTACAAGAATGACAACCTCTGTCGGCACGTCTGCAAACTGGAGAAACTTAGTCCTCTACCTAGGCCTCCACCACTTCAATCCTCCATCTCTCGATAGCAATCTCACAAGCAAAGGCAAGCTTGGGAAGAACATAAAGTGCTCCAAGGGACAAAGGGATGCAGACTCAAGTATAAACTCTAGCAACAATGGACTATAGTTTTCTTGCTCTTCAATTCCTCTCCTTCAATGTATCCAAAGGGTTCCTTATATAGTGCCTCAATGGGGTAATGGAAGGTCAAATCCAAGTGATATCAAGGCATATGGAAGGCCAAGAGACAAGTGACTCACCTCCACATCAAGGAAAACTCCAAAACTATTTGGCCTTTTGCACACATTTTGATGTACGTGAGTTTAAGGGTCATATCCACGTATATACGCAAGAATAGGTTTAAAAGTCATGTATGGAAAATAATGCATGTTTTTAGGGATGATCTTGGAAACATCAAAGGTACAAAAATGGTCCATGGGATCCAAAGAGTCTGCAGAGGGACAGGGAAGGCCATAAATGTGTGATCCACCATGTGTGGTAAAATCAGCTGTAACACTTAGAATCATTAGCCTCATTTCTTAGATTAGTAGAAAGAGAAAAGTATGTCCTTTCAATTCCCCTTCAATGCAGAAAATTGCAATATCTAGTCACTCAATGATAGTCCAATTCCAATGAAAATATGGGTGTTAATACAATGGTTAAGTGGTGACTCCCACAATCAATGCAATGTATTGGGAGCTAGTCTCAATTAGATGAATTTCATTTCAACGAATAGCTCATCACTCCAAAGCACAACTCCATGTAGAGAATAAGAACACTAGGCACCCATTTTCTCCAACTAAGCACCGGGCACCAATATAGTCCCGACCTCAAGATTCTTCAATACAGTAAGAATCCACGCAACAAGTAGTACACAAAAACAATATTAATGCATTTTGGAAATTAGGGTTTATGCATGAATCCACATAGTTCTCCATGCAGGTTTTCACGCAAATATTCACGTTGGTGTATTTCACACAAATCTCCAATTATATGCAACAACACAAATAACATCAACAATTCAACATATTCAACTCTTTGTGTATGGGTAGGCTGAGAGAAATCGATTCAATATGCAACAGATGAAAACAATTATTGTAACAAAGGATGTATATTTTCTCCCACTACCCTTTTCCCATCATTACTGAGAAATGAGTTAATCATCAAAGGAAGAATATATCATGTTGGTACAAGCTATTATTTACCATGTAGTTTGATTTTCTTTTCCAATAGAGGAATCACTGACAAAAGTTACAAGTTCTATTCCAAGTCCTGCAAATGATTATTATGTAGAAGATGTATATGGTGGAGAAATGGAGAGAGGCGAGAAAGAAAAATTAGGGTTTCATACAAAATAATACACATATCACAATAAATACAAATTTTGAGGCACCAGATCCTGGGATGAGAATAATTCAAAATAAAAAATGACACAAAGGTTTCAAGTGCCAACAATTCAAGAAGTGGAAAAATGATTGAAGAGAAAGAAAACTTTGATTTCACGGTTGAAATAGATGTGATGGATGTATATTACATTAACTTATATTTTACCACTAATGGAGACTACACTTTATAGATATTTAAGGTTATAGATTCAAGTTGAAAGGAAACAAAAGACATGAAGGTGGAAAGAGAGGAGGCACGTAGATTAGGGTCTTGTTTGGATGTGAATGTACTTCACGTAAATTATCATTGAAGTAGCTCCAAACAAAAATAATGACACTCATGAAATTATCTCATGCAATTCTGGGTTCACAGTCAAGGATACATGATGAGGAATAACTCCACATAGAGAATTCATAAAGGAATCACATAGAGAGAAAGACAATGCCAAGAATGGAAATGCAGTATGATAGAGAGGAAATAGTAGAACTAGAAAGAATGCAGGTCTGATTATTGACAAAGGATCTTACATGATGAGGAGTAATATAATCACAAAGAATATGCCATACTTAAGAGGCGGCAGGAAGGAAAACTATAGAATGCATTAGAACTCTAAGAACAAGACATGGGGCACAAAACTGCTTTGATACCACTCTTAATCTGCCCATATAGGTAGAAAGACAAATTGGCATACAAAAAGACAAATAGATAATGATGCACCACAAAAAACAAATAGGATGGCGTGAAATCACAATTTATTATTAAGGTATGTATATATAAATATACATGAGGGTGAACCTTGGTTTTGTTGGAATATAATTCCATCTAGACATTAGGTATTGTATCATTATTTGATCTCCTAGTGTTTAGTGATGTTTTTCCATATGTTAGTTTAGGCTTCTAGTCCATAGTCTAGTGTCCTAGACACACATTTGTCCTTCTTGTCCATCTTAGACTATCATAGCACCCTCACTCCTTATTTTTTTCTTTCTTTTATTACCTAGAGTGCACTTCTTCTGTAATCCTTATTTTTTCCATCTTTTTTTTATATTTGACAACTTTGTACTACTTTTCTCCTAGATTAGGATGAACTAGTTGTTCTAGGATCATTTGGTCATTCTTGCCAATTTTTACCTCCACCACCTTCCATATTTTTCTCCCAAAATAAAATCACTTCTGATTTTGATGTCACTCATGGCCTACCAAATCTAACCTTTCCCATTCATGACCTCTAGGTTTGAGTTGGATTGACACTTGTCTATATTTGGGGAATTAGTAACATCTAAGACTTTTATTATTATGAGCTATTCAAATTTCCTCCTTTTATTTCTAATTTCCTCCTTGGATATCGAATTTCCTCCTTGAGGATGTATTATAAATGTAATAATAGTGGTGAATAATAATGAGATGAATTTTACATTTATTGAGTTATATTATTTATGTTTCTGCTTCAATACTTCTTCTTAATTCTTCCAGACTCTGTGTAAATTCTTATGAGGATTACTTTGCATCTAGATCCTGGCTTGTTTCATTCTTTCATGCTATTTAACCCATTTAGAGAATTTTACATGGTATCATAGCTTCTAGGTTGAGCATAGATTCTTGTAGTAACGCACCAGAAGCAATGGAGTTACCATATAAAACCTAGGGAAATTTCCCTAAAGACATTGGTTTATCCATTAGATTCTACCTAGGTGTGAAGCACTCTCAAATGTGCCTATTGTCTTAAGAAGATCTCATTAAAATCAATTAATCTCTCGTACAGATCTCTAGAGTGTTGTTTGCAGGTACAATTTCTTAAAAAGTTGTTCAAGAAGAAGAACAATGGAAGAAATATCAACACAGTTTTAAATTGGTGCAAGTCTTCTTGTGTCATGTCCCCTCCCATCGATCCGACCCACAAAGGGAACATCAACGATGATCTATTCAAATTGCCTCCTTGGATTTCTAATTTCCTCCTTGGATATCGAATTTCCTCCTTGAGGATGTATTATAAATGTAACCTTAGTGGTGAATAATAATGAGATGAATTTTACATTTATTAAGTTATATTATTTATGTTTCTGCTTCAATACTTCTTCTTAATTCTGCCAGTATCTGTGTAAATTCTTGGTGAGGATTAGTTTGCATCTAGATCTTGGCGTGTTTCATTCTTTCATTCTATTTAACCCATTTAGAGAATTTTGCATGGTATCATAGCTTCTAGGTTGAGCATAGATTCTTGTAGTAACACACCAGAAGCAGTGGAGTTACCATAGAAACCTTGGGGAAATTTCCCTAAAGACATTAGTTTATCCATTATATTCTACCCAGGTGTGAAGCACTCTCAAATGTGCCTACTTTCTTAAGAATATCTCATTAAAATCAATTAATCTCTCGAATAGATATTTAGAGTGTTGTTTGCAGGTGCAATTTCTTAAAAGTTGTTCAAGAAGAAGAATAACGAAAGAAATCTCAACATATTTTCGAATTGGTGCAAGTCTCCTTGTGTCACGTCCCCTCCCATCGATCCGACCCATGGAGGGAACATCAATGATGTACAAGGTGTTAGGATTCACCCCATGGCCATATTATGAAATTCATTAACAACTAAATGTGCATGTGAAAATGCATGATAACATACACTATGAAATTAAACATTATTAATGCACACACAACATGCAATTACCAGCATGTTCATTATACGAATGACAGTAGAATAATGCATAGAAATAACTCATCTTCATGCTATTCACATGCATTCAATTTAATAACTCAACTGGACCAATTTATTCAATCTAAAATAAATAAGCAATCATTCATAGTACATAAAATTGACATAATTAGAGACAACAATGAGCACTTATATTTCAATTGGAATTGCTCGAGAAACTGGATATGGAAGAGAAATATTCCACCCAATTGTAAGTCTCTACCCAAACTATATTCTTTCAGCACTTAGATACTAGCCTTGAGCTGGGGCTATGTATCCACTATGGAGGAACTACTCAGTATCACTCATATCCATAAGGATAAATACCCATGCTAATCCAAAACACAGCTTGGTTTGTCAATAAATTAGGGAGATAAGAAAGGATAATTATAAACTAGTGATTATATCAACCACAGAGCTACAAGCATCTCAAAGGCCTCATATAGTATTGTCACTTTCTTCTCGTCCACACACAGTTGAGGAAGGTCCCTTCTCTACCTCCATAGTCCCTTAGGCGTTTCCTTCTCTCAATTACTGTCATGGATAAGTGAATGAGGTCTATAATTTTGAAACTTTAGATATTTGTTCCTTCATGGAATTTATCAAGCAAACCCATCCTATGAACCCACTCTTGGATTTTTCCCAGTTCTAGTCGTGTGATTGTGAATCATGAAATTCAACTTCTATCCTTTTAAACCTAGGTATTCATATATATTTTTGGGCTTTTGGAGCTCTCAATTTCACCCCAAATTTTATTTGTATGGATTCCCCACTGGATTTCACTCCTCATGTGAATTTCTACACGCTTTTGGAACTTTAAAACATGGGTTCTTTCCAAGTTGTGATGTCACATTTTTCAACAGTTGGGGATGCATAATAAATTCAGAATTGCACTTTGGTTTCTCAACAATGGAATGGGGAGCATGGAAAACAAATTACCATGAGGAAGAATGAGTTAAGGGTCAAGTAACAATGCCCATACTTAGCCATACAATTTTATGAGTTTTCCCATTCTACATTAATTCATGAGCTGATTTCTTAGCTACTTTCTTACAACAGAATTAAATTCAAGAAAGGGAATTCAATATGGGTTATCAATATGACACTTGGAAGAAATGGATTCAATCCCACAACACCTTCAACTCTCCCTAGTGGATACACACAACCCCCTCATTTTAGTTGATTCCATAGTCAACTCTGGACTTTTTATTTTCATTTAAATATTTACATATTTTTTACATTTTCCCATGGCATAATAGGACATGGTTCCCAAATTATAAAGTAAATGCCTTTATATCTCTAGGCATTCACTATAGATTCCTTGGCCTTGATCTCCATGCTATGAATCATACATCACATATGCACATTATTTACATATAGGCCAATACATTTTAAGGGAAAAAATGGCGGTATTACATTCTCGCCCCCCTTAAAATAACATCATCCTCGGTGTTCCAATACTTAATAATACTTACACATTGTTTATATATGCCAAAAATTCAAAATATTGAATCAGGTCCTTTCCTGTATTGCAACCTTTAACTTAGATTCTTAGGACCAAGTCCTTCAGCCTCAACATGCTGCTCCAGCTGGATTTGACCTTTCAGTTCAACATGTGAACTATTTATTTCAGCAAACCCTTCTTCCTATTTATTTTCCACTTTATCCACAAGCCTGGAAATTTTGTTGTTGTTATATTTCTTGTTGTCCATTATTGGATAGTTATGAAGGCGATGTTTTCCTCTACATTTCCAACTTTCAGAGGATGCTTTTTCTTTTCATGCTCAATAATATTTGAATCTTCTAACCTTGGGAATTTCTAAATGGACTGGTTGGATGAGTGCCTCTTCATCGACCCACTGTCCTTTCCACTTCTATTATCTTCCAAGACATATTTGATCTCGTTTTGCAGAAAAACAGAGTCTTGCAAAACCATGTGGTTCATCTCATTCTGCTACTTTTGTAGCTTGAGCATTTCCCAAATATTTTCTTCGGTATTGAAAATTATTTTTAGCATTTTTTCAACCATATCAAATAAATTTTGTTCTGCTTCTATTGTTAATTTATACAGTTTCCCACACTCTACTTTCCAACTACACTTCCCCTATAACAGTTGCAATCAATTGGTTTAATGTTCACCTGAAATTCATCATTGTGAATCTTGTTAGACCAATCATAACACAAGTATTAAAATCATTCAATTACTTGCTCAATTGAATTGAAAGGTTCATGCTTTATCTAAAAGTTATTTCACACATTTCATGCTTGCTCAACATATAGACAAACCCATTCATCTTCATCCTTTCACCTGAATTTAACTAATTTCACATTCACAGTTTATTTCAAGCAAAAATAAACACAGTCAACTTTCAGTTGTAACATGCATTCAACAATTTTCTATTTCTAGAATGTAACAATAAAAAAAGAAAGAGAAGAGTAAGAGGTTTCCCCCTCTTATTATTGTTCCGATACAAAGCTCCACAACTATGGTTCCATGCTCCTTGGCCTCTTTCACTTCAAGTGTGAATGATTTACTCGCCAATTACTCAATTTAGCGATGAGATTTAATGTATAAGGTTTGTTTAAGGATTCATAACCAAGTAACCTCCCATGGTCTACCTACAACATCTTAATTGCGAGGTTCATCTCAAGTATACTAGCATCATTTTCCATTGCTCCTTATGCTGAGCTTTCTAGAAAAGTAACATTTCTAAATGCATCCATAAGATGCATTTAATATTCTTACTTCTATCATTACCTGGGTTTCAATAAAGAAACAACAGTGTATCAACTCGACTGTCATAAAACTTATCCTCGTTAGGATTGGCATATACACATGAAAATTTACATTAATTCAAATAAGAGGATACATGATAATCAAATACTTATATGTATGAGTGTCTTCACACTGTTCCATTGGTGTACTTCTTCACTTTACAAGACTTGGATTGCATGTGTATATAATAATGAATGTTTTTCCGTCTCACAGACTATGCCACAACATTTAATTCCCAACCAATGTACCAATCATATTTACCAGAAATTTATTGTCTAAACTAGTCCCATACCTAGTTTACCCTCTCCATTGACAAGATAGAACTTTTCTCTAGGCCAACATGTCAATGGAAGGAAATTGCACCATAACCATTCCCATTCTAGGAAATAAAAAGAAATTATATGCTTGTCTTCCCCTCCCTAGGAACTTGTGTTTCCTTTAGTCCAAGCTACACTCGGGTTTTCTATTACTGCAAAAAAATCATCGATACATCATATCCCACTTACCATTTCCACAAAATTAGTCTCCACACCAAAAATCAACATGGTGAGCCTTCATATGTCAAAAAATCCAAAAATTCGATGCATTATGGAAAATGGACTTATCCCAAAAAGTTAGAAAATTCCACCAAAGATAGGGATTTTCTCCAAAATAGGGAAAAAGCCACCAAAATAGGGAAATTTTGTATTAAAATAAATTTCGGATCAAATTCAAAAATTACCAGCAATAAGTGGAAAAAACACCATGTTTTGGAACCCTAAACCCTAATTAATTTCATGTTTATGTGTCATGAAGGTTTGCATTCACATATCTCCATATTGAGCATCGTTACATTGTCGAAATTCTCTCTGAGACATTAAACCTTTGTTATTACTCTCATTTTGCCTTGGTTGAACTTTGACACCTTTGTGATAATGTGGGAGATAGCTAGCTGCTTGGAACTAGGAGGGTTACACTTGACCCAGCTACAAGGGCCCCCATTATATGAGGTACTCTGATTCCATGTGTAATCCATAATCATTTCAGATTGGTCATTGATTTTGTCGAATGGGAATAACATCCGGCCATGTGTCGATCCAGTGTTCAACAATAGATGGGTCAATACCAAGCAAAGATATCATAGAATTATTGGAACAAGGCTCAACAACCTATTTTGGGGTGCATGATGCCCCCAGTGTGATATTTTCCATGATCCTAGGCTTGTTGAAGATATCAACTTGAATGGCAAGTGAGATGGTGGCCATGTTACCTTCCTAAAAGGCATCGGGTGCTAGGATTGGATGTTTGAACCAACTGACATGGAGATGAGGGAGGAAGTCTTTTGATTCCATGCTAAAATGGTTTGATTATGGTGTGAGCGGTGCGTTAGGGATAAAGTATGCACAGTGTTGCATGTCATCAAAACAAATTTATGGCTCAATCAAGGCCTCAAGGATTTCTTCATCAGTGTGGAATACCCAAATAGTCAGATCAGAAGGATATGTAGGGGTTGATGGCATGGACAGAGGATCACTAATCAAGATAACATAAATGGTGTTAACCTATTCCAAAGAATATTCTGAGGGGTAAATCTCTTCTACAATGGTAATATATGATTCTAGAGAGATATTGTGTAAGTTATCCAAAGTAGAGTGGTATTCAACTAATTCAGTACAATGATGTGAGTAGTGACTGTAAAGTCTATAGATTGCACATGGGTGGTTCGTTCGAAGAGACTTTATTATGTTGGTTGGGGTTAGGTACCTATACCATAAGAAATTTCTCGTCATCATCAAGCATTTTCTTGTATGTTCATAGGATAGGAAACTGCAGACAGTTCTAGGTACCATGACTAGTGACGCCACACAATATGCAAGGGGGTGGCATTTGAGTCAAAGTACAGGAAGGTGTACTATTGGACTTAATAAAATTTGTATCCATAGGTATTAGGGTTTCCCCATGCCTTTTTCTTAGGAGGAGGTGGGGGGTTGTTGGGGGTTGGTTGAGGGGTTTTCAGAGGTACTTTCAAAACTGAGGGTATGCTAGGTGTTTGGTGGTTGCCAATGGTAATAGGATGAACTAGTGTCAAAATGACATGTGGGATTGGAGTAGGGTTAGGGGGTGTAAGGTACCAAACTGGAATGCCCAAGGTTATCCCTAGTAATTTGAGGGTTTCCATAATGGGTGTTCTCATGATTCCTAAGTGCGGAAACATGAAAAGTATATATTGAATTGGTGTGGCTCCCCATTGGTTACTGGGTAGTGGATTTGGTGTGGGTTTTGACATCGATTGTGGTTGGGGTTGTGGTTGGGGTGGTTATTGGGTTTCTAGAATATCAGATGAAAGGGTGCAAAGGTATGATATTTGGGTTTCTTCCAGAGATGGTGGGAATGGAAAAAAAATGGAAATCATAGGGGCTTCCTGAAAGACATCTGGTGCTATAGAAATTAACGACGAAATGGACATATTGTTAAATGCATTATCCACCATAGGGAGGATGTTTTCTGGAGTGGAAATCCTCTTGGGGTCGTAGTACATTACTTGGTTGATTTTGAATATCTTCTCATAATGAGGAAACATCATGGTATGAAAAACAATCGAGGCGATGAATTTCATCACGTACATGTAACTACGCCCTAGGAGGAGGTTGTAATTAAGTTGAGAATTGACCACTTAAATGTCTATGAGGATATTTTTGTCATCCAACTCAATTGGTATGCTTGGAAGAAGTCCTTAAGGTTAGGCTACACGCCCATAGTAAGCACACAAGGTATTTGAGGATGGCTCTAACTTGGGTGACCCAATATTTTTCTAGACAAAGGTGGATATGACGAATGCAGATGCACCCTTTTCAATGATGCAATGATGGATAAAAATGTTTCAGATGGTAATGGGTATTTGGAAATCCATTGATGATGAAATCTATGGCTCAAAATGATCAAGTTCAGATGTGATCAAATGTGCATCAATGGGGTCAATGGTTCTTAACACGAACAATAATTATTTATGTTGTATTCTTAAGACCTTCCAAAGTGGAAATGGATGCAGGTGACTGGGAAAATTCGTCAACAATACTATAATTGGGTGCAGCATGGGCATTTCCATTGGTTGTAAAATTTCGTAACTGAAACTTTGGAGCCTTAGGGTTTTCCTCCATAGGGGGTTTAGGTAACTACAAGGATGGGTCAGTAGGGGTGAGTTTCTAAACTGGCTAGTAGAATCAGTCTTGATGGGAAAGTCATATTGGTTTTTCCTTATTTGTAGGTTCACTTCTTCTTTTGACAAGGTAAATAAGTGTTGAACACTAGACTTGATGAATTGGATTGATGATGTGACATACTGTGTTGTTGGTTGGGTTGTGACCATCCATTTATTAGATAATGGGTTTTTCAACACCATAGGAGGTTGGGTTGGTTGAGGTGGGGGAGGATGTGTCTAAGGAGCACCCATAGTATCGTGACGATTAAATTCATCCCAAAGCTGGAGAGAGAGTCTAGCTAAATGGTGTAAATGGTCAATGTAGTGTCTGTAAACATTGTTGAATGATTGATGTATTAGTATTTCAATGAGAATACATATAATTAATAATGAGAGAACATAAATCCACATAGAAACACATTTAATATAAACACACAATGTTTATGTGGAAAACTCAAAACCAGAAAAAAAACACCATAATAGATCTATTATCTCCCTTAACCAAAACAAACCAAGTTGGGCCAAGTGAGCAAGCCACCACTCACCTCCAGAACACTTTACAATGGATCCTACTCAAGCCTTATAAATATTTCCTTACATGCAATACCATGGGTCAATACCATGGGCCACCAAATACCATGGAATGCCAAATACTATGGAAAAATACCATCGGACACCAAATACCATGGGTCCACAAACATGTTCTATACTTGAACCACCTTTGAATAATTCCCAAGTCAAGATTAACCCTAACAATCCTCTCTTTAAACTTGAATTGGAGTATACACCAACTGCCCTCAAATATTTACCAAGGAATTACAAATACACCCCCTATCACCTAGGTCTATCTCTAGACTTTATCGATGAGTTACCAGGGGTATGCATGCCTTAATAGTTCTTACATCCCTATTCCCATTTACATGCAAATTACCCCATTAATTTTTTTTCATGTGTCTTCATGGTGACACACCATCACCATCTGTTGCTTCATATTCTCGCTTTTTCATGCTCATCTTCTTACTCATTTATTTCCATGCTCCTTTTGTACCTCCATCCAACTTTATCATTGATGTCCATATAAAAAGAATCCATCTACCGGATTGCAGGGGTCCTCAGCCACTGTAATAGTCAGTTCTCTAGGAATTCTCTTCACATACATGGTTCGTCAATATTGGTCCCACAACTAAGATTAAACCATCTCACATTCCTCCCACAATCAAAGACTCAACCTCTTTGATCTATATCAAGTTAGGCTACGAGTACACCTACCACCCTTGTACCTACCCAATGGTTCATTCCATAGTTGATTCTACATCGCTTATCTATGCATAAGAGGGATACCTTGTGATTCTAGCACCCGAGTAAATTACATCCTATCCCAAGTTGTTCTTAAGGGGGGATGTTAGGATATTTAGACACTTAGGAGTTAGTTAATATCAACTTGTGTAATATATCCGTTAGGTAAAAGTGTGTTTCTTTAGTATGCATTAGTATGCATTTGTAAATATTCTAATCTGATGGTCACGATATGTTCTAGACATCGAGTGATCCGACGGTTCAACTTCTCTTAGATCATACCTACCATTGATCTGTGGCTTAACACCCGATTGGTCTATGATCTCTATTTAAAGAGAATAGAGGGTCCTTGGCTAGTTGATCGATTATGAGAAGCTCATGTAATTTTCTTTCTTTTGCATAATAAATTGCTCCAAGTAGATATTTGGCTGGGGCCATGGACTGTTTCCCTCTCGAGGGTTTTAACCATGTGACAAACATCGGTGTGTTGATCTGTGATCTATTTGTGTGAAGCAGTTACTCAGGTGTTCGGTATTTTGGGAGTACCCTGTGTATCCGAACATGGTATCAGAGCTTTTATGAAGAGCCGCTTTCGGTTTTGATCTAGATCTAGAATCGGTGTTGCCGAAACTTTGAAAGGGTTTCTGGTTCTAGATTTTCTATGCATTTTTGGCTTGTGAGAGATATTCCATTGCATCCAGAGCGTCGTTTCCATTGGGAAATAGTTTTTTGTTTCATCGAAAATTGTTTCTGTTTGTCCCAGAAACACCCATTTCAGCAAATATGAAGGTATAATGTTACAGTGACGGATTTTTTTTAATCTCTCATATCTTATCAGTTTTATTATTAGATCTTTTTGTTTTAGTCTCGTACTGTTTCCTTCCCTGACTGCGTATGCTCTTTTCCATGCACCTTGCGCGATCACGGCGAATCAAAAACAGTAAGGGAAATTATTTTTTCTTGTCTTCTCTGCTACGTATGCTCTTTGCTGTGCACCTTGTGCGATCACGGCAAATCAGAAACAGCGAGAAAACTTGAAAATGTAGAATTTCCGGGTAAGCTAACCAAGATCTAACCCTATTGTGTGGAAAAGTTTTTTTTTGTTTTTGTTTTTTCGTTTTTTTGTGATTTGCAGGAAAAAAAGGCAAGCACGAAGAACGAGAGAGAAGAGTAAAAAAAAAAAAAAACCCTTTCTCTTTCCATTCTTTTATGTACCTTTTAAACTTAGCTCACTCGGTCCAAAGTTGCTTTATTCCTTAATAGGTCTTGAGTTCAAGTCTTATTAAGCTATTTTTTAGTGCATGCAATTTCTATTTTCAAGTTACTTTATTGTAAAAGTGCATCTCACATAAATAAAATAAAATAAAAAGTGAGTCACTTAAGTCTTTTAATTTATTTCCGCACTATTTAAAAGTAACATTATTGTAAAAGTGAACCTCACTTATTCTACAAAAGTGATTCACTTCAAAGCAACTTTATTGTAAAGTGATTGTCAAAGGTTGATCTTGGGAAGAGGGGGGTTCTTTTTTTAGTTGGTCAAGTTAATATCTTCCACGTCACTATTTGGGACATCTTCAACATTTTCTTTGATCAAGCATAACTTCATCATCCAGAATCAGTTTTCAATGCCGTGTTTTTTAAAACAACATATTTTTTCGAGCTCTTTGCAACCAGACAATTAGTTTCTATTTTTTTTCCATTATTTTATAGTATGGCCGCCCCTTGTGATATTATAATTACAAGTACTAACTATTTCTCATGGAAATCTCATATGGAGGATGTTCTATGAAGTAGGGGACTTTTCAGGATAACCTCAGGGAAAGAAACAGAACCCACTGATGATGATAAGAAAATAAAATGGAAAAATAGATGTGATGAAGCTCGTGGATTGATTGGGATGTCAATCTCTACTGATTTGTGATTCCACATATCTAGGATTGATGAACCTGATAAAGCTTGGGAAAAGTTGGAATCTGTGTTTGGTAAACACAATGAAATTTGGGGTCATCAAATTGAGAATGAGTTGCTTTCCTTGAATCCAAATGATTTTTCATGCATTAAAGACTATTTATCTAAGTATAAAACTCTTAGACTTTTATGTACAGAATGCAAGATTAAGAAAGAAAACAAACAATTTATTTATCATATTCTTTCCAAACTTGGACCTGCATATTCTATTTTTGTATCTCCATTCTACTCCATGAAAGAATCCTTGATTGTAGCTAGCTATCAAGATCCTAGTCTTGAATCCTTTTGTGATTCCTTAATTAGAGAGCAAGATAAGCTCATTCATCTTGGAATAATTAACAATGCAGATACATCTGGGAAATCCTTATTGTCCCAACAGAAAGAAAAGTCCAAGCCTCCCAAGAAACAGAATTTTTGCAATAATAAGCCAAACAACAAGGGTCCCAAACCCTCTCAGTCAACTCCTTCTTTAAAAAATGAAAAAGGATCCAATCAAAAAGGAAAGAAGACTAAGCGTCATTGCAATTTTTGTGGGAAAGATAATCATGATGAATCTAAGTGTTTCAAGAAGATGGTAGCCTTGGAAGTAGCAATGAAGAAGCACCACATCAGCATAGATTCGTCTTCAGAATCTAACTCTCATGGACATGCACTTTGTGCTTCTAGTTACTCTTATACTGCATCTTCTTCTTCTACTTCAAATGAATGGCTCATTGATTCTAGAGCATCTTATCATATGGCTAAGGATCAAGCCATATTTTATACTATGCATGAATGTAACACCAAACAAATATTTGTTGGTGATGATAGATCTCTAAGTGTTGTAGGATCTGGAACAGTTCCAGTGGAACATGGTCATTTCAGTGATGTACTATGTGTTCCAAAAATTTCTTGCAATTTTTTATCAATCTATCAAATTACTCATTCAGGTGAAGGTAAAACTATGAATTTTACACCTCACCAAGTTGTAATCAAGGATTTTAAAAATCCTCAAAATGTCCTTGCTACTGGAACTGTTGATGATATACCAGGTTGTACAAATTTAACAACTTTGGGTCATCACCTTTTACTTTAGTTTTTGTTGCTCATAGTGATAAGTTGAGCAAACTTTGGCATGAGCAATTTGGTCACTTAAATTATCACTCATTGAAACAACTATGTAAAGAGAATATGGTGACTGGTCTTCCGATGGTATCTTGCAAGGATGGTGTTTGTTCTGGTTGTGTACTCGGAAAACATCATTGGGACAATTTTGACAAACGTGCCTCTTGGCACGCCTCGGTTCCTTTGGAGCTTGTGCATAGTGACTTGTGTGGTCCTCTTCCATCTGTATCCTTTTCTGATTTCAAATATTTCTTAACTTTCATTGATGACTACTCCGGATGCACTTGGGTTTACTTCCTAAAACTTAAGAGCGAAGTATTTAACATGTTCTAGGACTACAAGGCCCTTGTTGAAAAACAATTTGGTCATTAAATTATTAATTTAATAGCTAACAATGGAGGAGAATATGTTAACAACAAGTTCACTACTTTTTGCACTGAATAAGGAATCCAACAACAACACACTGTTCCATATACACCACAACAAAATGGTGTAGCTGAACAGAAGAACTGCACTTTAAAAGAAATGGCTAATTGTATGATCCAATCTAAGGGACTAAGTCTTCAATATTGGGTTGAGGCCATAAATTGTGCAAATTACATAGTTAATCGCACACCGACTAAATTTTTACAAGGTATAACACCGAAAGAAGCATGGAGTAAAATTAAACCAGATGTAAGTCACTTTCGTGTGTTTGGTTGTGAAGCATGGGCTCACATTCCAGATGAAAAACGGAAAGCATTGCAGCCTAAAAGTGAAAAGTGCATATTTGTTGGATATTCTGAATATTTAAAAGGTTATAGACTTCTTCAACCCCATTCACATGATAAAATCATTAGAAGAGATGTTAAATTTGATGAAAATATCTTGGCCTGCGAGCCTAACTTGGTCGGTGTGCCATCTTTGTCCTGCGAGCTTGATTCAATGATTGTGCCTTCTTCTTCTTCCAACTTCCTTGACAGGTTTCCAACTCCAGTTTCTGATGATGACAGTGAGGATGCAAGTCCACCTCTGCCTACTCATGTTCCTCAAATTTCACCAGCACCAATACTTCCTCGATGGGTCCGTTCAACATGTGAAGCAGCTGGTGATCTTGCTGGTGATCCTAGAGATCAACGTCGAACATGTTCTCAGTTTCAGCAAGCCTCTTCTCTTTTGGCTCAATTTTTTGAGAATCATGATCCAAAACATTTTGTAGAAGCCTTAGGAAATCCAGATTGGGATGCATCTATGGATGAATAATATCGTTCCTTAATGGCGAACGATACTTGGGATCTTGTTCCTCTTCCAAAAGGAAGAAAACTTGTTAGATGTAAATGCGTCTACAAAACTAAGTATGCATTAGATGGAAGTGTTGAAAGACTTAAGGCAAGGTTATTTGCCAAAGGTTTTTCCCAAGTTGAAGGGATTGAATACAATGAAACATTTTCCCCTGTAGCAAAAATCAACTCCATCTGCCTTGTTCTTTCCCTTGCAGCCTTACATAACTGGGAATTCCATCAAATGGATGTCAAGTCTACCTTCTTACATGGTGATTTACATGAG
>LPNX010851702.1:133165-335635 GCA_001517045.1 Pseudotsuga menziesii
TCCCCTTCTCCCTTCCATTCTGGAGTCAAACTTTCTGCCACTTGTACTTCCCCTGAAGTAGATGCCACCTTATATCATCAGCTTGTTGGTAGTATTTTATACTTGACTCATTCTCGTCCTGACCTTTCCTTTGTTGTTGGTCATGTTTCCCGTTATATGTAAAATCCTCATGAAAGTCACTGGAAAGCAACAAAAAGAATACTTCGATATATTCGAGGTACAATTCATCCTTTGGGATTCATTACAGTATAGGGGGGGAACCTTTATTGGTTGGTTTCATTGATTCAGATTGGACCGGCAATCCTAATGATCGAAAGTCTACTGCGGGTTATGTTCTTAGTCTGGGATATGAACCTGTCACTTGGGCTTGTAACAAACAACAAGCTCTTGCTCTCTCTTCAGCAGAAGCAGAATATCGAGCCGCAGTTAGTGCCAGTCAAGATGCTTTAAGGCTTCGACAGATCCTTTTAGAGTTTGGATTCGAGCAGCAACAGCCTACTGCACTTTGGTGTGACAATAAAAGTGCCATCAAGCTTGCCAAAGATCCAGTTCTACATCAGCGCAGCAAACACATTGAGCTACACATGCACTTCATCAGAAATATTTTTCATGATAGTGTTATTGAAGTTCTCTATTACCCTACAGATGATCAAGTTGCAGACATCTTCACCAAGTCTCTTACAGAAGCGAAGTTTTCTAAACTTTGGTCTATGTTAGGAGTTCAGGAATGTTTCCTTAAGGGGGGATAGGTTCTAATGCCTCCTTCCTTCTCCTAATAGTGTCATGTTTGTAAATCTTTCAATCCTATCACAAGTTGTTCTTAAGGGGGGATGTTAGGATATTTAGACACTTAGGAGTTAGTTACGATCAACTTGTGTAATATATCTGTTAGGTAAAAGTGTGTTTCTTTAGTATGCATTTGTAAATATTCTAATCAACGGTCACGATATGTTCTAGACATTGAGTGATCCGACGGTTCAACTTCTCTTAGATCATACCTACCATTGATCTGTGGTCAAACACTCGATTGGTCTATGATCTCTATTTAAAGAGAATAGAGGGTCCTTGGCTAGTTGATCGATTATGAGAAGATCATGTAACTTTCTTTCTTTTGCATAATAAATTGCTCCAAGTATCTATTTGGCTGGGGTCGTGGACTATTTCCCTCTCGAGGGTTTTAACCACATGACAAACATCGGTGTGTTGATCTGTGATCTATTTGTGTGAAGTGGTTGCTCAAGGTGTTTGGTCTTTTGGGAGTACCCTGTGTACCCAAACATTACAAATACACCCCCTATCATCTAGATCTATCTCTAGACTTTATCAATGAGTTACCAGGGGTATGCATGCCTTAATAGGTCTTACATCCCTATTCCCATTTACATGCAAATTACCCCATTAATTTTTTTTCATGTGTCTTCATGGTGACTACACCATCACCATCCATTGCTTCATCTTCTCGCTTTTCCATGCTCATCTTCTTACTCATTTTTTTCCATGCTCCTTTTGTACCTCCATCCAACCTTATCATTGATGTCCATATAAAAAGAATCCAACTACTGGATTTCAGGGGTCCTCAGCCACTGTAATAGTCAGTTCTCTGGGAATTCTCTTCACATACATGGTTCGTCAATATTGGTCCCACAACTAAGATTAAACCATCTCACATTCCTCCCACAATAAAAGACTCAACCTCTTTGATCTATATCAAGTTAGGCTATGAGTACACCTACCACCCTTGTACCTACCCAATGGTTCATTCCACACTTGATTCTACATCTCTTATCCGCGCATAAGAGGGATACCTTGTGATTCTAGCACCCGAGGAAATTACATTATAACTAGGAACCCATAAATACTACTAGGGTGTCAGGTACCACCAAACATGCACCCCACAACATATTAATTAAGACTCAGGTAAAAAAATTATGGCCTGAGGGATCTCCAACCATATGCTCTGATACTATTTCTTAGGATTTCAATGAGAATACATATAATTAATAATGAGAGAACACAAATCCACATAGAAACACATTTAATATACACACACAATGTTTATGTGGAAAACCCAAAACTGGGAAAAACCATCATAATAGATCTATTATCTCCCTTGACCTAAACCGACCAAGCTAGGAGAAGTGATCTAGCCATTACTCACCTCCAAGACACTTTAAAATGGAGCATCCTCAAGCCTTATAAATACTTCCTTACATGCAATACCACGGGCCACCAAATGCCATGGAACATGAAATACTATGGAAAAATACCACTAGCCAACAAATACCATGGGTCCAAAAACATGTGCTAGACCTGAAACACGTTTGAATCATTAATGAGTCAATGTTATCCCTAATAGAATGATGGTCATTTTTCAACTGTGGTTTCTTTCCCTGTCATGGAGGTTGATTAGGGTATTGATTCATAGGATTGACATTATTGTTACCCATGGGGTTAGGAGGTGGTCCGCCCCATCCCTGATGTTGGTTATTTATATGATTCTGACCTTGTCTTTTGTTTTATTGGGATTTCTTGTTATTGGGGTTGGGTTTATTTGGTGGTTGGTTCTACTAAGGGGGTGTCGATGCAGTAGTGGTTGAAGGGAGGTTTGGGAAAGGGTAGTAAGGGTTAGGTGTTGGAGGTGGTGCATACACTTTAGGGGGGTTCCTGTAGGTAAGTTCTAGATAAGGTGGTCCATGGAATTGAGGATTCAAGGCTGAAGACACATAGGAAGGGGTTGCTCCAGAGTTGGAGGTTGGTCGAGAAATGTTAGGGTCATAACCTTGGATGGGAAAGGACCCATCATCGAAGGGGTGGCCCTAGATGGAGTGTCATACTAAGGAGGCACCATAGGAGGAATGTGAGCATACTTTTGAAGTACGGAGGTGACTAAATCGATAAAACTATCGATGGTGTGTGATTCCCTGGAGGGTCTTTGTGAGTGGAATCGCCATGAGGTGCATCTGGAAAAATGTTGTATAGGTATCCTGACTGGACGTAGATCAAGTAAAATTGTAGGGATTTAAGGATTGCCTCTTCTTTTTGGGGGGGGGAATTTAGAGGAAACATCCTTGGTAATGGTGGGGATAAAATACTTTAAAAACCATTCAAGGAATATCCTATCATCTAGATTTATTTTGCATAAACTGCATCATCTATGTGATTCATGGACATGGTCCGTGATATGGGTAGCGATGTTTTGGAGACAAGAAAAAAGGATTTCTACAAAAACATTGTATTGAATGAAGCTGGAATAATTGCAAAAACATGGAGGCTAGTGATGCGAAGGTGGAGTGGGTGCCATGTAGTTTGTCAATGCACCACTTGGCCACAGTACTAGTGAAGGTACTATGGAGAAAACATAGTCTAATTAAGTCATCAACTATGGAGTTAGAAGAACACCATAAGTGGAAGGAAATAATGTCGTTCTAGGGTTATTCTATGACCTCCCCCTATAATTTAGGGATATCCCAAGGGATTTTTGTAGGCATTGGTGGTTAGGTAGGATCGTGATGAATTGAGTCATTGGTTAATTGTGCCAGATCAGGAAGGCTACTGATATCTATGAATGGAAGGCTTACAGTCCTAGAGGGTCCATTTGGGGGTACAATCATTGGGGGGTGTTAACCCAAAAATCCCTCACATAGATATCAATGGCCTACACCACCCAAGGACACCATCTCACAACCTTCATATCACTCCATAAGACCCTCCATTGGACCCCCACAACTCCAAAATAGCCTAAGGATGAATAAAAAGGGCTAAAAACCCCAAAAAGGAGCCCAAAATAGCCTCCTAGGAGCTAAAGCCCTCAAAAAGGGGCTAAAACCCTAAAAATGGCTAAATTTAGGGTGGAAGGGGATAAAGGCCCAAATAAGGGGCTAAAGCCCTGACCAAGGGCTTAAAACCCTAAAACCCCTTGGAAAAGCTATAAAAGGAGGGTGGGGGTTCACTCTCAACACACCTATCCCTTGCTTATTTTTATGTTTCCCATGGATTCTTTGAGACCTTTGCCTCTCAAACCACCCACATTCCCTCTCCTCCACATTCATTCCCACTTGAGCCATTGCTCCCTCAACCAAGAGAGAGAGAGAGGCTTCGAGGAGCTAGGGCATGGTGGCCCATTACCCACTAAGAGAAGGTATATTTGTGTTTTTTGTGTTTACTTCTTAGTTATTTAGATTGCTTTGACTTCTAACCATTGTTTCTTGCAAGTTTTATTTAACATTGTTTGCAGGTTTCTCCATTGTAGCTTAGGTTTGTTTTGCATGGTTTAAGGAGGTGGAACCCTAACCCATTTTTTGCAGAGGGGTTCATAAAGCTTCCACTTCTTCTTTCTGCTCTTGCTTATGATTTAGTTTAGTTCTGGTTTTCTATCACTAGATTAGCTTACTTTAGTTTACTGTTCTTTTTACTTGCATTTCCATTTCATTTTTCTTGTTTTCCAACAGTAGGAACCTACCCTTGTGCCCTATAGTAACAAGGGAGCCATTCCTACTCCTACAGTGAGGAGAAATCCTCACCACAGCTTTAGTGACCATACCAGGTCGATCCCACGGGATCCCTGGTCCAAAATTTTCATTTTTAAGTTTTTAAAAATTTTTCCCTAGTTTTTCAGGAATCTTATGTTAAATCTGTCTTAAATCCTATTTATTTCCTATTTTAACCACTGTCGAAGCCTCTGCTAGGCCAAACCGAGTCAGACTGACCCTAGTACCAGTTACTGTCGGCCAGATCTGACTCTGTCTCACCAAAAAACCCCATTCCAGAGTAGGGCACTCTTATCGGGGCAAAAGGTGATACTGGGGCACTCTTAATGAGCAAACAGGTGCACCCAGGACACACTTAATCCCCCGATAAGCATGACTTCAACCCAGAAACTCAGGTTGTATCTATTTTTGCATTATGTGTGACCCCCTTGCTCATTTCTGAAAAAATATCGCGGCCCCCTCGCTAGATTTGGTCATAAATGTATGGCCTGTCACACAGAAGTTGAATTTAAGATTAATAGATAGTAATTTTCAGTTTCAGAGGACTGTTAGTGTGGCCCAATCACCTCTGTCCACCATTGCAGGTCATTTTCAGTTTCAGTTTGTATTTTTTGCAAATAATTTCATGAACAATGTGTAAATGTTAAATGAACCATTAAGGCTTAATAAAATGAACCAGTCTAACTAAAAATAACTTAAAAATAACCATTTTTCTTCCCCCTTCCTCCTCTACCCAGTCATCACCCTCTGGGGTATTCTAGGATACGACGAAGGGAAATCTCCTATAGATCTAGGCACTCCATGATATTTTTCCCAAACCACTAAAATCAGGTGACCTAGAAGGTAGAGGGGGTAGAGAAGGAGGGCTTCTCATGGCGCTAAGTGTCCTCCCTGTTGACCAACCTAGCATCCGAGAGGTGACCCGAGGATCTACGGATGGAATTAGTCCCATTCTGTTGAGATCCCAACACCTTCTCTTGGTTGAAGAAGAATATTACTGTGAGGTAGACATCTAGTTAGGCCAGCAAACATTCAGGGTTAATCAATGTACTTGCTTACAAATTTCTGTTTATGCTTGCATACAAAACCATGACATGAAATCTACCATGATGAATTCATAAACCATATTGCAGCAACCAAATACCAGAAAAAACAAGCAAACCAACACACCATACCAAATAATTAACCCAACTCAATTCATGACACTGAGTAAGCCTTAAAATTTACCAAATTTACACTAAGTTCAATCAATTCTGCAGTCTTTGAGGACATAAATCCCTAACTACTTCAGCTTTGGGAAGTACTTGGGCTTTTCCCAGAAACTCATTGTGAGGAGTACCATAGGAACCCCAAACTAGCTGGTCGCTGAGAGGAATTGCCAAGCGAAATGGGCAACGACCCCTTCCGATTAAGTAGAAGCACCTGTGAGGAACAAGCCAAGCTTTTCCTTCTAGCAGTCTTGGTGGCCGAGAGACCACCTTCAGCCAATAGGAATCTATTGAAATCGGGGTCCAAATCTCATACCCACCAGTTTCATACACAAAAGAGAACACAATTGATCCTCCATGATCTTCCTCACGCCTAAGAGGCGAACCACCACCATTTGGAACACTTGATTGGCACCGTCGAAGCTGTTCTCAGCGATCTCCCACACCATTAGAGGGCCACACCACCTCTGATTCTGATTCTGATTCAAACCCATATCAGTCTGAACCAGACCTCCACACCGCACCATCAAGCCCCATGGCTAGTGCAAACCCGAATCCATTTTCTGGCCTAACCTTAGCAAGTGGACCCATTTCCACATCACAACCTATCACCCACAACTTGGAAACTGGCCCAAGCACAGTCATGCAGACTGTCATTAGCTAACTGCCACCACCCATAGTGACCATCCAAGTTGGCCCACTGGTAACACACGGGGGTAGTGGCCCCTCCACACACACTGCCCCTCCTGCCACACAGGGGGGCAATACACCAGCGACCTACATTTCCCCTACTATCATACATGGGGGAAATTCCCCCACCACCCATACCGCCCCCTACACAGCACTTGGGGGCATTGGCCCATCTGCAACGGTGCCACCGCAAGCCCCCCATCTATAGATGCACTATGCACCTGCAAAACCCACCCCCATTGTAGCCCTATCCCACATTAACTTGGGATCAAATATGCCCTTCATGGCTCGTCTGAACTTGCCTGATTTGGCTAGATTAACAAACGATCCCATCCGCCACCAAGCATTTTGGCCACCTATGCCAACTAAGCTGCCATCAGACATCCCCAAGTTTGAAGCAAAGCTGGGGAATGTCCCCAAAACCACATAATGACATTCCATCTATGGTGCTCATCCAACAACATTGTAGATGACTCCATCAGGATGAGGTTGTTCCAACACACCCTTACAGGTGCTGCAGCCAAATGGTACATTGAGTTGCCGCAAGCCATGTATCCAGACTTCAACTCCCTAGCCTTCATGTTCCTACAGTATTTCCAACTCCCTATCAGATATGATGAGGGGGTGGAGATCCTGTTATCCTATCGCCAAAGCGCCGCCACTCACATAACTGACCATATCCATGAGTGGCGGTGACACCGTAGCTTATGCAAAATCCAACTAGATGACATGATCTTCTTGGATTGGTTCCTTAAGAATTTGCTCCTACCCATTGCAAAGGAAGTTGCATATGAACATCCCCAATATGAAGAATAGGCTATACTAAAGGCCCAACAATATGATCTCATTTATGCCCAGTCTGGATACCTGTACAACGTCATTCCAGACGCTTCTTGTCCAAGTACCTCCTACCGCGATGCATCAGGGGCATCCCACGCTGCAGACAGCATCATAGGGTTAGTCTCCCAACAACCACAGCCTCGACCGACACCTTCTACCATTACACCACAACCAAGTAACACCGCTAATGTTTCTTACCAAAACCAAGATCCAGACTATGCTAGAATGGTGTCTCAGTCCAGAGTGACAATTTCCTATGCACAACCTGTGCCACCGCAGCAGGCTTAGGCCATGAATTGGCCAACATAGCAGTATGTGGGGAAAATTCCCACATTTTTGGCACCACCACCTCCACAAATATACTATGCACCACCAGTACAACCAGTTCAAGCCCCCGCCCCCACTCCTTCCGCTTCGTTGGGACAGATGTTTGCACAGCAAAACCGTCCCAACCAGGCAGCCCCCAACAATCAACAAGGGCAAGCTAGGAATAACTAGCCCTACAACCAAGGCAATGACCAACCGTAGGGAGGTGATCAACAATCGAATCCTCCCAATAATGCCATGGCAAACTGGCCAGCCCAGAACCCCCCATGACCAAATGCACCAAGATGTAATGCTCCGTTGTGCACAAACCAACCATGCACACTCTGTGAGTTCTATGGGCACTACACATTCAAGTGTCCCTTCATGGGTCGTGCGAATCAGGCCATTCGAAATGAGGCTCAACAGGATACCAACACTGCACACTAAGCACCACACAACCTGGCACCTCAACAGCCTCCTCCTATGGTGCTTCAGAACCCACTGCCAGTCCAAGGACTGGTGGAAACCACACCCCCTCCCCAAGCCAATCCCAACACTCCGGGGGCACCACCCATGGCCGAAATAGGTGTTCACCGCCTACTATCCATGACAACTAAAGAGGTCAACTTACAACCCAGACGGAATCAGTACGGTACCACCACTGAACCTGTTGACTCATCAGCAGCATCCACATCTAAAATAGTCAACTTGCCTCTTTAGCTACCCCCGTTTCCATGCCCCCCCGTACGCAGAATCACCAATAATGCCACAGCTAGAGCTGCAATCAGCTATAGCATTGTGGATGATTTGGCCCAAACGCCAACCGCCATGTCTGCTCTTGAGGTACTTAAAATGTGCCCAACACACCGAAAAGCCTTACTAGCTGCCCTAGGGGCTGTAGACCCCTCCGACTCCAAGTTAATCACATTTGACACGAAGAATGGAGAGCCGTGTATGCCCTCCACTATTTCCTTCCAAATCTCGGTGTCCATCCGGAACTTGGTTGTGCACCGATGCATAGTGGATGAGGAGGCAACCACGTGCGTCATGTCTACCTTGGTTTGGCAGAAGATTGGATCACCAATTTTGCAACCATCCTCCACGACTCTGCGGGCTTATGATGGACACCCCACTAAAGCCCAAGGAATCCTCCCCCATGTCCCCATCACATTAGTCGGGAAGATAGTCCTGATTGACATCGAAGTCATCAATGCTCAACTGGACTACAACATCCTCCTCAGAAGGAGTTACATGTATGCCATGCAAGCCATCGCGTCAACTGTCTTTCACCTCATGATGTTCCCCCATCAAGGGAATATTGTGACTGTTGACCAACTCACCTACCATGATTTGCAAGGGTTAATAGCACCTGCCAACATTATCCCTACCATCACCACCATTGAGCTACAAGGGGTGACTGCACAAGCTAACGTCATCCCTGCAACCAACACCGTGATTGAAAACACACCAACCTCCCAATTGTTGAATGTGGTCCTTGGGTTGTTTACTGTTACCTCCATGAAGTCTCTTTTCCCATTGATTTCACCACCACCGACACAAAAAGAAACTACAGACTTGTGCATGGTCTCATCAAGCACCACTGCACCCAAACAACAACTGCAGCTGCAGCCCCAACCACAACCACAACATCGTCCATAGCCACAATGCCAACAACAATTGCAACATCACCCGCAGTAGCAGCATTATGCGCAGCTGCAACCACAACCTCACCCCCACATGCAACCAGCTGGGAGTTATGTGGGCTCATCTCTAGTTCATACAATTCCCTTCCTCTTTCCCCCACCTAGTTTCATGACCAAGCCGGTCATGGCCACCTTAAGCCTACCCAACTTTACGTTGGGGATCCTGGTGTGGTATATTGATCCACCAACTCAACCATCAATGCCCCAGGTTGTTTTAACCCCAGTGCAACCTATTGCGGTTGAGCCTCACCCCCCACCCGGTCCACATAAGCCAACCGCCGCACCTGCACCTGCACCGCCCCAACCCAAAAGGGCTAGGAGAAAGAACACCAAATCCACCGCAGAACCACGACAAGTCCCACCTTGTGTCGTCTATGAACAACAAGGCCATCCAACTCAGAATTTCCCTGAAATCCCAGTGATCTATGCGCATCTGGATGCCATGGATACAAACGAAAACATCCCCATGGTTGAACTCCCAACCACGCCACTAGTCAAGAACAAGGCATTGAGGACAAACCATGCTTGTGCCCTTTGCGGCTTGTATGGACATTAATCCCACCATTGCCAAGACCTGCCTAAATTTCAAATGGCTCTCGCTGACCTCTATCACCATTCCCTTGAGTCTAAGATCACCTTGATCAAAGAAGTTCACCCACCACCTCCTTCGTCAGACACCATGTCCATTTACATGATGTCCAGTTCCCCTTACCAGCTCATCCCCATCTCCAACGATGGTCCATCATACCTGTCTCTTCGTTGCTTCAGCAACGATGAGGAGACACTTGAAGCTATGACTGCCCCGGAATACCCATGGGACGACATGCACCATCGCTTGTTCTTCCTCCCGAAATAACTTGTGTCGCAGTCCGACCAGTTTTCCATGGAGACCAAAGATTTCATCCATGGGAAGGTTGACTAGTTCAAGAACCCAATCCCAGCATCGAATGCCTTCGAATAAGGGAACATGGAAAACATTTTTCCAACCATTAAAATATACATCTCAACCAACTCTAATATCATTGAAGAAATAATGCTGGGGGCAACTTGCTCCCCGGAAGAGGTCGATGCATACATAGCTCTCTTCCAAGAGTTTTGTGATATCTTTGCCTGGTCATACACTGAAATGCCCGGCTTAGATCCATCCATTGTGGAGCACCACATCGACACATGGCCTAATGTGGCACCCGTACACCAAAAGCAACAGCCCATCCATCCATCCAAAGTGGCTACGGTGAAAGCTGAGATAGAGAAGCTACGTACAGTAGGCTTCATTTATCCCATTTCATACACCACTTGGGTTTCTAATCCTGTTCCTATGAATAAAAAATAGGTTACCATTTGCGTGTGCACAGACTTCCGCGATATCAATAGGGCATGTCCCAAAGACAACTTCCCCACACTGTTCATCGACCAGATCATCGACGCATGCGCCAGACATGAGGCCTTCTCCTTCATGGACAGATTTTTCGGCTACAACCAAATCCAAATCTGGAAAGAAGACCGTTACAAGATGGCATTCACAACCCCATGGGGCACATTCGCCTACCAAGTCATGCGCTTTGGCCTCAAAAATGCTGGATCCACCTTCCAACACGCCATTACACACTGCTTCCGCGACCTCATTCACATCATGTTGGTTTGTTTCGACAACCTCATCGCGTGGTCGCAAGACCACACACAACACATAGATGGCTTGCAACAAGTCCTAATGCAATGTCGCCAGTACAGAATCCACTTGAACCCATCCAAGTGTGTTTTCTGTGTCCCCATGGGTTGTCTCCAAGGATTCATCATGTCACACAAAGGAACGACCGTTGATCCTGGGAAAGTCCAAACAACTTTCCCCCTAACATCACCCCTTTGAGTGACAACGTTCTAAATTGTATTATAGTCTTTCCATTTTTTGTTTTACACATTTTTCCCAATCGATTCTTATGCATTGTTTCCTATCATTGCTTCAAATGGAGCTCACGTCAGAGCAGTATATGGGATTCATAGATGGAGCAAGCAGATGGTACCCGAACCTCACCTTGGCTGCATGGGTAATATACTCCCCATCGCACGAATTGATTCACATCGATGGAATATGCATGGGAACCGCAACCAACAACTAGGCAGAGTATGATGGTGTCAATGGCCTCTTGGCCACTGCTTGACAGTTAGGGATTCATCATCTCGATGTTTTCTTAGACTCCAGCTGCTTGTTTCTCAACTGAACAACCACTACCGAGTTTGCGATCCCTACCTATTTAGAAAGTACCTGCACACTAAACAAATGGTTAGAACATTCGAATCCATCACATTCACACATGTTCCTAGGAACCTCAATAGTGTCGCAGATCAAATGGCTAACGATATTCTAAATTGGCACATCCATAACTGTATATAGGAAACATACAACCATAACATAATGCATAATCATGTCTAAAAATACACACATAGTGTAATAATACATCACATAGGCATTTGCATTCCACAGCATAATAAAAAAGACTCACATAATGAAACCACAAAAGCACATCCATGTGTGTCAAAAATATATATAGATATAAATCCATAAGTCACATGTCCACAACATGTCCAATACAAAAACGAGAAGCCACAATGCTTTCTCAATAGGATATACATAAGCTACACAAAAACCCCTAAGTGCACCAACGCACTAGAAATAGCCCCACAAGGATACTAATTCGACTTAGACCCATCATCTGACTCGGCCTCATCATCTTCCGAAGAGGACGCATCCTCTGCAAGAAGACCACCTCTCGTCATCCAGCGAAAGTGCTCGCAAGCCACTGCCATCTTCCTCATCATGCTCGTTCGCTCAGGAGGAATATTGTGAATCACAGCAATAAAATTGGTACTCAGATGCTACCAGCCAACATATGAAATCCCAATAGGAAGCTCATCCATATATGGCACTATTTCATCCATGTCCCGCTGCCGCCTGCAGGAGCTCCCGGAAGGGGCCACCACAGAAGCCGCCGCAGGAGGTATGGTAACAACCCGCCTCTGATGCCCAGGTGACGGGCGAGGACCAACATGTGCACATACAAGCAAGGACACCATCAGTCCACATACATCAATATGAAAATCACTAACCAGCTCAACTATACTATGCATAAATATCAACATAAAAACATCAAGCATACATACCAGCTGGTCCCCACGCCTGACCAAGAGGTCAGGGCATCTCAGGGTCTCCTCAAAAATCCATACCCACATACAGGTAGTCCTCGATCACCATAGGAAGCTGAAGCCACTGCTCCAACAACTCCTCTGTAAAAAAGCAACCCACTCTGCCGCCACCTTCACGAATCATCATTTGGCACCACCTATACATCCTTGGCTCCCGCAGACCACTATCCTGTACATCCCAATGAGGACGAATTGTAGGTACTTTCTCAGAGAATAAAGCACATAGAAATGAGCCAAAGAAAAAACCAACGCCAGTAGTCTTTGACTTGTTCATATGAAGCCGAATAGCCTGCAAGTACATCTAGCCCCATGCATAATATGTGCCACCTATGGTATGCTCTACTAGCTGCATCTGACCACCATAAATCTTGTGGCTCCCCGTGGAACCTAAGATACACTACAGTAAAGTCCCCACCGCCCATGTGGACAACTCCTCGATGTCACACATCAGGATGTAGGATTCATGCACATACACCGTAGTGTAATAGTGGCGATCACATAGATCCTCTAATGTCTCCCCCCGAGATAGTACAGGTGCCAGGTCACAAACTACTCCCAATATTGGGAGCCCAGTAATGAAGTACACATCCTCCAGCGTAATATCAATATGCTGGCCCTAGAAGAGGAACACCTCCTTAGCAACATCCTAGAAACCTATCAGTGTCTGCATCAACAAATGCAAACTCTACATAAGCGGTATCCTCATAAATTTTAGTAACCCTAAGCGGGCCAATGTATCTCTAACACCCCCTTCACGCGATGATGCATCTCTGACAAGTTTGCAGTCTCTCTCCCTCCATTTGATCTCCACCATCCTGCACAAAGCAAAACCCTGATGTTAGACATCCCCACCATCAAAAAACCACCCAAAAGAGGCTAGGGCGCACCTATTTGGGAAAAAGGAGCGCCCAGGGCGCTTATAATTGCCCAACAGGTGCACCCAGGGTGCACCTTTCTCTTCGAAATGAGAGACATGGCCCACATGAAACCCCAAACAACTCATATGGGGTCTCCAGGTGGTCAAATCCAGTAAGTAAACGATCAAAATGAAGAGGTTCAGTGAGATCTTTTACCTGCAAGTCACGGCTCGTGAAACCGTCAGTCGGATCAAAAGAAATCAGCAAATGAAGAATTAGGGCCCACCTCTCCAACTCCACAATGAACAGTGACAATGACACTTCATCATGTGGACCCCCCCTTTTAATAGGCCCTATTTGACCTAATTTCTTCCAATCGACATAACAGGACCACACAGACTCCCTTTGAGACACCATTCATGCCATTGGTTTCAGAATTCCGCCCTCTATCTAGTTATGAGATCATTGTCTCATGTGTAATAAGTTAATTTTGGGACCATTTCCAACAAGTCACCTCGATTTACGAGCCATGACATGATGATACAAGTGTCTATGGACCTGTACTTGTATCATACTTCCCAACCGCAACTCAACTCATCCGAGTTTTCGGGCTGCCGCCCGTTAAGGACTATAATTTTAGCTTTTATTTTGTATTTTTAACACATAGTTATCTTTTCCATCCACTGCACCTTGCGTAGACCTTTGGACCACTGTCCACAAAACAATTTCTTTTTCTTGCATGTATTTGGCATATAAATGCCCCTGAACTTGCACTCACATCGCATGTGGTCAATTCTGTCCACCACAACACACACACACACACTCTTGACCTTTGTCTGAGAGCCACCTCGGTTTGCATGCCTCTACCGTGATATATACCATGCAGGTATTGGTATGTTTGAGAGCCTTCTGCTCCATCCATACTACGTGGATGACCTTTGGACCTCTGTCCACCGTCCCGACATGGGGCACCGATCGTGCCACTGCAGTCGGTTGACCATATGAGAGTTTTGTTTAAGCTCTTTTCTGACTCCTTAAAACAATGAAAATATAGCCGAGCACAGCTACTTCCTTTCTCGCTCGCTAAAGTACAGGAAAGGGCGTCTACATCATCTCATTTACCTCCTTTTATGGACCATGTAGACCATCAATTGAAAAGGACCTCCTTGGCACACTCAAGCCAAGACTGTTCCCCTCTGCATACTTTTGAGCTTTCTTAAACAGAGGGGCCACACTTTACGAAAAATCTCACCACCAGTTGTCGTTAATCTCTTTTCCAGCCGTCTCATCAAGAAAATATTACCGAGCAAACTTGGTTTCGTTCATGCTCATAAAAGTATCTGAATGACCGTCCAGTCAGTATAGGTTTAACCTTTTTTGGCCTGATTGGACTACCAATGGTAAAGAAGTCTCTCATCCCCTACAGGATGGGCGAGCTCTCCTATGTATACTTTTATCCTTTTTTGGACATAGGATACTACCAATGAAAAATATCCCCCATTGGAGTCTTCTTCGTGCTTTCAGACTCTCTAAAATTGAAAGCACCATTGAGCATTTACCTTCTCGGGCTCGCCAAAAATCCATGAGATCATACCACAACAGTGTCCCTAGACACCACCCCACATAAAATAGTTTGGCAGCATCCCCACATTGGTTCACCTTTGTTTAAATTACTCTGCAATGTGTCTTCCTTGGATCCCATCAATATCAAACATGTCCACCTCCTCCAAGTATTTCCCATTTGCAGTGACATTCCTGGTATTACAGCTATGATCCCATTCCCTTGAGTCAGTTTCATTTGCTACCTAGTCCACCCTGCCGTCATACTCTGAACAAAGGAATTTTGAGTCTCCCACTCCCCCCTTGCCCCTGTTCAGTTCTTTCCCTTCCCTCCCCTCCCCCCCAATTCAATGAGTCAGTCCACATATTGCTTCACACCTTTCGGTTATCCCTCGCACTCCTGGTCAAGGAAACATCATTTCCTTGACTAGGGGCAGGTCTCCCTCTGTCAACGCCAACACACATATTCCAGAGGATAGACTCAGAGGTCCATGTACCTTGGTTTCATTAACATCATTGATGAGTTCCTTGGACCACTTGAGAGGAGTCCTTAGTGCCTCTTGGGATGGTTGTTTCTCCTATGCTCGACTTCAACTCCATCATCGCACCGTTGAGATTCGTACAGGGTTTGTTCCACACAGTACTTGGTCGAAGACCCCAGATGTCACTTGACTCTAGCACATTGGTGAGTCCACTTGAGGGACCTAAACAAGTTATGTCCCTTGTGATTTCTGGGTTGCATTGGAGACAGTGTTCAGAAGCCCCAGCAGTGCTGTGATATACCTTTATGATTGATACAACATACTTGTACCATAGATACTTTGACTCTCAATCAGCGAGTCCATACAGCTATGTACCAGATCCAGCAGACCATCAGTCATGAAGATATAGCATTCCATGAGAATTCCATGGGTCCAATGTACCAGATTAGTATTGTATTCAGCCTCACATGGAGGCAACCAGCATTGTAACATCAATTGTATATGATCAGCTCTTGTATTTTAGAGCATAGATCAAATGATTCTTTTGACATTGTCACGAGCATGAGGATGCCCGCCTCGTCCATATACATGTCACACATTTATTGTATCTCACCCATTGATGGGAACCATATTAATACAAAACCAAAAGCCACCATGCCCCAGCCTCAGAAGCACCACCTCTACACAGCAAATCCTATGATGTATGTCGTCCATATGTTGAGCTCCTGCCCTCACACATCAAGGGACAATCTATTAACCAAAAAATCCCCCACATAGCTCTCAATGGCCTACACCACCCAAGGACACCATCTCAAAACCTTCATATCACTCCATAAGACCCTCCATTGGACCCCCACAACTCCAAAATAGCCTAAGGATGAAGAAAAAGAGCTAAAAATCCCAAAAAGGAGCCCAAAATACCCCCTTAGGAGCTAAAGCCCTCAAAAAGGGGCTAAAACCCTAAAAGGGGCTAAAGTTAGGGCGAAAGGGGCTAAAGCCCTAACCAAGGGCTTAAAACCCTAAAACCCCTTAGAAAAGCTATTAAAGGAGGGTGGGGGGTCACTCTCAACACACCTCTCCCTTGCCTATTGTTATGCTTCCCATGGATGCTTTGAGACATTTTCCTCTCAAACCACCCACATTCCCTCTCCTCCACATTCATTCCCATTTGAGCCATTTCTCCCCCAACTAAGAGAGAAAGAGGCTTCCAGGAGCTAGGGCATGGTGGCCCATTACCCACTAAGAGAAGGTATATTTGTGTTTTTTGTGTTTACTTCTTAGTTATTTAGATTGCTTTGTCTTCTAACCATTGTTTCTTGCAGTTTTTATTTAACATTGTTTGCAGGTTTCTCCATTGTAGCTTAGCTTTGTTTTGTAGGGTTTAAGGAGGCGAAACCCTAACCTGTTTTCTGCAGAGGGGTTCACAAAGCTTCCACTTCTTCTATCTGCTCTTGCTTATGATTTAGTTTAGTTCTGGTTTTTTCACTAGATTAGCTTATTTTATTTTACTGTTTTGTTTACTTGCATCTCCATTTCATTTTCCCTGTTTTCCAATAGTAGGAACCTACCCTTGTGCCCTATAGGCACAAGGGAGCCATTCCTGCTCCTGCAGTGAGGATAAATCCTCACTACAGGGGGTTCCCTAGAGGAGGGTTCCCAACAAGCAGATTTCCTACATGGGGGTTGTTGGAGGAAGGGTTTCCCATTGAAAATTAACCTGTGTATGGGTTCCTCATGATAGCATGTCTAGTAGTTGGTTTACCTAAGGGCAGGTTTCCATGTATCAGGTTCTTGGAAGGGTGGTTTCCAAGAGGATGGTTCCCAGGTGGTGGGTTCCCTACTATAGTATGAATGGAAGGTATATTCCCCATGGTAGTGGTACCAGTGGTGGTATTCCCTAAAGAGTTGTTTTTGGTGAGAGGTACCCCAAAATTTGGGTTTTTGATCATAGTGTGATGGATAAAAATACTCCTTATAGGAGGGGTAGGACCTCCACCTAACCCTCCCCCTACTATGCCACCGACGAAGGGGTCGGGGCTGCCACTACTAGATGGAGGGATGTGACTAGCCATGGGGTTATGTGTGGGTAAAGGATCTGAGTTATAAGGATTGGTCTCAAGCATGACTCTCTCAGAAAAGGAAATCAAAGAGAGCGAACGATATCGACTATGAGTGCAGTGGAATAAGTCTAACGAACCAAACTATGGTGACTTACCATGAAGATTGTGAGAGTACGTCATAGGAGAAATGATGGTGGAGTAACGTAAGTGAAAAAGGGGGTTATGAAAAGGCTAAAAAATTCAACTATAGTCATGTGTGCAAAAGGAGATCTCTCAACAAAAGCAAAACTCATGGCAACAATACACTTTAAAACTATACTGCAATCTCGTGTCACAACAGGGGAGTAGAAAAAAATGGATAGAATGCCAAAAGGTAGTCAATACTTAGAAACAAAAATACTTGCTAACCTATGAGGTATGAGGGCATGCAAATACCTAACTAGAGATATTGAATCCCTCACAAATCGTATCCTCTGCAGGATCATGAAATATGAGTCAAACAATAAAGTATGGAAGACCAATAATTGCTATGGTATATCCCATACCGAGAGGGATTTCGGGTAAAATATCCCTAGAAGAATGAAAACTAGTCTACCCCTTTCAAGAAACATCTAAGTAGGTGAATCTGCCACTTCATCCTTTAGCCACTGCACCCCTAGTAAGGAGGTCTAGCAATGCAACCAGGACTATGAGTAGGTATGCTTCAGTACAAAGTGGAGTGAAAAATTACACCTAGACCTCCAGAAGCAGTCTCGTGACTTCAACCCTCCTAAGGGAGAGTCCTACCCAACAAATTAGATGCAACCATGTCAAAAAATAATAGGCGAATTTGGTACCCTAAGAGTTAACAATTGTGTCTCATATGTGAATGGAAAAAGGGGATTATTTGTATTCCTACCCCCAGTTCCCTATCTATCTACAATATTGTTTTTGGCCCCCAACTGGGGTTAAATATGTGTTCAATGAAGTAAATTTTTAGACTCACTTTGATTTTAGGGACTGAGTGGGTGCACAAGTCGTGTGAATTATCTGTATTCCTACTAAAAATAAATAGCTGTTGAAAGTAAATTATGAAATAAATAACTGAAACTGAAAATCAACTATAATAACCAAGTAACTGTTTTGAAAAGAACACCAAGACGCAACTACTTATCAATGAAATTTTCATCTACTGCTAAATCCAATCAAGAAGACAAACCATGCAAAAAAACTCACTCATATGAATGCAATCAACTAAAAAAGGGGGACTAAAAGCTTCCACGGTTAGAAATCAAGCAGTCAAAATAAGCAAATTGGGGATTTGAACAAAGGGTTTATAGGTATGTAAGTCAGTATCACAGTGCTTCTATGTAAGGAACAGAAACTTTATGGGGTGCACCTTGTTAAAAAACATAAGCAAGAAAAAAAGCAGTCGAACCAGAAGTAGGGCGCTTTTATTGTGGGATTAAGAGTTATCTGGGGCACACATAATAGGGAAAAAGGAGAGCTTTGGGATTCACCTAACTAGCATAAAGGTGAGCTCTAGTCCAATATTGAATAAAAATTAAAAAACAACTCAGGAAGGGGTTGAGTAGAGGGTCTGAGGGATGGGGTAGGCCAGTTTTGTAGGTTAGGGGTCATCTACAAGGCTAGAAGAGCTGAAAAACATGTAAACTAAAATTTATAATCAAGAAAAAATAACACAATAAAACACATTCAAACTAGTAGTGAAAACAGCTAGGTATCCTTAAGGATCGACCCAATATGGTTGCCAATTCTGTTGTCAGTGCTTTCACCTTCCAACATGTAAAAAATGGGGTTTTAACAGATTCAGGAATCCAAGGTATAAAGCACATGATGGATTGTCTCTCACGGTTTTGGTGTGTGGAATTGTGCAATAAATGCAAGTAAATACTAGTAAAACGTGAGAAAAACTTATTTAAATGAAGATATAAGCTAAGGTGCAATAGTTTACGAGTCGTAAATGAAAAACAAAGATGTAAAAATACTTCACCATAAAAATATGTAGTAAAAGTAAACCATGAATAGTAATTGTAAAAGGTGACTGTAAATATCAATAGTAAGAGTAGAAACTACACACAATAAAATTACAACCCATTAACACAACATGCAATAGAAATACATTTTTTTATTCCATTCACCCATCGAAAGAATTGACTGTCAAATATGAGATAAAAAAAATACACCAAGCTAGATTCATTTACCCCATTTCCTACACAACATGGGTTTCCAACGTTGTCCCAGTGAACAAAAAACAAGGCACCATTTGTGTTTGCACTAAATTTCGCGATATGAATTTGGCCTGTCCCAAAGACAATTTCTAGACACCATTTATTGATCATCTCATCGAATCCTGTGCAGGACATCAAGTCTTGTCCTTCATGGATGTATTTTTTGGATACAATCAAATTGAGATCCGAAAGGAAGACCAATACAAAACCACATTCATGATCTCATGGGTCACATTCACATACTGATTCATTCCTTTTAGTTTAAAAAATGTTGGAGCCATCTTCGGATGAGTGATGACCTTTTGTTTTCACGACTTGGGACACATTATCCTTGTCTACTTGGACAACCTCACTACTCGATCCAAGAAGAGTTCCCAACATTTAGAAGACCTTCGGCAAGTCTTCCTTTGATGGAAGAATTATAATATATGTTTGAACCCACTCAATTGTGTGTTCTACATACCTATCGAATGACTGTTGGAATTCATTATTTCCCAAAAGGGCATTGTTGTTGACCCCTTGCAGGTACAACCATAATTGACCTTCAACCACCATGTACTTTGTGCCAACTGCAAATCCTTCAGGGTAGGGCCAATTTCCTACGTTGTTTTATTCGGGATTATGCCACCAAATTCCATGGTATTTTACACTGGCTTCGTACCAACATTCCATTTGTATGGAATGACCAAGCACAATACACGCTTGATTCTTTAAAAGAAGCGTTGAATTCTAATCCCTTCATCTCACCACCTGATTTTATGAGGGTTTCATCATTTATGTCTCTGCATCTGAACATGCCATCCTAAGGATTTTAGCATAGGAATACGATGTTCTCCAAGAGCATGCCATCTACTATGTCAATCCGATGTTATTCAGTATCCCACTACGATACCTCCATGAGCAAAAGATGGCCCTCAATGTCATCTTCTCTGTCCAAAAATTGCACCTTTACATTCGAATGAGTTGAACCAAAGTTATTGTCAATTCCAACTCAATGGTCTACCTCTTCAGTCGCTCCCTCTTCCAAGGTCGTGTGGCAAAATGGATCATTATCCTTCAAGAGTATGACCTAGAGTTTGTTACACCAAAAATCACTAAGGCACTAGATTTGACTTAATTAATGACTGGGATTTGATCCTTGTCCATGTCAATCCCGCCTCCCATCATGTTTCCAAATGATAATTTGTTCACCATATCTGCAAATGACCCATGGTACAGGGACATCCTTCTTTATTACGCACTCATAATTTCAACCCACACCATATTCAATATGATCAGTGTACCATACAATACCAAGCATCTCGCTATCTCCTCATTGGTGATGTCCTTTACTGTTGGAATATATTATATTCCTTGGAAGGTAATAATGTCTTTGTATTATGTCGGAAGTTGTCTACAATCTTATATAAAAGAGTAATATATTTAACCCATAGTTATATGGTGTTGTATTTACTTGTGTAGAGTATTTGTCCATGGTATTGTGTTAAGAGATGTTATTTTGGAGAATTATATTATCCCACATGCAATATGTGAGAGTAATTCCTCCTCATCTCTTAGTATATAATAGGGTAAAGTGAGTCTCTATAGATCATGTATTCTTGATGTAGCAGTGGTATTATTGTGACATTGTTGTACATCATCTATATTCTTTGGGGTATTTGTGCTTTGCTCTCTTGTAAGATTGGAGAAGACATTCTGGAGATAATAGAAGACTACCTTCCCATGGATGTATCCAATTAGGGTGAACCATGTATATCGGTGTTCTCTTGTCTTTTTCTTTTCCTGTTCTTATATTTTATGATATGTTGTTGGTTGCTTAGATAGGTTAACTAGTTTAACTTGACTCTATTATTCTAACATGGTATCAAATCAGGTTGCTATGATCTAGTACCTTCTATAGCTTTCAATCAATAACGATTATCATTTGAGCATTTTGATTTTGTTGTAGATTTTCTTTCTATCTGGTAGCCATTAGGCTTCTCTTTGGATTTGGGCATATTTCTGCATTTTTTTTACCCTAACCCTAACTTGTTGTGTAAGATTTTTGCATAATTTTTTCAAGGGTTTCTTGATGTTTTTTCTATAGATCTACATGATTTAGGTGCTCTCCTCAAGGAGATATTTCTTCCAATTATAAAAATGATAGTTATAAAAAAGGGTTGTAACTTGGTCATTTTTTACCATAATTTTTAATATAAGCTGTTTTGGGAATTGGAAACGTCATTCTAGATCCACCCACGCAACCAGAACAGAAAACGGGGCATTTCTAGGCTTCCTTTCAGTAATAAAAATGACAGTTATACAAAATGGTCGTAACTTGGTCATTTTTTACTATTTTTTATAATAACGTACTTTTGGAATTGAAAAATCCATTCTGGATTGACCCACATGACCAAAATAGAAAACTGGGAATTTCAGGGCTTCCTTTCGGTAATAAAAACGACAGTTATAAAAAAAGGGTCGTAACTTGGTCATTTCTTACCGGATTTTTTATTATAGCCTGGTTTTGGAATTGCAACAACCCTTCTGGATCCACCTACGTGACCAGAACAAAAGACTGGGCTTTTCTGGTAACATTTGTTTTTCACAAGGTTGTAAGTGAAAGTTTCTCCTCTTTTCTTTATTGTGTTTCTAACTGTGCTTTTGCAGATTCAGATCAGTAAAGTGTAATTGTTTTCAAGTTCTTCACTATTTTTCTGTCATTTTTCAGTATTAGGGTTTCTTATTTCTTGACAAAATTTCACTCATTATGACTTCTGAAGTAGCTTTTGTTCCTGAATTAGTTGGTTCTAACTATCTTGCCTGGACGAGAAAGATGATTGATGTTCTCATGAGTAAGAATATTTGGAGGCTAGTTAATGGTGAACACAAGACACCTATTGTTACTGGTGATTTGTCTATATGAGAAGCTAAAAGTGATCAAGCAAGGGGGCTCATCAGTCAAACTGTTGCAGATAGTCTTCAAGTAAGTATTGAGGTAGAAGACAGCCCGGTTTAGGTATGACAAATTCTTTCCTCTTTATTTGATAAATCTGATGATGTTTCTGCATATTATCTTGAAAATAATATCTTTGACCTCGAACCTATTGACTTTGAAAGAGTTGAGTTATATCTTGCTGAATTGAAAACTTTAAGTGAGAAATTAAATAGTTGTGGTAAAGATTACAAGAAAACTGACACTGCTCTTATTATTCTTGTAGAACGTAAAATGCCAACTTGTTTTGATATGTTCATCCAAACTAGGAATAGAGCTCTAGAATTGTCTCAAAGTACTACGAAGCAAACTTTTGATTATTTTTGTAAAGGATTGATCAGTGAGCAAGAAAGGTTAATTGTATCAGGACAACTCACACCTAATAAATCTTTAATTGCACTTAATAAGCATCATAAGAAAAGTTTTAATAATGCTAAAGGTTCTAATCCTTCTAATACTAATTCTAGACATGCTTCTCATACTTCTAATGGAAATAGTAAACAGAAGAAAGTATATGATCCTTGTAAACATTGTGGTAAAACTAACCATCCTGAAAAGAATTGTTTTAAAGCAAAATGTTTAAAGGCTAAAGCTAAAAAGAAAAATTCTCATGACTCTCGAGCAGCTTTATGTGCATCTGTTGTTTTGCCTAATAATTCTTCTTCTAACATGGAATGGATAATGGATTATGGTGCATCTAAACATATGACTAGTGATGCTTCTTTATTTACTTCTTATGACAATCGTAAACACATATCTCAGAAATTTTCTATAGGTGACGGTAAACAACTTTCTATAATTGGATATGGTAATGTTAATGTTACTAATGGTCAATTGGAAGATCTTTTTCCTATTGAACACATGCCCATTAACTTATTTTCTATTTATTGTGCTTGTCCAAAAAATGGTTTTAATTTGAAGCATGGCCTAACAAATATGTTCTTAAAGATATCAATCAAAATTTCAAAGTAGTTTCTTCTGGTCCTGTTGATCATACTGTTGGTCTATATAAATTTGTTGGTTTTAACTCAACTAAAAGACAACCTTTTTATTCCTATGTTGCCCACGTTGATGAACAAAGTAAATTATGGCATGAAATATTAGGTCATTTGAATGATGGTAAAATGCAATTGTTAACTAAAATGGTACATGGCTTGCCTCATATTTCTTCTACTAATGGTGTTTGTGAAGGTTGTGTTCTTGGTAAACATCATAGAGAAATGTTTGAGAAAGGTAAAGCTTGGCATGCTAAAGAACCTTTGCAATTAATTTATAGTGACATTTGTGGTCCTCTTGAAGTTCCCTCTTTATCTCGTACAGTATATTTTCTTACTTTTATTGGTGACTTTAGTAGAAAATCATGGGTTTATTTCTTGAAAAATAAAAGTGAAGTTTTTTCAATATTTAAAATTTTTAAATCTTTGGTTGAAAATGAGTCTGGTAAGAAGATTAAGACTTTAAGATCAGATAATGGGGGGATCAGAATGAATTTGAAGCATTTTTATCCAAACATAGTATTCAACAACAAAATACTGTACCTTACACACCTGAACAAAATGGTGTTGCTGAAAGGAAAAACACAAGTTTAGTTGAAATCGCTAGATGTATGCTTTATTCTAAACGATTACATAAAACAATTTGGGCAAAAGCTGTAAGTTGTGCAAAATTTATTTTAAATCGAGTTCCTACAAAATCCATTAAGCATGTTACCCCCAAGGAAAAATGGAATGGTCAAAAACATGATATTAGTAACTTTAAGTTGTTTGGTTGTGAATGTTGGGCTCATATTCCTAACAATAAATGAAAAAAGTTAGATCCCAAGTCTCACAAATGTATATTCATTGGTTATTTTGAGGTTTCTAAGGCTTATAGGTTATTTGATACCTCTACTCAGAGTGTTATCATCCGAAGGGATTTGTACTTTCCTGAAGTATCTTCACCACCTGAGTCTGTCGAGCCTCATGTTACACTGAATATCTCATTGTCTCCTGTTACTCCTATCTTGATTTATTCTTCTAGTTCTATGCATGTTCTTGATCCTAGTTCACCCTCTTCTTCAAGTATTCCACCTGAAAGTACTGAAGCTGAATAAACTTATGTTTCCTCTAACCTTCCTGTTTGGGCCCGAAAAACTCTTGAATCTGCAGGTAGTGAGGTCAATAACCCTTCTGACCCTCGTAGAACTAGATCTAACTTTGCCCTTATGACCAAAGTTTTGGCCACATATGATCCTACCTCTTATGCTCAAGCTCAAGGTAAACCTCAATGGGAATACAATATGACTGTTGAGTATGAGTCTCTTATGAAGAACAAGACTTGGTCTCTTGTTCCTCTTCCTGTTGGTAAGAATTTAGTTGGTTGTAAATGGGTTTATAAAACTAAGTTCACTAGAGAAGGACAGATTGAAAAGTATAAAGCTAGGTTAGTTGCAAAAGGTTTTAATCAACTTGAAGGTATAGATTATAATGAAACTTTTGCTGATGTTGCTAAAATGAATACAATAAGAACCATTTTATCTATTGCTTCATCTTGTAAATGGGAAATACACCAAATGGATGTTAAAAGTGCATTTTTAAATGGTGATCTTAATGAAGAAATTTATATGCAACAGCCTCCTGGTTTTATTAATGTTGAATCATCAAATTTAGTATGTAAATTACACAAGTCTTTATATGGTCTCAAACAAGCACCTAGGGCTTGGTATGATAAAATTGATGTATATTTTTTGAAGAATGGTTTTAAGAATTGTATATCTGATCCAAATCTGTATGTTCAAAACTTTGGTACTAATATTCTCATTGTTGTTTTATATGTAGATGATCTAGTCATCACAAGCAGCCAGCTTACATTAATTCAAAATCTAAAAAGTGATCTTCAAAAGCAGTTTGAAATGACTGACCTTGGTTTATTGCATTATTTCTTGGGTCTTCAAATCTGCCATATGGCAGATGGTATGTTTCTCTCTTAGCCAAAGTATGCTACAGACCTATTGGCTCGTTTCCATATGAGTGATTGTAAATCTGCTCCTATGCCATTTCAGTCTCGTGTAAAGTGTGACTATTGAGTGTACCACACCGCTTGTTGATGCTACTCTTTATCGTCAACTTGTAGGCAGTTTGATATATCTAACTCACATCTGACCAGGTCTCTCTTTTGCCGTCAGTTTTCTTTCTTGGTTCATGCAGCAACCTCATGAAAGTCATTGGCAAGAAGCCAAGAGGATTCTGAGATATTTACAGGGGACATTACACTATGGTGTTTTTATTCGAGTAGTACTACAGTTTCACTCTCTGGTTACACAGATTCTGATTGGGCAGGTGACAATTCTGATCCACAGTCCACTGCAGGTTATGTATTTCAACTTGGTTCAAGTATGCTTTCTTGGTCGAGCAAGAAGGTGAAGACTCTTTCTTTATCTTCATGTGAAGTAGAATATAGAGCAGCCAAAGAAGTAGCTAAAGAAGCAGTTTGGTTACGGCATGTTCTTACAGAGCTTTCTCTAGCTCCGAAATCATCCACTTTGTTGAAATGTGACAATCAGGGTGCAATCCAGCTTGCTTATAATTCAGTATATCACTCCAAGACAAAATATCTCGACCTTGGCACTCATTACATTCATGGACATGTGGCAGATGGTATTCTTTATCTTCATTTTTGTCCTACCGAGCAGCAGGTAGGAGATATCTTCACTAAATCCTTCACCGAGGAGAAGTTTGTGCATCTTCGTTCCTTGCTTGGAATAAGGGGATTTTTCATCAAGGAGGAGTAGTAATGACTCCTTCCTTCCTTAGTGTTAGTGTGGGACCTTCTCCCGGGCATTATTAAGGGGGAGTGTTGGAATATATTATATTCCTTGGAAGGTAATGATGTCTTTGTATTATGTCGGAAGTTGTCTACAATCTTATGTAAAAGCGTAATACATTTAACCCATAGTTATATGGTGTTGTATTTACTTGTGTAGAGTATTTGTCCATGGTATTGTATTAAGAGTTGTTATTTTGGAGAATTATATTATCCCACATGCAATATGTGAGAGTAATTCCTCCTCATCTCATAGTATATAATAGGGTCAAGTGAGTCTTTATAGATCATGTATTCTTGATGTAGCAGTGGTACTATTGTGATACTATTGTACATCGTCTATATTCTTTGGGGTATTTGTGCTTTTCTCTCTTGTAATATTGGAGAAGACATTTTGGAGATAATATAAGACTACCTTCCCATGGATGTAACCCATTAGAGTGAACCGTGTATATCAGTGTTCTCTTGTCCTTTTATTTTCCTGTTCTTATCTTTTATGATATGTTGTTGGTTTCTTAGATAGGTTATCTAGTTTAGATTGACTCTACTATTCTAACATTTACGACACAGATTTGACACCATTCTATGTCGATGCCTCACCCACGATGGGGCTAAATGGGTCATGAATGACCACCATAGTGTATCTTGTTGTGGTCACCTCTCCGGTATGGCCACTAGACATAAAATCATCTGCGTTGATTATTTATGGCCAACTGTATTTACTAATTTCCTTACGGTATTCAAAAGATACCACAACTACCTGATTTTTACCCCAAAGGAAAGAACACCTCATGCACCACTTCATCCTGCTATCTCGGTCGGTCTATTCTATAAATGGACCATTGAATTCACAGAATGCATTCCCACCTCATAGGTCAGTTATAAGTACATCATTGTAGTAGTTGAATACTTTAGCAAATTTGTCTAGGTCATTCCCATTTACAATTGCAAAGCTGACACCACAACCCGATTCTTTTTTAACCATGTCATCGCACAATTTAGGGTTCCCCTCCAACTTGTCTTCGATCATGGAAAAAAATTTGAGGATACCATTTGGAAATAAATCTAAACCCTTTTAAAATTTGAACACTAGTACTCTTTATCTTATTAACCCCAAGGTAATGGCCAAGTTGAGGCGGCCAATAAAATCCTCAAAACCATGTTGCAATGAATGCTCAACAATCATTAAGCCAATTGGCACGACATGTTTTTTTCATATTTATGGGATTAAATTACATCCACTAAGACATCTATTGGCTTCATCCCAGTCCACTTGGTCCATGGAGTCAATTTCATTCTTCCCATCGAGTGCCAAATGCCCGCTTTCCACCTACTCGTTGACCTCCTTCTCGACACTTATCCCTTAGAGAAATGTTTTCTCACCCTTGAGAAAGAAGATGAATATTTTCATGTCGCTTTCCATATGATTGAAGCTTGAAATAATTAACCCAAATCCCATTATGATGCACATGTTTTTCCCCGTGTTTTTAGAGAAACCGACCTTGTTCTCGTTTATGACCAAGCCAATGACAAGCATGCGAAATGGAATTTTAAGTGTATGTGGTAGGGTTGATATGTTGCACACCAATTCCTCGAAAAGGGGGAATACCTCCTCACTGAATCAGAAGGATTTTTTTTGAGAAACTCCCTGTAATGGGTTGTACCTCAAGGGATTTTATCCCTAGTAGGACCGAACCCATTTGTTTGGTTTATACAGTTTTCACCTTTTTTCCATCACGAGCCTCATAGTTTGTTGTCATTCATTGATCTTAGATAGATCCCATGCCTTTTTTTCATCTCGGTTTTGCTGACAACGCAATTATATGGTCCCGAAGTCTCGCCTCGATTTCTTGGGTTGTACACTCCTCTTTGCATAAAATGCTTCACCAAGATGAGTAGGATGTAGTGATTGATATCCTAAATGTCACCCTCCACTTGGGTATATTTCACCTTCATGTTTTTCTAGAATCTGAGTTTCTCATCGCCCAATTGAAAAACCTGTATCATGTATGTGATCCTTCTCTCTTTATAAATTTCCTATGTGCTAAACAATTGGTTAGACAATTAACTTTTTATTTCATTTCATTCACACATGCCCCAAGATGTTACAATAATGTCGCATATCAGATGGCTAATGACATCCTAGATTGACATATCAATCATCACATTTAGTACATTCACATTCATTTTCATATTATTTGCATCCAGATGTAAATAAGACATAAGCATCCATAGCATCATAGTATAGAAGGCTCGCAAAACATTTAAAAACATTTAAAAAGTGCAGCCACACACACACAGATATATATATATATTGTTATGTCATACACATCCAAAAAGTAGTATGTCTATATTTGGATAGAGGATCCCCAACAGCTTTGTCGTAAAAACATTATACATAGCCAAAAATAAAATACTCATGCTCATCGCATTAGGGGGAATATCCATAAGTCACTAAGCGACTACTTAGTCATAGTCATCATCATATGTCTCCTAATGAAATCTATCCTCCTATTGGGGCACATCTCCTTGGGATGCATCCTATACATTCTTCCCTTCCATGGCTATATGTCGCATAATGGATCACCACTTTGGTGGCGCCTACTAGCATATGTCAATCAGATCATCATCCAAGTCCTGCCACCCATCATCAATCACTCCATATAGTAGAAGGTCAATACTAGTATGTAGTGATTCCAGTACCTCGTTAGTATCTTGATGATGTCATGATCTCTCCATTGGGGGTTCAACTTCAGAAACCTTGTCATGTCACTAGAGGAAACTTGTTGGTGACCTTAGTCCGACATCTGCACATATCCTACAAAAGAGTAATAAGTGTCCATCATATAAAAAATTGGATACCATATAATATAGTACAATAATACATGACAACAAAATAAAAGCCATGTCTGTGTACTGTCAGGACGCCAAACCTATCCCATAGGTTGAGGAATCTTGATATCACCTATGTAGTCCATATCTACATAAGGGTAATCCTCGATAACTATTGAAATTTAGCACCACTGCGCAAACAAATATCATGTAAAGAAGTGGGAAACCATCCCTCCTCCTTCTCAAATTATCATCTCACCCCAACTCCTCATCTTGGGCTCCCTCGATCCGTTGTTGTCCGACCAATGGTGCAACCTCAGTGTCAAAAAATGCTAAAAAAGAACACACATAGAAACAATGATAAGCATAAGTATCCCCCCTATGGACCACCTCGTTCAATGACCTTTGAAATTCCTTCAAATACATCTATGACCAACCATAGTAGGCACCCCTCATCACTGGCTCTACCATCAGTATCTTCCCATTGGAGACCTTGTGAGGTCCATGAGTTCCTAGAATCCACATTACTGCAGTCCCTATGGAATTTGTCTCCAGACTCTCAATTTCACAAAGCAATATGTAGGTATTGTATTCTCTTGTCGTCCCATAGCATACGTGGCATTCCACTAAATCCACCAACAAAATGATTTTTGGGTGTTTCCACTATGTGTCGCTGATGACCCCATACATCGAAAACCATACCATGAAATAAAAATTGTACATAGTGATCTCAATCCTCTCACCCTGGATAATAAATTCATCCGAGTGGTTGTTTAGCAGGAAATTTGCAGTCCTCTTTAGTGGGTTCTGAAATAAATTTAGTATCCCATGTTGTACCAAGTTGTCCCTCACCGGTGGGTCATGTCTACTTCTTACCAATCCAATCGTGACATCATGAAAATATCCAAGAACAAATCCATTAATGTCTTGTAAAAGAAAATCCTTCTCTGCCCTAGAACACACCTTTTTGGGAAAAAGGAGTGCCTTAGAGAACTCCTGTGAAGTAGAAAGGTGCACCCTAGAGTGCTCCTATCAGGAGGAAAATGGAACCTTTGAGTGCTCCTATGAGCCTATTAATAGTTCCCTAGAGTGATCCTTTCACTTTGAAATGTGTGCCCCATCCCCTAAATCCATAAATATATTTCCTAGGGTCCCCAAGAGGCCAAATCACATAAAAATAACATCAAAGCAGAACAAAAATTGACGATCTATTACCTGCAAGTTGTAGAGTCACAAACCGCTGCTCTAGTTATAAGAAATCAATTATTCTCTTTGGGTCCCTGTAATTTCCCTTTTTAATAATTTTCCCAATGTACTCAAATTCACCAAACTTCAACTCTAGGTATATGGATACAACTCATTCAAAAATCCTCCAATTACTTTCAAAATTGGTGAGGAAGGTCATGAGGGGTGATAGGACATATTAACACATATATAAGACATATAATCAACTGATATACCCAACCATGGTCTGCAATTTGCAAGGGAATAAGTTTCAGGACAAGACTAGTCAATTTGGGAGGTGGTAATCCCCCTTGGGTCCTCGAACAAATATTTTCCAAACACTATACAACCTCCACTAATGGTTGGTATTATACTTGGATCTGTTATAATACATTAATTAATTTTTTTTTCAGCATTATATGTGGTTTTTGGGTCGAATAGGTATCTAAGAGAACTCATGGAATTTATTAGTAATTTTGAGGCTCAAACCACCAATGGTAGATGGCTCCAAATAGCTCCAAATTCTATATAATTGCACCATAATGTGTATGAATGATTTTAATACATAAAAATTGTTTTTATATGTTTCTTTAAACCTTCAAATGACTTCTACAACTCACTTTGTAAATTTGGTCAATGTATGGAGTTTTACGAGCAACTTGTGGTTCAAATCCCCTAGGGGTAGATGACGAAAAGGACTTTCCAAATGCACTCAATACAAATATAATTTATGAATGGAATGATGGGTCATATAAATTACATCAATAATTAACTCATATTCATCACCATTCAACTTTTAATTTCTTCTATAACTCCCTTAAATCAGATGCAAAAAGACTAGTTTCAACCTTGGCGAAAATGATAGGCAATCTTCTCCAAATACTATGAAACTCAACAAAATGACTCCAAATTCTTATGTACTGAACATTAAACTCATATAATACATACATAAAATTCCATTAATCTATAAACCATAAGTATTTTACTTATCCATTTGAATCCATCAACATTACATTGGTTCACAACAAGGTAGTGGTGAAATGGCACTGTTTCTTCATTGTTAAACATTTTTACATGAAATTTTTTGGTATTTCGATCTGATATTCTTCTGAAATTGAAATACATATCCTTTAAATCAGAACATAAAATAATGGGGCATTATAATCTCCCCCAAAGAGATCAATAGCTCACCAAGTGCGCCTCAATCCATAGAGCAAGAATATGATGAGAAAACTTGGAATAGATGAAAGAACAACCTAATCTTGAAGTGTCCATGAACTTCCCTGTATATTTCACATGTAAATTATGACTCCATTAAATCTCCATGAAATACTTGAATGGCCTTTCCACACACCAATTTGGATGGGAATCTTTCACCCTCAAAATTAGTTAAGGCAAGAACTAGTCATCCACTAGCTCTCTCTCTTCACAAATGCAAATTTCTCAAATGATCAAAATCTGCCTTCATTCTCTGTTATTGAAATTTATAAAGTTTCCAAGATATCTATGGGTCTAATTCCTTCCAATATATGCATTCCAAATTTAGTTTGGAAGAGATTCCAAAGAATGCCACTTGTACAACAATTCCTAGTCTCCCACTTCCACCAAATCACATGTGGAAGCATCTTAGCTTCCCTAACTCCCTTGAGTGCCACTTGGAGCTATTTTTATCCCTGAAATGTCATGTGCTTCATATTTCAGCCTTCACATCTTATTATTTCATAGTTTTCATATAATATTCATCATTGTTGTCATAGAGATAGGGAATCTAGTCCAAGTGTCTCACTAGCTCCAAAATGCCTCTTCCTCTTCTATGGGAGTTACTCTTCCACTCTAATTCGACATTAATTTATTCATGCCAAGTATATTTACCTTCAAACTCATCCCAAGACCCTTGGGATTCTTATGGATTCGAAATGACAAGAGGAGGATGCCATGTGGCATAGAAAATCTAGCTTGTGTGGATCCCACATCCTCCATGTGTCTTCATGATCAATTACCGCTTTGATTTTCCCTTGTGTTTATTTATTTATATCCTTTATTAATTATTTATGAAATTCTAATTTTCAAACATCATTTATTGTCCCCCTTATTCCAAATCCCAAATATTCCACCCCCAACCTAGGAAACTAGTAATTTTCCTCCCTGGAAATTATTTGACCCTCAACATCAATTTGAAAAAATTGCATGAATATGGAAAATGTGATTAGGCCATTGTGACCCAATGCAAAATTTGGGACATGACAGTCCCTCCACACACTCTCCACACTCCAAAAAATGAAAATTACAAGTGTCATGTGGTCCCCCCCACCTTTATATGTGTTTTTTGCCCTGATCTTCTGTCGAGTGTCCTAGAGTCATACAACAGATGTTTGTGTGTCATTTTCAACATTGGAATCAACATTCCGTGCTTTTCCTGAGTATAGGATCCACTTTCCATGTTCGATGAGTATTTTTTGGGCCATCCTAAGGGCTCAATTCAATTTACATTTCATCATGCGATTCATGTCTTATATGTGTTTTTATGCATTCTATATATTCTAGATGCACTTTTATGCTTGCTTATCCTTGTTTTTTGTACACATACAGGTTATGATTGCAAGCCCTCCTCGTAAGAACCAACTGCTTCTATAGGTATGATCCCTTAACTAACATATAGGACATCCTTCCCTTATGTCAAGTTGATGCATTGCCTCAATTTCCTCCCTTGATCCTGTAGGACCCCCCATTTTCTGAGTTATCCCTACCCAACCACCCCTTGCATTTTCCCTTGCTTGGTATTAGATCCTCCCCTCACAAGGATAATCATTTTGTAGAACCCCTCAAATTCGGAATCCATTCCATTCTCATCCCCATAGGATTGAGAGTCCATATATACTAACATACTAAGTTTGAATCCACATGCATTTACTCATATTATCCCTCGTCGGCATGTTCCCCTAGACTCCCAGCATGGAGTTTATGTTAAGCTCTTTTCTGACTCCTTAAACAATGAAAATATTGTCGAGTGATATTGTCAGTTTTAAACTTGTTAATGGACATTAAAGAACATCTTTCTAGTATAAGTTTACCCCTTTTTTGGGGCCATTTGGACCATTTACAAAAAAAAGAATACTCTAGTCCCTTTCTACTAGAATATTTCTCCATTGCACACTTTTATTCTTTTTTGGGCCTTGGAGACTAAATTTATGAAAAATACCACCACTAGAGTCTTCTTCCTATTTTCAGACACTCTAAAATTAAAAACATCAATGAGCATCCATTGACCCAAGATTGATAAAATCAATGGGACAGTGGCATATCAAGCACACTTATATCCCTTGTTTGAGCTCCTTAAACCACGAATAAGGCCAAACTGGTGCTTCTCAACATGCCTATAGATCATATATCACCCCTTGTGTTAGCAGTGTTCCCAAGTTTCCTTTGTTAAAAGTACTCTACATTGAATCACCCTTAGAGCCACCATAGGATTCCCTCTCCTTTAATATCAACATTTTCTCCCTCTGTGGTCACCATGTTGTAGTTATACCCATTGTAGTTATCCCCCTACAACTATGTTATCCTCCCTTGAGATAAATTTCATATGTTGTCAGGTCATCCCTATCATCATAATCTAAACAAAGGACGTTTGAGTTTGATTACTCATCCACCCCGGTACCCACCTATAGCATCTCAGTCCAACATCGTGTTCCAGTCACTTAATGGTTGTATACCTTGCACTCCTATTGAGGAATAATTATTTCCTTGGTAGCTTAGGTCTCCCTCTATCGACACTAGCAAATATATTCCATAGGATAGACCCAGAGGTCCCTATACCTTTTCCTCTCTGTAATCATCAGTGAGTTCCTACAGACCGTTTGAGGGGTGTCCTTATTGCCCTTTCAGATGGTTATTTTTCACGTGCTCGACATCAGCCACATCATCACACTATTGATATTCGTACATGGTATTGGTATAGTCATTATTTGGTCAAAGACCCCGAATGCGCCTTGACTCTATCACATTGGTGAGTCACTAAGGAACCCAGTCATCATTATCATGTTCCTTAGGGTATTTGGGTTGCATTAGCGATATTTTTTGGAACCCCTTCATGCTTCCTAATACATCCAGTTCTAGCTGCAATATATTGTACCTATGATATTCAGATCCTCGGTTGTATGTGTCCTTCCTGTTAACCCAAAAAATCACTCGAATTGCTCCACATGGCCTATAGCACACAAAGACATCCATTTCATTACCCTTATTGAACCCCACACCCTTGTGTAACCTATGCTTTCCCCTCAAAGGCTCAAAAAACATAAAAAAGGGCTTATGTCACATACCCCAATTTTGTAAAATAATGTTAATTGATTTAATTATATTCCTAAGACATTATGTTAAATTTAATGCTAAGTAGGAACTGATGACTCAGCAGAGTCAACAGAAGTGGAATGTAATTCAGAATATTTTATTATTAATAAATAAATTGTGGAGACAACATCATGGGAGAGCTGTTAAAAAGAGGTTACTGGTCAAACTGGTGGATGGAACTAGGTGGAGGGAAAAAGAAAAGTGGCATCATCCTCAAACACTTCCTATGTTGCAGGTGGCAACTTCCCTATATTTTGGGTCATGATCCCCCAAGAAAGTGGGATCAGAGCAGGTGGCTCATTAAATGACAACTAACCCAAAAAGACCTAGGCAATCTTTTAAAAGTACTCAATGAAGAGAGCTCAGGCTGCTCAGATATTTTCCAGAGAGAATTCATTCAGGTGAATGTTATTCAGGAAATTCATTGAGGAAAGAGGGAAAAACAGTAAGGAAGTTGTTCTGAGAGGAATGCTGCGGTAACTTGGATTATTACAGCTTGTAGCTGGGAGAACTACTGATAAGTTTGGGACTAATACTGAGTTTGAAGACTGGTATCTGACTATTGATGTACCTAGTTCCAGCCAGGGAGACCAGAGCAAGCTCAAGGGTCCTGAGGAGTCTTTGTTTGAGCGCTCTCTAGGAGTTGGTAGGGAGGAACGGCCTCCCATTGCTGTTGTTGTCCCAAGCTTAAGCAGGTTCTGTCACTTAACTATTTTTGTTTAAATACTGTGAATGGTTAAATGTTATGTTTACAGTTTATGATAAAAGAGTTAACTGGTTTAGTAATGTAAATGTTTTTAGTTTATTAGTAATGGAATCTTTTGGTGAAAGATAAAGACCCAGTGTGTTTTTCCACATCTGGGTTTCACCAGATCGTACTCCAGCATAGGGGTATATTTTAAATAAGAATAGCATGATGAGAATTGCAGAGTAGTAGTTTCATTATCTATTCTTCAGAAAAGATATTTTATTGACAGTTGTATGAGTTCTTAGTTAAAAACTACTTCTTTGTATTGTATTTTGCTTTCGGTAATCCTACATTGTAGAGAATAAATAGAAGGGTATATTTGAGACTAAATTTAATTATTGTTAACCACACAGTTTCTTTCTTTCAGATTTGAATAACTGCATTATTTTAAGTTTAATAACAGAACTGAAAGAAGAATTAACTAATATGGACTAGGTTCTACTGTCCAAACAAACTAACTAAATTCTATGTATGAGTAATAATATAATCTTTACATTACTTTCTTCTTATTTTGAAATAAGTTAAGATAATATCTAGAAGTATGAATCTATCATTCTTAAAGTGTAATTGAATGCTATCTTACGAGATAGTTTTCAAATAGTGTTAATTGTTTTCTTTTATAGATATAAATATCATAACTACTAGGACAAACTAAATATTTACAGAACATTAGTAAATATTTACTTAAACAACACAGGAAATAAACAGCAGAATACTATCCTTATGTCTGTTTCAAAAGTAAACTAAGGACATTAATATAGAGGCTATGGTAATTGCAAGGAGATAATATAGTTATTATATTAGTAATAATGTACTTTAATTATGTAATATAGGAATATTATTTACTATTAACCTAAAGTAGTGTTCTTATTATTGTAAGTATATTCTAGAACTAACTATACTTATAGTGCTACCAAGTAAACTGATAGTACAAGATAGATAGTTAATACTTAAACCCTTTGTTAAAAAGAAAGGGAGCATAAAAACTTATTAAAAATAAAGGATAGAAACTGTATTTCCACATCTACGATTTCTCATTATTATACAAGTCAATATTTTAAACTAAGTATAAAAACCCTAACGATGTTTAATGAATAACCGAATGGTAGAATGCTCGAGTATCAAGCTTAGCAACTATTGTAACACTTCATTAATAAACTCACATTTACAAAAGGATATTAAAAACTAACAGAGAATTTATTTTAGAAGAAAGGGCAGTGCATATTTTATCTTACTGTCAAGAAGGGTTTAACCCTATAAATTTTCAATTTATACAAGTAAATTAACAAAGAGTGTACTCACAATCATACTATAAATTAAACATAAGTAAGCATTTGAAATTTCAATAAGTGCAAGTAAACAGGATTTTCATTATAAAAACCTGTAACCAAGGTTACCCTATCAATGACCTTTTGAATGTCATTTAAAACCCTCAGATTTATAATCTACAAAGTATAACTATTATATCAATTTATTAAAAGAATTAACCCAGTATATTATTAAAATGTAGTAAAAACCCTACTAGCAAATACCATGAATAAATTACAGAGAGTAAGTCAAGTACTTATCAAATTCACAGGAAACAAAGGTATTGAAGACAGATAGGCTTAGTAAGCCAAGTTTAAATATTAATGGTTTCAAAACTATATAGTAATATAATATTAACTTAAGAAAAGTAGCATGTACAGCGCATAGATCCAAGTTCATGGTAAACCCTGACAAAATTAAAAGTATATCGTGAGGATGGAGTTTTATCTCCTTGGCACTTTACAGCTACCAACATCTTTTACAAAATAAGGCTTACAGCCTATAAAACAGTTATATATATGCATGCTTAAACAATAATCAAATGAAGACCCAAAACCCTCAGTCTTGGCTTCAGCCAAGCACCCTTGCTAAGCAAAGAGTGAAACCTGTTTAAACATTGTTCAGGTTCACTAAACTGAACCGAGGTAACCACAAGGGTTACAAACCATGAAGTCATAGCCATGACTGCCCTAGAGGACCAACAAGGAGGAGAACGCCATGGGTAAAACCAGGCTTACCAGGAGAAGTGTAGAAGGAGAAAGTCGACATAAGTCGACTTGAATGAAGACCGACTTAGTCAATCAGCCGACTAAGTCGAGAGACCGACTACGTCGGTCGGCTGAGTAAACACAGTAGTTAGTCTGTTAACTAATAGTCGTGTCGGTTCGGTGAACCGACAGGTAGTTATGATTGTAACTGTTTGTAACCTGTATATTAGGCTGTTGAGCCACTCAAGAATGTAGTTCAGTTCTTGGCTTTGTATGATCTATTGAGAATAATATAATCTGTTCATTTTATCAGTTCTTGTCTCTTGTATCTGTGTATATTTTATGTATTATTGGTAACCTTATGTGATCTGTGAGATTACAACATTGGTTCTGTTGCCAGTAGTACATAACTGGATATATGCTCACATATGATACCAAAGTAGGAGATCAAGGACTGGTGGGAGCGAAAAATTGCTAACTATCTACAAAATTACGCAAGAAGGAACAGATTGACAGTCGTAGAAGCAAAAGCCAGATTTTTCACTGAAACTCACGAAAAATTTGTCGAATCCGTGCCCCATCTACTGAAGCAGCTTTTGGATGAGAAAACCGGACGAGACTAAAGAAGCACAGTTACTCCAGAAACTGATCCGAGGAGGACGTACAAATCTCTCGGAGTGGTTCGAAAAGATAGCCGACGAATTCTGTGAGGAACAAGCAGTCAAAGACAGGACTTCTGTGGAAACCGTCCGACAGAAATTTTTCACAGAACTTACTGATCAATTCTTGTGTTCCTTACCGGCTTTACTGTTCAAGTTTCTAATAGAGAAAGGAGCAGGGCACATCGTTGAACCTCGACCTCTACTACGTGAACCACCCTCAAACACTAACTGGGCGGAGAAGCAGAAGCAGTGGGAAAAATTCATTGCTGAAAGGGAGTGGGAATATTTCCTGAGTAAGTAGACACTATCCGGGCTTTCTAAAAAGCGTCGGGTAGGCCATGGGGGGGTAGCTGTTCGTGTGTCGGACCTAGAGCATAGTGGATCCTAGTCGACCAGAGCCGTCGTCACCAGTAATGTATAATCGACCGAAGAGGAACTGAAGGCATAGTATTGTACTACAGTATGTCAGACATTAAGAGAATCGAAAGGGATGAAAGACAGAAGAAAAGGGAAGCCAGACGAGAAAGGGCCACAGAGCTGCAACAAAACCCTAGGGAGACCGACCATGATGACGTACCGCCAGAGTCGGGTCATGACCGACGCAGAGAAGGCGAAGAAGAAGACAAGGCATCCCCTGCAGATGATGAAATGTGGATAGAGTAGCCGGAAGCTCTCCAACTAATTGTTCCCGACGAAGGAGTAACCCTTTCCACAGTAAGTCCGCGTACCAGAATACAAACTATTATTGAAGATGACCTTCGACTAAGAGCTGGTGACATTACCCTCTGGAGCCGACTAGGCGATGAACCATACCCGGGTCGACATCTTGTAATACGTCGACCGATCGAAGGTAACTGGGTGACCTTTCAAACGGCACCCTCCTTTCGTAGTATCCACTTGCTCCTGCCAACACATGAAGGAGCACCCCCCCTACCACACACAACTTCCGAAGATACACAAGAGTCAGACCTGGGCACACAAAGTGATAGTGGGTCATTAAGAAGACAAATTATCAACAATCCGCTATTCGACGAGAAAGAGTCCACACCCGACGGAAGCACAAGTTCCGTCGACCAAAACCCCATCGTCACCCCGACAGATTCGTCTAACACAACAAACCCACCCCTTACCACACCGCCTCCACCTCCACCCCCACCTCCGACATCATCAGAGAGTAGTAATAGTGACTCCGACATGGGTCACGGATCTGCTCAAATTCCCCTTTATGAGGGTGACGAAGACCCCAGACGACACTGGTTTGTCTGCGAGTCGATATGGGAGGCTAACAAAGTAACAGAAGAAGACCGACAGATAGCCCAGTTCGCAGGAGCCCTTCGGAAAAGAGCTCTCACATGGTATATGACATTTACTGAAAGGAAACCTAGAGCAACAAAATCAGAGATAAAGACGCAATTCCTATCATTCTTCAAGACTCCCGATGCTAAACACCTGGCAGCCAAGAAGCTGAAGACGACCCAACAGAAGCCAGGAGAAACAGTCCGCGATTATGATAAAAGATGGAAGGATCTATTGAGTCAGTTGGACTATGTCATCGACAAACAATTACTCATTCAATGGTTCCTTGCAGGACTTTCACAGAAAGTTCACCGACACATCAGTCTGGAGACCTTCAAGTCGTACGAATATGCGTTGACAAAAGCTTTGCAGGTCGAGATGGATGAAGACATACCTGCCTGCCCGACCGACCACCGCTTGGAAGAACAGCTGGAGAATATGCAGAAGTCCTTGAAGGAGCTCACACTTAAGAACCAAGACATCTGGTGTACTAGCTGTTCAACAGCCGGACATACAAAAGATAACTGTCGACAGCAATTCAGTCAACAAGATGTCCGTTTTGTACAGACAAAAGCGTTTTGTGACATCTGCCAGGAACGAGGAGACCATTCCACCGCCAACTGTCCTTACAATATGAAGAATGGCAAAGCTTCCTGGTGTGCTATATGCGAAACTACAAATCACAACACGGCCGACTGCCACCTCAACCTCAAAAATAGACAAAACTACCAGGCCGTCTACCAGACTAATGCTGTAGCACAGAACACAGAGCAGAACAATAACAATAATCAGAATGGGCAACGAAATGATGGCCGACGCTACGACCGTCGGAACGACAATCGACGACCAGGGTTTGGAAGAACAGGTCGATTCGTTGGAAGTCGAGAAATACAAAGTCGTCGCCCTACTCAATGCTTTATTTGTTACAAAGAAGGGCACAGATGTGCAGACTGTCCATACAAGGACAGGACTGATCTGAAATTTTGTACACATTGTGGGGTAGGCGATCACTCCTTGGAGGATTGCCCTACAATGTTGGAAAAAATTATTAATAAAAAGAATGTTAATGTCTTGTCTTGTGTCCAGAAGAATGATGTAATAACTACTAAGAATTTGCACATCGTCACTCGACAAGGCACTAAAACCGGGCCTGACAATCCTCAGATTAGTAAGATCACACACACAAACACATACCCTGACCCTTGCAAGGAACAACACACATATCAAGAAGCCACAAACATATTTTCAAAACTTGCACAGCACGAAGATATTAGTCACAGTCGACACGACTCGACCCAGCATCTAACCCGTCTCATTCAAACAGATAAATCTATCGGTCTGTTCATTGATTTATTGCATCAAATCAAAAGCACTAACTCTGAGAAACAAACTAAGAACATCTGTAGTTTAAATCAAAAAGACAAAAACGATGTCGATCCTCTTGTCGACCTGGAAATTGAAGGTTTCCATGTCCGACAAGTGGTGCTTGATTTTGGGTCTCAGGTAAATATAATGACCCGAGATACCTGGGAAAGGATGGGATGACCTCGACTCTATGAGTCGGGAATTTATCTGAAACTAGCCGACCAGGGCCTTATTGAACCCATTGGGGTTTGGAAAAATGTAGACACAACCATTAAAGGCATATCGACTAAGGTTGATTTCGAAATTATTGACCCAAAGGAAGGATCTAGCTCCTTCCCAGCCCTTGTAGGTCGACCTTGGGGTAGAAAGATGAAAGCCTCTATCTCTCTAGATAAAGAACGTATTAAACTTAAAGGAAATGGTCAAAAGGTCATAGTACCTATTAACCTCTCCCAAGGCCAACCCTGGGTTGAACCAATCGATGAGGAAGTTGATATCCGACAACTTTATCAGATTCAAAACAATGCTGACTACACAGAACCAAATGCCCAAGGGGAGCTTTACTTAGGTAACCCCGACTCAGTTGGTTACAATTCAGATGCTGAACTCTATGACTGGGAAATGGAAAACTATGAAACACAAGCAAGAGGGTGCTGGACTATTCAAAAAGTACAGAGAAAACCCACCCGACAGTGCTTTCTAGTCTCAATCATCCCCAAGATCTTTGAGAGAAAAATAAGAGAATACCCTACCTTACAACCGACCACCGAAACTATCAGGACCCAAACAAGGTATAAGGAGAGGGAATCCCCAGTCATGCATGTTGAACAAGTATCTAAGAACATTGGAGAACATGGCCGACTACAGAGCTTAGTAGAAACCTTCACCGGTCAAGCAGCTAGATGGTGGGATACCCATCAAACAAAACTTCAGACCTGGACTAGTGCTGCAACTTATTTTGTTGAAAGGTTTGGTGGCAAGAAGCTCACCCCACAAGCACAGATCCCCCTCTTTACTCAAGGCCAGGACCCACAAGAACACATCCAAACTTGTGAAAAAGAATGGAGAAGCCTAGGACATAAGGATGAGAGAGCCTGGCCACACTTGTTTCCCTCAACCCTAGACGACTTACCTAGCAAATGGTATAAAATGGAGGAAGCAAAAGGTGAAACCTTTTTCTGGAATAACCTTAAAGAAAATTTCATCCAAACCTTTAACTTTATCCCTGAAGACCAACAATTAGTCGAGCCAGCTCAACAAATTAAACAGTTCATTCAACCGACTGAAACATTCCCTGACAAAGACCCTCGACTGGTCAAGCACTGTAATAGTCTTCACATAGGATCAAAAGTCGAGTCGACCCGATTAAAATTGGAGAATGAACATACCGAAGTTAAAAGCTTCAGATGGAAATCCAACCATGCTGAAACAACAAAACCGATCCACTTTGTGCTTAGGGTCGCGACTACTGAAAAACCTGACCTCGACCGGATGACTGCAGCCGACTTCCCTGCTACATTTTCACAGTTCCAGGAAGGAATTCGACCGATAAATGAAGCTAAAGCCCCAGAATGGTTAGATGCGAAAGTAAAAACCAAAGAGGTCGACATTTCAAATGACGACCGACCAAAATTAGCTAAGATTGGTGATTATTGGAATGAGCAACAAACTGCCGAAATAGTGAACTTGCTTAGGGAATTCCAAGATGTCTTTGCAAGAGATTACAAATATTTGAAAGGATTAGTTCAAGAAATGGGAGAGATGAAAATCGACACTAAACCTAATGTCCGACCTGTTAAGAAACGTCCTTATAAACTAGCTCATAAATATAAGGAAATAGTTAAAAAGGAGATAGACAACATGTTAGCTGCAGGTATCATCTACCCCATCGACCAGTCGGAATGGGCAAGTCCCATGGTCGTCCAGCCTAAGAAACACGACCCGACCAGACTGAGAATCTGTGTCGACTTTAGGGAACTTAATAAAGTTACACTGACAGACCCCTTTCCCACACCGTATGCTGATGAAATCTTGAATGAAGTGGCAGGCCATGAATGCTACTCCTTCACAGATGGATTTTCAGGGTACAATCAAGTACCTATAGCAAAGGAAGATCAGAAGAAAACCACATTTGTTTGTGAATTTGGCTCTTTTGCTTATAGGGTTATGCCTTTTGGACTAAATAATGCACCTGCAGTCTTTTCCAGAATAGTTGTAAAAACTTTCCAAGAGTACATCTATAAAACTATTGCAGTCTACTTCGACGACTGGACCATATATTCCACCTTGAAAGATCACTGCACATGGCTCCGACTCATTTTGGAAAGATGTCGGCAGATTCAACTTTCCCTCAACATCAAGAAATTCATTTTTATGACCCCCATAGGGATACTACTAGGACATGTTGTTTGTAAAGATGGTATTAAGGTTGACTTTGCCAAAATTAAAATTATCCTTGACTTGAAGCCTCCAATAAACCCTAAATAGGTTCGGGTGTTATTAGGACATACAGGGTACTATAGGAAGTTTATCCGACATTACTCAGACATGACCTACCCCCTAGAAGAACTACTCAAGGATGATATAGAGTTTAAATGGACAGAGGAATGCCAAATCTCCTTCAACAAACTGAAGAGAAAACTGATCGAAGCCCCCATACTTAGATTTCCAAATTGGTCGATCAAATTCCATGTGCATATCGATGCATCAGGCATAGCAATTGGAGCTATTCTGACCCAACCAGGAGACGATGGAATGGACTACCCTATAGTCTACAGCAATCGAAAAATAAATAAGGCTGAAAGGAACTACTCGACCACCGAACGGGAAGCCCTAGGAATGGTCTTTGCACTTCAGAAATATTGACACTACCTATTAGCTAACCCCTTCATATTTTACACTGACCATCAAGCTTTGAAGTACCTTGTAAACAAACCCCTTCACCATGGTAGAATATGTCGATGGCTCTTACTGTTCCAAGAATTTGAATTCGAAGTAGTTGTCCGACCAGGGAAGTTAAATGTCGGACCCGACCACCTATCCCGAATCGACACAGGAGAGGAACCAACTGGAATCGACGACGACCTACCAGATGCACATCTATTTCGTATAGAAGCAGTACCAGAAGAACTGGAGGAAATTGCTCAGTTCCTAGAAACAGGTCAGGCCCCAGAAGGTCTGAACACTAAAAAGAAGCAAATCCTAGCTATGAAGGCTGCCCCCTATAGCCTCATCAATGGATTTCTATACAAAATGGGGTTAGACGATGTTCTCAGAAGATGTGTACTTGCCCATGAACGAGAGCAAATAATGCACGAAGCACACTACGGACCCACGGGAGGACACTTTCAGGCCGACACAACTGCTAAGAAAATTCAACAGTCTGGATTATGGTGGCCGACGCTTCATAAGGATTGTAAAACCTTTGTTAGTCGATGTGACAGATGCCAACGACTTGGTCGACCACTACCGAGTACAGAAATGCCCCTGATCTCTATAAACCCTAGTATTACATTTGAAATCTGGGCTATAGATTTCATAGGACCATTCCCTGTACCAGCCCGACGATCAGGTGCAAGGTATATTATCACTGCAGTCGAATATGTTACTAAATGGGCAGAAGCAGAACCTGTCGAGACCTGTTCAAGTGAAGTAGCTGCTAAGTTCATTTATGAAAATATTATTACTCGATTTGGATGTCCACTCACTCTGATCAGCGACCAAGGATCACACTTTGTTAACAAAACTATCAAAAATCTAACCGACAAGTTTCACATCGACCACCGACGGAGTACAGCATACCACCCTCAGTCGAATGGTGCAATTGAAGCTTTCAATAAAACACTGACAAAGGGACTGACTAAAATATGCAGTGTTGACAAAGATGACTGGGATGAGAAGAGTCCTGCAGTTTTATGGGCATACAGGACAGCCTACAAACGTTCGACTGATCAAACCCCATTTCGACTGGTATATGGACAAGAAGCAGTCGTACCTCTGCACTTCAGAAAACAAGCACCTATCATTGCACAGATACTACATGTCGACGTCGAACAGGCCAGGAAGGATAGGTTACTTCAACTTAATAAATTGGAAGAACATAGACTTATGGCCATCCAGCACCAAGAAATACAAAAACAACAGTAGAAAGCCTGGCACGACCATAATATCAGAAACAAAAATCTGTCAGTTGGTGACCTTGCCCTACTGTATAACAGTCAAGTCAAAGGCAAGCCTAAGAAACTTCACACAGAATGGATGGGACCTTACGTTGTCGAAGAAATACATTCCAATGGGTCGGTCCGACTAAAAACATTGCAGGGCCTGGTATTTCGGAAACTCCTTAATGGAGCCCGACTTAAACGATACAGAAATTAAAATTAAAAAAAAAAAAAAATCATATAACGGTCTTAACTGACACCAAAAACCTATAAAAAGATACAAAAATTCCAAAAACCATAAACCGTACACTCAGAAACCACCATCATGACAGCCACTCACCCATTCGACAGCCGACTTCATTTCCATCGACCATCTTCATCGACCGACCATGTCGACCGTTCTCACCACCGACATCGACCGCCGACCTGGAGCGTCCCATCCCGCATTAATGGCCTCGAGCCTTGCCCCAGATTCACGAAATCGCACTCAAGTGTTGCAGTTATCCTGTCAAGTCCACCATTAATTCACCCAGTTCGACACTCCACCCCACCCGCGCCTATAAATAATGGACATCCCACAGTTCATTTACCACACCACGCACCTACTGAGCATTCGAACTCCCAGTCGACTGAAATTTGTGACCCCCGTAAGAATTTCGACCCGTCTGAGCAGTCAGAAACCATGGCACCAAAACGCACCAGAGATTCGGCTAAGGCTCAAGAACTTCAGGAAGCAGACTCACCCCTACTCCAGCGACTAAAGCGAATCCAAAACACGAAAGTCCAGGAGGGTCCGTTTCAAAAGCTATGGACGGAGATCCAAGAATGGGCGTTTGAAGACCGACGGATGACCCCGCAGGCTGAGAAAGTTAGGCGTAGCACCATATATTCCTATGCAAATGCACCTATCATGGCCAGCTAACCTGGTACAAAGGAAGCCGCGGTCAAATTCATCATCAGTCGTTACCACAACGGCATATTTTACTTTGACCGACCAGTCGACATCAATGGAGATGTTATCTCTCGACTTACTGGTCTATCAAATCAGGGTGACCCGGTCCCCATTGGGATCAAGGAAGGGCTAGTCGAACACTTTACAGGTTCGACGTCGGGCAAGAACTCCAAGGGTCTGATGATCAGTCAGATCGAGGCGCGGACACCACAGATTGTGGCGAAAATCATCGCCATTACTCTCACTTTGGCTGGTCGTAGCAGTGACCTCAAGCTAGAAATGCTGGACGCCGTCGACCAAATTACAACCAACGGCCGCATTTTCCGATGGGCTGACTACCTCGCAGACCTGGTTAAAACCATATGCGAGCGCTGTCAGGAAACAGGAGGTATCATCAAATTCCCCTCCTTAATTATTTGGATTGCTATGTATTATATCTGTCCGAAAGGCAGTCCTGTCTTCCGAGAGCCGACCAGGTTCGAGATGCACAGGTTCAAACCCTTTTCCCAAAAAGTAACTGTGCATGAACTCAACCAAGGTAAGGTATTTCTGGAAAACTGGTTCCAGCAGCTTAAGCTGCGCACGACAAGGTGGAGGGTGCCCCAGAACATCCGACGACACCTCCCAGCCAACTCACACATCCAGCTGGAGCTCGACCATACATCCGTATGGTCTTCAAACACGCAGGATTCCAATGCCAGGGACCTTGACTACTATCCCACAGTCGAGCAGATCTTTCGGGAGTTGTCTAGGCAGACAAAAACCAAAATTCAAATCCCGGAGGCTGCAAAACAGGTCGACTTCTCTATAGTCGAACCTCTGACCGACCAGGAGAAGGAGGAAGATTACGAGCTGCACCTGTATATCAGCACTTTTGTGATGCAGAACACTCCAACTGGCACTCCCGGTCGGGTGCACTTAATCGTAAAACATCCGACTGCACCAGTAGTGGACCCTCCAACCGAGCAACACCAGACACCACCACCAGCACAACAACCAGTACAACAAACAGCTCCCCCGGCTACTCAGACGGTCGACCCCGCTCAGACCCCGACAGGAGAAGTCGAGGAAGACAACCCTAAATATGCTGTGTCTCGGAGCATTCTCAAGAAACTGGTGAAGGAGATAGCCACTGCCAGAAGGAACATCAAACTGCAGAAACGTCAGCAGGGCAAAGGTAAGCGTAAGCTTGTCCTTGCTGACTCCACCGACGACGAAGACGAACTGGCAGCCTCAGCACTCGATATTGTCGAGGATGCCCGGGCCAACAAGGTTACTGTTGAAACCCAGTTTCAACGTTTTCTCGAAGCAGGAGCACCCAAAGGTCGGCCAAATAAGGCCAAAACAACACCACTGTCCGAAGATGTGGTCGACCTGGTAACGATTCCTCCCCCTCCATCACCGACTAAAATAGTCGAGGAGCAGGCACCAGTACAGCAGGCCGCCATTTCCCCGGAAGTCTTTGAAAGAGCTATCCCTGAAGCACTCAGGGCTAGGTCCAGCACAGATGCTGAACTCAAATCATTCTTCCAGACGTTGCCTGCCATCTTCCAGTCAGCCCAAACAATCAAGACAACAACACCCCTGAAAGCCAGCAGCAAGATATACGCCCAGCAGACGACAGTATTTACACGAATACATGACGGAGGCGATGTATCAGGCATGGAACAGACCTTCACCGACTACCAGCTACCACCGGAAGAAGACGTTATATCTTCCGACCACAGTCCCCAAAACCATTCTCCATCACCACCAGGATCAGGAATCCCTTCCTCCCCACCCCCACCACCCCCACCACCATCATCTCCACCACCTCCACCACCGCCTGATTCACAGCCGAGACCACCATCATCACCATAGCCGGAGGTGGACATACCACCTCCCCAAACCGAAAAACCCCCGACCACTGAACCAACCCCTCCGACACACACCCCCTCGACCTCTGATCCACCTTCCACTTCTGTAGGTCCTCCCGACAAACCAACAGAGCAAGCAAAGGAGCCAACAGAACCTCTTCCTAGACCCGATCAGCTCAGGATCAGCTTACGGGATGTAAGCTCGTTGACCGACTCAGAGGTTGGCTAGCTACTCAACACCCTATCAAAAGAGTCGAAGAGGAGGACGACCCGACTAAGGAAACAGCTCAAGGACAAGGAGACAGAAGAAGTCGAGTTCCTCGACAAATGCAGGTCTCTTGTACAGACTGTTACCCCAGGACCTGTCGAAGCTGCTACCGACCGACCGCTGGAACGAGCATATCAGCTGTTTGAAGGTCTGGTGTCGACCATACAGACCCACCTCCATGAGACTAAGGCCGGGCAAAAAGAAGAAATTGTCCGACTGCTCCTGACTCAGCACACAGCATTCTCGGAGCCTCACAAACTTCTACAAGACCACATGGAGGAATCCATTGTAACTGAGGAAGTACTCCGAGATTGGCCTACTCATTATGGGCAGGTCTATAGTCAGACGAGGCAGACCAGACAAGGCATTCAGGCCTTGGAGAGAAGGAAGTCGACTGAGACGGAACTGAGGCAGACCATCGAAGATCAAATAGTGATGGAAAACACTAAGCTGCAGTAGTTGGAACGTGAGGCACACCAGTGGGTTCAGCAAGCCCTTCCCAACTTAGAGAAAGTCGACAACATCTGTCCGCAGATGAAGAGACTCCTTGAGACTGCGGAAGAACACACTCAGCTGCTGGGCCCCAACATGGAAAATATTGCAGAAATGGCAATGGCAGAGAAGATGTCGGTACTCTCAAATCTTACTACTCTGACCATCGACATTCAGAAAGCTTTGCAGACATGGACGGAATTTCAACATCAGTTTGCCATCACAGCACCAGCAATAGTCGAAGTCTGCGTGCAAAAGAGACCAACTATTCGTCTGCACAGCCCACCTCAGTAGCAGTACCCCTTTGCAATCTATTTTTGTACTCTAATCTAATTTTTTTACCTCCCCTTTTCTTCGGGACGAAGAAATGTTTTGTTTGTGGGGGAGATGTAGAAGGAGCAAGTCGACATAAGTCGACTTGAACGAAGACCGACTTAGTCGATCAGCCGACTAAGTCGAGAGACCGACTACTTCGGTCGGCTGAGTAAACACAGTAGTTAGTCTGTTAACTAATAGTCGTGTCGGTTCGGTGAACCGACAGGTAGTTATGATTGTAACTGTTTGTAACCTGTATATTAGGCTGTTGAGCCACTCAAGAACGTAGTTCAGTTCTTGGCTTTGTATGATCTATTGAGAATAATATAATCTGTTCATTTTATCAGTTCTTGTCTCTTGTATCTGTGTATATTTTATGTATTATTGGTAACCTTATGTGATCTGTGAGATTACAACAAGAAGCCAGTTGGTGAAGTCTTGCACCTTCCACACCAAGAGAAGAGGTCGAACCCTGCATCGAAAGATAATTTTAATATTAAAACCCTGCTAAATGTTGATGGTTAAGCTATTACTGTGAAAGGAAAACTAATTGAAAACCTGTAACATACCTTAAATTCTTTTAATGGAAATTTGGCCACTAAAGAACAACATGACAACCACTAGCAGGAGGAAGGGTAAACCCTTCATTTACCACTGAAGAGAAGGAGTTCACTGAAGCGTTGGGTAACCTGTCAAGGTGGAGGATGATTGGTAGCACTAAGTTAAGGCGACGACCTATACAGTAAGAGTTCGAGCGAGGGATGCCAATGGTGAAAACCCTAAGAGAAACGACATTTCCCAAACATCTCACAACAAGTTACTCAACACAGTATCTTCCTCACAATGCAGCAGATGAGCCATGAAGAGCTAAACCAGCATGGGCAGTGACTAGCAGACAGTGCAAGTAGCGAGCTGGACCAGGAGGTTTTGCAAAGCGGCTGGAGGCCGAAGGCAGTGGAGAAATGACTACTAGGGTTGAGTCAACCTTTATAAATGACAGTGCATGGCTGGGAAGAGCCCACGTAATCCTTTTGATAATTTTCATGCAGTGGGTAGGAACTCTATAGTTCCATGACAAAGATTACCAATGATTTATTTCCACAACCCAAATCATATCACGGGAATTCTATAAGGTTCGATGTACCATAAGTCATTCACCTGCATTATATTAATCAACAATATAAACATTAGAACATTGTTTATAAAACATTGTAATTTAAATATGGTTCATCGTTGGTCTCATATATTTATATATGGAGAGTTAGAAATATGTTTAGAAAACTTTGTAACATAGAATTAGTTCATAGTGGGTATCGTATTCTATGTATGAAGAGTTGTAATGTTAGTTAATGAGAATTCTAGATCGAGGAGTAATAATAGTTACCATAGCATAGTCTGTTTATAAACCTATTGTTTTTATATATCATCTATTGCCTTATGAAGGCAAGGGAATAATATATATAAAAGCCCATAGAATTATAAACATCAGATTAAGTGATCCAATGATCAGGTGTTTGGTTTTTCTCTTGGCCTTATGGTCATCCATAACTTGTTTAATAACAATCTTTCTAATAGTCATAAAATCTTTATGTGACAAGTAGTCTTTGTCAAGCACAAGCACAAAGATTTCAAAAGATTTCTTAAGTCAGCATCTGATAGGTAGCTTGAGTAAATTAGCATTCTTGGCTAGATAGTATAGTTACGAATATCATAATTGATATTCGAGTATAATAAATATGAGAATAATCTATAATTTTACCATCAAATCGTTGACCATGGATTAGGATTATTTTTCTAAACAATATAGATTTTTAAATATAAAGGAAGACTTTAAAAGTTACTGGTATCAAATAGTAAAATTTTCTATTCTTTATATAAGATAAATATAAGTTGGGTACTTAAACCTCCTTATCATTTTACAATTGCAGTGGCAAATCTAATCTTAGCATGATGCAGTAACTATGAATAAGTAAGATTAGATTTTTGATGTTGTAGTCTCATCATGCTTACTGTTAGTAAAGAAATATCTTTTGCATTTTACACTTGCATTTCAGTATGAACAACTAATGGTTTCGTACCCCGTATAATTGTTAAATCCTGCTCTCTTGACAGAGATTTAGCTGCCATTTTCTTCTAGTAGAATTAAATTCTCTTTCAGTAAGATCTTAAAAGAAAACATAATTAAAGCTTTACCTTTAGAAGCCTAGTAAGTCTGACTAGCATGTATATACTTTTACTGGATAAATTGTGTACAGCGAATCATTATTAAATACTTTAGAGATTGTTAGTAGCGACCTGAACATCTTACCTGTATATCTGTAAGAGAAGGAAAAACTGTTGTGTTAGCTCGGAAGCTAAGTAAGCCCAGTCTTTCTTGACAACCCCACCTTGTGGTCGTAAACAGAAAACAAATCAGTAAGTGAAAAGAAACTATTCTTTAAAGAAAAGTATAATCAAAAGATCAATCGGGTATAATTCTAGTAACACATAACTAATCAAACAGTTAATGACTGCATTTAATGAGAATATATGCTATTTTAAAAAAATTTAATTTTTTCGGAAATTTTGGGGTTTGACACATGGTATCAGAGCATGGTTCAAATACTAGGCCTGAATGTGGCCCAACTAGTTTCCATAGAACAGTAAAATATATGTACTAACCTTTATTTTGTTTTATGTAAAGAACAGAAAATTTCTTTTTCTGAATCTAACAGGCAGGTATGGAGAAGATAGGAGAATATGCTCAGGAGGAGTCTCCAAACACCGAGACAAGACAGATGTCCAGAGAACCTATGATAGAAGAGGTAACTGCTCACTCTTCAGAGCTGATGCAGACTATAAAAGATTTGAATACTGAAATGGAATCAGTCAAGAAGGATAATGAGAGAATTTTAAAGACTCGGGAGGAGTTAAACCAAATTTTGATGGAAAAATTCCAGATAGAAGGGAGGAGCAAAAGATCTGAATCTAAGGAAGCTAGTCATCAGAAAGGATCTAAAAAGATGAAACTGGCTAAAGCTGAAAGCAGTTCATCATCTGAAGGGTTCAGGGAACAACAAATCTATTACACTACTAGTGACAGTAGTGAGGCTGAGTTGTATAATAGAAAGAAGAAGTACAGGCCATATGAAGAGATTTCCGGGGAGTTTAAAAAAATAGCCCCCAACTTTTAACGGAGAGACTGAAAAAGGGGAAGAAGTAGAGTCCTGGTTATCCGGGATGAGGAAGTATTTTCAGATATACAATTATTCAAATTAGTTGAAGGCAAGAATGGCCATCTATAATCTATCTAGAAAAGCAGATATATGGTGGCAAGATTTGAAAAGAGTCAAGGGGATCAAAGAAAAAGAAGTTAATTGGAGTACCTTTAAAAGGTACTTCAAGAAGAAATTTCTTTCTGAACAATATTATGAAGAAAGAGCCAAAGAATTTTACGAATTAAAGTTAGGATCCATGACTATGAAGGACTTAAACAGTAAATTCTTGAGCCTGTTAAGGTATGTACCTTATTTAGTCGATGAGAAACCTAAAGTACAACGGTTTCTCAACTTTCTGCCATATCACATCAAGGACAGAATCGAGTATGATAACCCGAAGACTCTGGAAGAAGCCATGAGGAAAGAAAATTTTTGTTTTGAACAGAACAAGAAGAAAGAAGGTATAGCCAACTGGAAGGCTAAAAAGAACAGTAATCAGCCTGAGTTCAAGAAAAAGGAATTTGTACCCCAGAAGAATTTCAAGAATAATAAGAACAGAAATTATTCTAACAGTAAGAAATTCCAGGGAAATAGAAATGGTGCTTCTAATAATTCTAATAATTCCAGCAACTTTAAAGGCAAGGAAGCTGCCAACAATAATGGGAATTTCACTAAGAACTTTGAAAGAAAGGAGCCTGTTAAGTGTTGGGAATGTAATGGCCCGCACTATGCCTTGGTCTGTCCAAATTGGAAAAATTCAAACAGCAATATTCACACTGTGTAGGATGAAATGATTGTTGGAGAACTTGCAAGGACTATGCCCAGAATAAATGCAGCATTGGAGAACCGCCAAGCTGATTATCAGACTTCCATGGTGGAAGTAGAAGGTATGGTTAACCAAACCCTAGTAACCATTTTAATTGATCCAGGGGTTAGTCTTAGTTACATTTCACCTCAGAGAGTGGAAAACTGTAAATTGACTGTTGAAAAGTTTGATAGTTCCTGGTTAGTTCAATTAGCTACAGGGGCAAAAAGCAAAGTAACCTGTTATGGGAAAGAATCTGCTTTAATTATGAATGATTTTAAAACTACAGTTAAGCTGAATATTCTGCCACTTGGCTTGTATGATTTACTGATTGGTATGGATTGGTTAGAGCAGCACAAGGTAGTTTTAAACTGTTTTGATAAAACCTTTACGTGTGTAAATAATAATGAACAACCAGTAACAGTTAAAGGTATTCCTAGGAAAACTGTAGTTAGGCAGATTTCTGCCTTATAACTTAAAAGAGCAGTTAGAAAAGGGTGCAAATCCTATGCTGTAACTATACATATGAGGCAAGTAAGTTTGAAAAAGATAAGTTAAAAATAGAGGATATTCCTATTTTAAACGAATTTACTGATGTTTTTCCGGAGGAAATTCCAGGATTACCTCCTAGGAGGGAACTGGATTTCACTATTGAGCTGGTGCCAGGTGCTGTACCTAGCTCAAAATCTCCGTATCGTATGAATATTTTAGAACTTAATGAACTAAAATCACAGTTAAAGGAATTAATAGATAAGAATTACATTCGACCCAGTGTGTCCCCTTAGGGAGCACCAATAATTTTTGTCAAAAAGAAAGATGGGACTATGCGACTATGCATAGATTACCGTAAACTAAATAAGATGACTATTAAAAATAGATATCCGTTGCCCCACATAGATGATCTGTTTGATCAACTACGTAAAGCCACGGTGTTCTCAAAGATAGACCTGAGATCAGGAAATCATCAGGTAAGAATTAAAGATGAGGACATATTCAAGACAACCTTTAGAACAAGGTATGGACATTACGAATTTGTCGTAATGCCATTTGGGCTTACCAACACCCCAGCTGTCTTTATGTGCCTAATGAATAATATAATGCATAAATACTTAGATAAATTTGTCGTCGTGTTTATCGATGACATCTTAATTTATTCTAAAAATGAAGTGGAACATAAGGAACACTTACGGATAGTTTTACAAGAGTTGCGAGAGCAACAACTCTTTGTAAAGTTCAGCAAGTGTGACTTCTTTAAGGATGAAATCTAGTACTTAGGTCACGTGGTGACTAAGGAAGGGATTTCAGTTGATCCTGAAAATATTCGGGCAATCGAAGATTGGCCAGTTCCAAAGGACGTAACAGATGTTAGGTCATTTATGGGAATTATTGGTTATTACCGGAGATTTATTGAAGGCTTTTCAAAAATAGCTAATCCAATCACTTCCTTGCAAAAGAAGGGCAAGAAATTCGATTGGAACTTAAAGTGTGAAGAAAGTTTTAAGAAATTAAAAACCTTATTAACAACTGCGCCTATTCTAAGAATATCATATCCTAATAAGGATTTCGTGGTATGCACCGATGCTTGTAATGACGGTTTAGGCGGTGTGCTGACTCAAGATGGGCATGTCATTGCCTATGAGTCCAGGAAGTTAAAGATTCACGAGAAGAATTATGCCACTTATGACTTAGAACTTGCTGTTGTTATACATGCCTTAAAAAAGTGGTGACACCACTTAATAGGCAGAAAGTTTATTTTAATGACTGATAATAAAGGTCTGAAATACCTTTTAGATCAGCCCAACTTAAATGCAAGACAAGCAAGGTGGTTAGCCTTCTTAAGTGAATACGATTTTGAAATCCAACACATAAAAGGAAAATAAAATAAGGTGGCTGATGCTTTAAGCAGAAACGCAAAGCTAAATTTTACAGCAGCAATCAGCACTTATGCTTCTGATTTAAATGAGCAACTTATAGAAGGGGTAAAACAGGATGAAATTTATCAAAAATTACAAGCTAAAGCTAAGGAAGAACCTACAGAAAGTATAATAAAAGGTTATAGTCTAAATAAAGATGGATTTTTATTGTTTAAAGACAAACTGTATGTGCCTAATGTGTCTAAGGTTAAGTTCTTGATTTTGGATGAAGTTCATAAAACACCTTACTCAGAACATCTAGGTTACCAAAAGACTATAACCATGTTAAGAAAAGAATATTTCTGGCCTAATATGAAATTTGAAGTAGCTGAATATATAGCTAGATGTTTGGATTGTCAACAAGTGAAAACCGAACACCAACATCCAGCTAGTTTACTGCAACCATTGCCTATTCCTAGTTGGAAATGGGAGATCATCAGTTTGGATTTTATTACTGGATTGCCTAGAAATCAGAATCAGAATGATTCAATTATGGTGGTGGTGGACAAGTTAAGTAAAGCAGCACATTTCATTCTTGTCAAGACTACTTACAAGGCTGCCAATATAGCTGATATATTTTTAAAGCAGATTTTTAGGTTACATGGAGTACCTAAGGTTATCATTTCAGATAGGGATCCTAAATTCACAGGGAATTTTTGGAGGTCCTTGTTTAAGGGATTAAACACAACACTGAATTTCAGCACCTCTTTCCATCCTCAAACGGACGGACAGACTGAAAGAGTGAATCAGGTGCTGGAAGATCTGTTAAGAATGTATGTTAAGGATCAGCCAAGAAAGTGGGAGGAATACTTGCATTTAGCAGAATTTGCATGCAATAATAACTATCAGTCATCAGCTAAGTTCATCCCATTTGAAATTCTGTATGGGCGTAAATGCAACACTCCTATCTCCTGGAATAATCCAGTAGATAGATTGGTGTTAGGGCCTGAATTATTGAAGGAAATGGAGCAGATTGTGAAACAAGTGCATGAAAATTTGAAGGTAGCACAGGATCGGCAAAAGAGCCAAGCAGATTTGAAAAGAACTCCTAAAGAGTTCCAGGTGGGTGATCACATGTTTATAAAGGTAAGACCAAAGAAAAGCTCCCTAAGACTGAGGAGTTGTGCAAAACTAGCACCACATTACTGTGGTCCGTTTGAAATTTTATCTAGAATTGGTCAAGTTGCATATCAGCTAGCATTACCACCTAACTCTAAAGTGCATAATGTTTTTCATATTTCTGTTCTGAAAAAGTATGTTCATGATGCTACTCATGTAATTGATTGGAATGTTGTACAGGTGGAACCAGAAGGAGAAATTCTGGTGGAACCGGACTGTATCCTCGAGAGGAGGGAAATTACTCTGCGGAACCGTGCCATTGGACAAGTGAAGGTGCTATGGAAGCACCTTAGTCCTGAAGAGGCTACTTGGGAACTAGAAAGTAAGATGCGGGAGGCATACCCGAATCTGTTCCAGGAGGTTGTAGAGGATGAAGAATAAGTAACATCGAGGACGATGTTACATTTTAAGGGGGTGTGTATGTCACATACCCCAATTTTGTAAAATAATGTTAATTGTTTTAATTATATTCCTGAGACATTATGTTAAATTTAATGATAAGTAGGAACTGATGACTCAGCAGAGTCAACAGAAGTCGAATGTAATTCAGAATATTTTATTATTAATAAATAAATTGTGGAGACAACAGCATGTGAGAGCTGTTAAAAAGAGGTTACTGGTCAAACTGGTGGATGGAACTAGGTGGAGGGCAAAAGACAAGTGGCAGCATCCTCAAACACTTCCTAAGTTGCAGGTGGCAACTTCCCTATATTTGGGGTCATGATCCCCCAAGAAAGTGGGATCAGAGCAGGTGGCTCATTAAATGACAACTAACCCAAAAAGACCTAGGCAATCTTTTAAAAGTACTCAATGAAGAGAGCTCAGGCTACTCAGATATTTTCCAGAGAGAATTCATTCAGGTGAATGTTATTTAGGAAATTCATTGAGGAAAGAGGGAAAAACAGTAAGGAAGTTGCTCTGAGAGGAATGATGCAGTAACTTGGATTATTACAGCTTGTAGCTGGGAGAACTACTAATAAGTTCGGGACTAATACTGAGTTTGAAGACTAGTATCTGACTATTGTTGTACCTAGTTCCAGCCAGGGAGACCAGAGCAAGCTTGGGGGTCATGAGGAGTCGATGTTTGAGCGCTCTCCAGGAGTTGGTAGGGAGGAACGGCCTCCCATTGTTGTTGTTGTCCCAAGCTTAAGCAGGTTCTGTCACTTAACTATTTTTGTTTAAATACTGTGAATGGTTGAATGTTATGTTTACAGTTTATGATAAAAGAGTTAACTGGTTTAGTAATGTAAATGTTTTTAGTTTATTAGTAATGTAATATTTTGGTGAAAGATAAAGACCCACTATGTTTTTCCACATCTGGGTTTCACCAGATCGTACTCTAGCACAGGGGTATATTTTAAATAAGAATAGCATGATGAGAATTGCAGAGTAGTAGTTTCATTATCTATTCTTCAGAAAAGATATTTTATTGACAGTTGTATGAGTTCTTAGTTAAAAACTACTTCTTTGTACTGTATTTTTCTTTCGGTAATCCTACATTGTAGAGAATAAATATAAGGGTATATTTGAGAGTAAATTGAATTACTGTTAACCACACAGTTTCTTTCTTTCAGATTTGAATAACTGCATTATTTTAAGTTTAATAACAGAACTAAAAGAAGAATTAACTAATATGGACTAGGTTCTACTGTCCAAACAAACTAACTAAATTCTATGTATGAGTAATAATATAATCTTTACATTACTTTCTTCTTATTTTGAAATAAGTTAAGATAATATCTAGAAGTATGAATCTATCATTCTTAAAGTGCAATTGAATGCTATCTTACGAGATAGTTTTCAAATAGTGTTAATTGTTTTCTTTTATAGATATATATATCATAACTACTAGGACAAACTAAATATTTACAGAACATTAGTAAATATTTACTTAAACAACACAGGAAATAAACAGCAGAATACTATCCTTATGTCTGTTTTAAAAGTAAACTAAGGATATTAATATAGAGGCTATGGTAATTGCAAGGAGATAATATAGTTATTATATTAGTAATAATGTACTTTAATTATGTAATATAGGAATATTATTTACTATTAACCTAAAGTAGTGTTCTTATTACTGTAAGTATATTCTAGAACTAACTATACTTATAGTGCTACCAAGTAAACTGATAGTACAAGATAGATAGTTAATACTTAAACCCTTTGTTAAAAATAAAGGGAGCATAAAAACTTATTACAAATAAAGGATAGAAACTGTATTTCCACATCTACGATTTCTCATTATTATACAAGTCAATATTTTAAACTAAGTATAAAAACCCTAACGATGTTTAATGAATAACCGAATGGAAGAATGCTCGAGTATCGAGCTTAGCAACTATTGTAACACTTCATTAATAAACTCACATTTACAAAAGGATATTAAAAACTAACAGAGAATTTATTTTAGAAGAAAGGGCAGTGCATATTTTATCTTACTGTCAAGAAGGGTTTAACCCTATAAATTTTCAATTTATACAAGTAAATTAACAAACGGTGTACTCAAAGTCGTACTATAAATTAAACATAAGTAAGCATTCGAAATTTCAATAAGTGCAAGTAAACAGGATTTTCATTATAAAAACCTGTAACCAAGGTTACCTTGTCAATGACCTTTTGAATGTCATTTAAAACCCTCATATTTTATAATCTACAAATTATAACTATTATATCAATTTATTAAAAGAATTAACCCAGTATATTATTAAAATGCAGTAAAAACCCTACTAGCAAATACCGTGAATAAATTACAGAGAGTAAGTCAAGTACTTATCAAATTCCCAGGAAACAAAGGTATTGAAGACAGATAGGCTTAGTAAGCCAAGTTTAAACAGTAATGGTTTCAAAACTATACAGTAATATAATATTAACTTAAGAAAAGTAGCATGTATAGCACATAGATCCAAGTTCAGGGTAATCCCTGACAAAATTAAAAGTATATACTGAGGATGGAGTTTTATCTCCTTGGCACTTTACAGCTACCAACATCTTTTACAAAATAAGGCTTACAGCCTGTAAAACAGTTATATATATGTATGCTTAAACAGTAATCAAACGAAGACCCAAAACCCTCAGTCTTGGCTTCAGCCAAGAACCCTTGCTAAGCAAAGAGTGAAACCTGTTTAAACAGCGTTCAGGTTCACTAAACTGAACCGAGGTAACCACAAGGGTTACAAACCACAAAGTCACAGCCATGACTGCCCTAGAGGACTAGCAAGGAGGAGAACATCATGGGTAAAACCAGGCTTACCGGGAGAAGCCAGTTGGTGAAGTCTTGCGCCTTCCACGCCAAGAGAAGAGGTCGAACCCTGCATCGAAGGATAATTTTAATATTAAAACCCTGCTAAATGTTGATGGTTAAGTTATTACTGTGAAAGGAAAACTAATTGAAAACCTGAAACATACCTTAAATTCTTTTAATGATAATTCAGCCACTAAAGAACAACACGACAACCACCAGCAGGAGGAAGGGTAAACCCTTCATTTACCACCGAAAAGAAGGAGTTCACTGAAGCGTTGGGTAACCTGTCAAGGTGGAGGACAATTGGCAGCACTAAGTTAAGGCGATGGCCTGTACAGTAAGAGTTCGAGCGAGGGATGCCAATGGGGAAAACCCTAAGAGAAACGATGCTGCCCAAACATCTCACAACAAGTTACTCAACACAGTATCTTCCTCACAATGTAGCAGAGGAGCCATGAAGAGCTAAACCAGCTTGGGTAGTGACTAGAAGACAGTGCAAGTAGCGAGCTAGACCAGGACGTTTTGCAGAGCGGCCGGAGGCCGAAGGCAGTGGATAAATGACTACTAGGGTTGAGTCAACCTTTATAAATGACAGTGCATGGTTGGGAAGAGCCCATGTAAGCCTTTTGATAATTTTCATGCAGTGGGTAGGAACTCTATAGTTCCACGACAAATATTACCAATGATTTCTTTCCACAACCCAAATCATATCGCGGGAATTCTATAAGGTTCGATGTACCATAAGTCAATCACCTGCATTATATTAATCAACAATATAAACATTAGAACATTGTTTATAAAACTTTGTAATTTAAATATGGTTCATCGTTGGTCTCATATATTTATATATGGAGAGTTAGAATTATGTTTAGAAAACTTTGTAACATAGAATTGGTTCATAGTGGGTATCATATTCTATGTATGAAGAGTTGTAATGTTAGTTAATGAGAATTCTAGATCGAGGAGTAATAATAGTTACCATAGCATAGTCTGTTTATAAACCTATTGTTTTTATATATCATCTATTGCCTTATGAAGGTAAGGGAATAATATATATATAAGCCTATAGCATTATAAACATCAGATTAAGTGATCCAATGATCAGGTGTTTGGTTTTGCTCTTGGCCTTATGGTCATCCATAACTTGTTTAATAACAATATTTCTAATAGTCATAAAATCTTTATGTGACAAGTAGTCTTTGTCAAGCACAAGCACAAAGATTTCAAAAGATTTCTTAAGTCAGCATCTGATAGGTAGCTTGAGTAAATTAGCATTCTTGGCTAGATAGTATAGTTATGAATATCATAATTGATATTCGAGTATAATAAATATGAGAATGATCTATAAGTTTACCATCAAATCATTGACCATGGATTAGGATTATTTTTCTAAACAATATAGATTTTTAAATATAAAGGAAGACTTTAAAATTTACTGGTATCAAATAGTAAACTTTTCTATTCTTGATATAAGATAAATATAAGTTGGGTACTTAAACCTCCTTATCATTTTACAATTGCAGTGGCAAATCTAATCTTAGCATGATGCAGTAACTATGAATAAGTAATATTAGATTTTTGATGTTGTAGACTTATCATGCTTACTGTTAGTAAAGAAATATCTTTTGCATTTTACACTTGCATTTCAGTATGAACAACTAATGGTTTCGTACCCCGTAGAATTGTTAAATCCTGCTCTCTTGACAGAGATTTAGCTGCCATTTTCTTCTAGTAGAATTAAATTCTCTTTCAGTAAGATCTTAAAAGAAAACATAATTAAAGCTTTACCTTTAGAATCCTGGTAAGTCTGACTAGCATGTATATACTTTTACTGGATAAATTTTGTACAGCGAATCATTATTAAATACTTTAGAGATTGTTAGCAGCGACCCGAACATCTTACCTGTATATCTGTAAGAGAAGGAAAAACTGATGCGTTAGCTCGGAAGCTAAGTAAGCCTAGTCTTTCATGACAACCCCACCTTGTGGTCGTAAACAGAAAACAAATCAGTAACTGAAAAGAAACTATTCTTTAAAGAAAAGTATAATCAAAAGATCAATCGGTTATAATTCTAGTAACACATAACTAATCAAACAGTTAATGACTGCATTTAATGAGAATATATGCTATTTTTAAAAATTTTAATTTTTTCGGAAATTTTGGGGTTTGACAGCTTAAAACCCCATAAAAGAGCCAAAATAGCTCACAAAGGAGCTAAAGCCTTTAAAAAGGGGCTAAATCCCCCAAAAGGGGCCTAAAAACCCCAAAAGAGCAAAGAAAGGGGCGAAAGGGGATTAAAACCCTAAAAAGGGATTAAAACCTTGACCAAGGGCTTAAAACCCTAAAGCAAAGAAAAAATATATAAATAAAGGGGTGGGGGTCACTCTCAACATACTCATTTTCTTCCTACCATTACTTTGCTCGCATGAGTGCCTTGAGAAGCAATTATTCTCAAGCCACTCACTCCCTCCATTCCATTTGCTCCATTAGCCAAACCTCTTATATGTTGAGCATAGCTCCATACCTCCCAACCTTGAGGAGAGGTAGCTTATTGAGCCTAGGCATGGTGGCCCCATTTTAAACAAAGCTCAAAGATATATGGTCTTGTTTTTTTCTGTTTATTTTTGTTTTGTAGGTTATATAGATATACATGCTTTGATTTCTGACATCTTGTTGCAGGTTCTCCATTGATTACTTCTAACAATTTGTTGCAAGTGTTCTTTAAACCAAAGACTCTACCCTTTCATCCTATAAATGGAAGGTAGGTGCTTCTGCATGTATCTAGGGATTTTTCCCTACTACAGTTTGGCGACTCTGCTGGGGAAGCACTGCTTCTTCACAGGTGTCTCCACTCTCCTAATGATCCAATGATGTATGTCAACCATATGATGAGATCCTACCCTCACACATCAAGGGGAAATCTGTTGACGTAAAAATTTTCTCACTAAGCTCCATCTAGCCTACACCACTCGCAGACATCCATATCCTAACCCATTTGACACCCACACCCATCTTTAGCCTATGTTTTTCTCCCAAAGGCTCAAAAATAATTAAAAAGGGCTTAAAAACCCCAAAAGAGCCAAAATAACCCACTAAGGATCCAAAAGGCTCACAAAGGGGCTAAATCCCTAAAGGAGCTACGAAATAAGGAAAAAGGGTTTAAAACCCTAGGTAGGGCCCAAAACCCTAACCAGGGGCTAAAAACCCTAAATTGGAGAAAAAATATATAAACGGAGGGGTGGGGGTCAACATCAAACACATTCTATTTAACCCTGTCATCGTAATGTTCGCATGAGTACCTCGAGAGCCCTTTCACTCTCAAGCTATTCATCCCTCATAGCTCCATTCCCTCCACTTGCTCATTTTCATTCCCTTGGTGTGTTGAGCCATAGCTTCACCCATTCCTAGCCTGTGGAGAGGCAACTTCATAGTTAGGGCATGGTGGCCCTCCTTCAAACTACATAGGTATATTGTGTTATGTCTTACTTTGCTTATTTTGCAATCCATATATGCTCATTTTTACCTAAGCTCTAACAGTTTGTTGCAGGGTTTCATCTTTTCATTTCTAACATTGTTTTGTAGGGTTTTATTTTTCTTTCCTCACAGAGACTCTATCCTTCCATCCTATAGATGGAAGGTAGGTGTTTCTGCATGTAGCCAGGGTTTTTCCTTGGCTACAATTTGGCGACCATATCGGGTCGATCCCACAGGATCCCTGGGTATTTTTTTAGTTTTATAGATATTTTTCTTACTTATTTTGATAGATCTTTGCTTACTTAGTTTGATAGATATTTTTATTTCATTTTTGTTATTGTTTCGGCCACAATACCAGTTATTGTTGGCCATTCTTTGATTTGCAAATCATTCAACTATGTAAAAAAGGCCAAACCAAATTTCTAAAAATTTACCTCTGTTTGGTCACATTTTCTACCCAAACAGTTGATTCATTTGTAGATATGTTTATGATTAGGGGTAAAAGGGCATGTTTGGGAAGTCAGTTTTCAACCGTTTGAGCTAATTCCTCATGGTTTGATCACAATCCGCCCCGCAAAAACATGTCTTCTACAGATGCGCGATCCATTTTTTCATTGTAAACTTTTGGGTTTTCCTGTTTTCTTTCGGATCTCACTTTCAGATTGCATGTTTGATTTTGTTCGGTCAGTGTGGCTCTGTAGCCACTTTCTAGCAGCCTATTTTTTCCTAAAATTAATTTGTTCAGTATTTACTGGGTATGTGCTTAATCATTTACAAATACAAATTTGCCTAAATACTTCGTTTATTTCTACACATTTAGTTTTTAAGTTTTAAAGAATCAGTGGAAATAAACCCCCTTGCACAGCCCTTCCTCCTCTACTGAGTCATCACCCTCCGAGGTATTCTGAGACAAGACAGAGGGTTCTGCAAGTGTAGGAATAGGCACCTATCTGAGTTATTGCTCCAATCCATTAAAAACAGGCGACTTGGAAGGTAGAGTGGGTGGAGACCGTAGGGGGTCTCACGACGTTCGCATCCTCCCTGTTGACCAACCTTGCGGTTGAAGGGTGACTTGAGGATCTATGGGTGGGTTTGTTACCACTTTGATGCGGGCCCAACACCCTTTCTTGGCCTACAAGGGTTACAAATATAGGGTATTCACTGGACAAAATTACATGGTTGTTAGTTCATAGTTGCATTTTTCAATTCTGTTCATTTTTACTAGTATTTCCACATTACAGGTTTCCAATTACCTCACGAAAAACAAAAACCATTTGCTAAACCATATATTTGCAAAAAGTGACTTAAAATAAATAGAATCCATTCACAAAAGTGCACACAACCACACCACATAATCAACCAAAATCGGTTCATGACGTCGAGCAAACCCCTAAAAGTAACCAATTTACTTTAATTCAAAACTCTGCAATTTGAGGACATAAGTCCCCGATTTCCTTAACCATGGGAATTGCTTAGGTTATGCCCTAAACTCATTGTGAGGAGTACCATGGGAACCCAAAATTAGCTATCCAATGAGAGGAATTGCCATGTGAAATGGGCAACTACCCCTGCCGATTGACTAGAACGCCCGTGAGGAAAAATCCAAGTGTTGTCTTTTGGCAATCTTGGTGGCCGAGTGACCACCTATAATCCAATAGGAAACCATTGAAACTGGAGTCCAATTTTCATTACCAGTCACTATCAAACAGACACCATTGATCCACCATGCTCTTCCTCACGCCTAAGCAGCGATCCACCTTAGTTTAGGTCTTTAGACTATCACCGTTGAGACCACTCTTGACAAACCTCCTCACCATCAGAAGGACATACAACCTCTAATTTTGACTCAGATTCCTACCAATCCGAGCCACATATTCACACCACACCGTCTAGCCCCATGGCTGGTGTAAATCCTAACCCCTTCTTTGGAGGGATGGTTGGCATAGGACCCATGTCCATGCCTCACATTGCAACCACAATTACAGCTAGCAGCCCTAGCACTACTACAAACTCCATGGTGAGTATGCAACCCATTAGCGGTGGGCCTACACCAACCCCTGTCATTACCACAGTACCGCCATTCATACCTAGGGGCAATGGCCCTTCTGCGATTGTCTCGACTATCCCCATTGTGGGATGTCAACTTCAAGTGCCCCCAGTCATGCAAGGACATCACATTCCTGCAAACCCAGGTGCCATCGTCGCTTCCCCCCTCACCAACCTTGAGTCTAACCTCTCATTCATGGCTCATCTTAACTTGCCTTATTTGGCTAGTTTAACTAACAACCCAATCAGCCACCAACCCCATTGGCCTCCTATGCCAACAAAACTCCCCTCATACATTCCAAAGTTTGAAGGGGAGGCTGGTGAGTGCCCTCAAAATCACATCATGTCATTTCATCTATGGTTCTCTTCGAACAGGATCGTGGATGACTCGATCAAACTCAGGATTTTCCAGCGCACCCTCACTAGCACCGCTGCCAAATAGTACATTGAGCTACCTCAAGACTCCTACACAACCTTTAATTCCTTGGATTTCATGTTCCTGCAGTATTTCCAACTCCCTGTTAGATACAATGAAGGGGTGGAGATCTTTCTATCTTGCCGCCAAAATACTACGACCCACATAACCAACCACATCCATGAGTGGTGGCGACGCCGTAGTTTGTGCAAGATTCAGCTTAATGAAAGAATCTTCCTGGATTGGTTCCTAATAACTTTTCTACCACCTATAGCAAAGGACGTCGCATCTTAATGTCCCCAATCCGAAGAGGAGGCCATCTTGAAGGCCTAGCAATTTGACTTGATCTATGCTCAGTCTAGATACCTGTATACCATAATCCCAAGTGCCCCCCATGTCGGTACCTCCTATCGCGATGCGCCGGGGGAATCCCATGTTGCGGATGGCATCATAGGCTCCGTCTCCCAACACCAACAGTATTATGTGACACCTCCTAGGATGCTCCCGCAACCAAGTAGCACCTAGTGCCCAACTACTCCAGGATGGTGGCACATTTTGGAGCCACCACCTCTTATGTGCAACCTGTGCCACCTCAACAAGCCCATGCAATGACTTGGCTAGAAAAAGCATATTCGGGATAGATGACCAGATTTGAATCCCCCCAGCTCCTATGGCCTATTATGCACCACCCATGCAATCTACTCTAGCCCCTACTCTAGCTCCCCCAATGCCCACAAGGAAAGGTTTTTCTCAGCAAAATAGTCCCAACCAACCCGCCCCCAATAACCAACAAGGGCAGGGTAATAGAAACAAAGCTAGGAACCGGGGCAACAACCAACCCCAAGGAGGCATCCGACAACCAAACCCTCCCAACAATGGCACCAATCTACTAGCTCAAAATCCCCAACATCCTAACCCACCTCGATGCACTCCATTATAGACCAACCATCCATGCCAACTGTACAATGTCTACAGGCACTACACTCACGAATGCCCTTTCATGGAACGCTCCAGAAAATCTCTCGAGGATGAAGCTCAACGGGGAACCAACGCAGAAAACCAACCTAATCCAGCACCACCGGGCCCTCCACCCATGGTGCTCTAGAACCCATAACCAATCCAAGGATTGGTATAAACTATGCCTTTTCCCCCACCTGCTCCTGCTATGCCCCTGCCTACAGAAACAAGCATCCATCACCTACTAGCAATGACAACTAAAGAGATCAACCTACAGACTATGTGAAACCAGTACGGATCTGCTACTGAAACCGCTGACCCATCAGCGGCATCCACGTCCAACATAACCAACATACCTCTTCACTTACCCCATTTTCCCCCTTTCCCCCCCATGCGGCGGGTTGCCAACAATTCCATGGCTAGAGCGGTAGTGAGCTACAGCATCGTTGATGACTTGGCCCAAACACCTACAACCATGTTCTCTCTCGAGGTACTTAAAACATTCCCAACATAGTGAAAAGATTTTCTATCTACCCTCGGTGTCGGTGGGTGTCATAGACCGCTCCAACTCCAAATTGATCACTTTCGATGTAGATAATGGAGAACCTCGGATGCCATCAACCATTGCCTTCTAAATTCTGGTGTCCATTCGGAATTCGGTCATACATTGGTGCATTGTCAACGAGGGGGCATCAAATTGTGTTATGTCAACCTTGGTTTGGAAGAAACTTGGGTCTCCTATCCTGCAACCATCCACCACTACGCTACGTGCTTATGATGGCCACCCGACAAAATCCCAAGGTATCCTACCACATATCCCCATAACATTAGCCGGGAAAAGAGTACTGATCAATATAGAAGTTGTCAATGCATAGTTGGACTATAACCTTCTCTTGGGAAGGAGTTATATGTATGCCATGAGATCCCTGGCATCCACTATTTTTCACCTCATGATGTTCCCTCATGACGGGAAGATCGTGATGGTGTACCAACTAACTTATCATGATCTGTAGGGGCCAATAGCACCAGCCAACATTATCCCTACTATCGACACTATCGTCGAAAGCACAGCCACCCACCCATTATTGAATGTAGGCTCTAGGTTCTTTGTTGACACCTCCATGACAGCCTCCTTCCCCTTCGTGTCACCTCCACCGAAACCAAGTGCTACTGCATATTTTTCCATGCTCTCATCTAGCACCGTTACACCCAAACCCCAACCATAGCCACAACATTGACCACAGCTACAACATCAATCGCCGCCACAACATCATCCACAGCCGCAACCCTAACCACAACTACAACCTCGTCCACAAACGTAACCTTAAATGCAATCCCCTGGGAATTATTGGGGCTCTCTCCAAGTCCATACAATTCCCTTCCTCTTCCCACCATTTGGCATAGTAATTAATCCTATTATGGCTACTTTAAATTTACCAAAATTTATGTTGGGAATTCCAGTATGGTACTTGTAACTACCCGCCCAGCCCCCAATTCCCTAGGTTGTTTTGACTCCCGTCCAACCTATTGAGATCGCACGAATTCGAACTTTCAGTATCCCTTTGAAAATCTATATAAGGAACCCCTTGAGACATTGAAAGCATAAGAGAGAATTGAGAGTAACGAAACTATAGTCCATTGTTTCCAGAACTTATGCTTGAGTCTGCATCCCTTTGTCCCTTGGAGCACTGTTGTGTTCTTCCCAAGCTTGCCTTTTCCTAGTGAGCTTGCTATCTGAGTGATGGAGGATTGAGGTGGTGGACGCCCAAGTGGGGGATTCAGTTTCTCCGGTTCGCGGACGTGCCGTCAGAGGTTGTCACTTGTAATATCTGATTTATATTAATAGAAATATCTTTTCCTGTCCAGTAATGTGTATTTGAATGAATATTGTATCCATTGGAATATGTCAAATGCTTTTACATTATTGATTATATATGCTAGAATAGATCTAACACCATGATATATAGTATGCTTGTATTGTTTACTTGTTGTTGAGGAAGTATTATATCAATTCAAGCTGAAGATTGGAAAGCTCAACGGGGATCTACTTCAATCGTCCGGAATAAGGTACGAGGTTCGATCCTTTAGTGTTAGACATTTTATTTCTATTGCATATTGGGAAAGATTGATTTCTGGAATATAGTTGTCTGTTGTGGTACCCCAAGCCATAGGAATTTCTCTCCGTAACAGAATTGGCGACTCCGCTGGGGAGTTCCTAGTTGTTGTCCTTTGGGGGTTGATTTCTTGGCATTCAATGTATTTGAATTGCTCTCTCTCTCTTGTTTCTGTGTCGGGTATGGGGGCATGTATGCCTGGTAGAGCCTGATTGGTGTGAAGTTAGTCTCAGCCTGTCTGTTTTCCTTGGATTTGTGCATCTTTTTCTTCCTGTATGTGGGTTTGTAACTTATAGTCGCGTATACATGCATTTTCCCCTGGGATTTCCACGTATACACACGGGTTTACTGTGCACAGTCGCATATACCCTGGTTTTTACCTTTTGTGGAAGATAGTGGATTGCTGGGTGAATTCTGTTAGCTGCTGAGTCTCCTTTGGCACTACCTGAGTCTGTTAATACCTCTGTGTCTGACCAGAAACGTTTTTTTTAGCCTAAATTTTTTCTTTTAGGAAAGTTCTTGTCATGGAATCTTTGATTTTTTGTTTGAGATTAGTGCATTAGAGTCCTTTTACCTTAGTAATTTGCTGGAATGTTTTTTATGTGTGCTTGCAGAGTCTGGGGTGGGTAGAATCATTCTTTTTCTTTTTGTATCTCTTTATTTTCAAAAAATCCAAAAACATTTGCTTATCATCATGCATTGCATTTTGCACTTTGCATTGTACTTGCACTATATCTAGATTTGCTTTGGAGTAATAGTTAGGACTTCATATAGGGAAATTTGCATTCAACATTTGAAGAAGAAATTGTGCATTACACGTAGTACACATACCCTGTTTTCATGGACACAATGCATTTGCATTGATTGTTAGGTGTGCATTTTGCTTCTTGTTGCGTCATAACACCATTAGTTGCACGACCATACCCTATGTTTGAGTAATAAATCCAACTAAAATCAACGCTAATTAAAATGAATTACACTATTTTCTTTTATAGGGTGCACCAACAAGCTTAGGTTTTAGGATCTTGGAATAGTTCATTGTAAGTTAATTCTCCAAGATCGCTAAACGACAACAACTAGGTGTTTGTCCAGGGAGTGTGTGAAATCCTTGATATAACCAGCGTTCTCAGGATCCTCCTCTCAAAAGGGAGTTAAGCACGAGGTAGTGTGAGAGGTTGTTGATTGGGATAACCCCTGGTCGATAACTGTGTAGCACCGGTGATATAGCTAGGATTGTATTCGTATCTGGGGGCTCTTTCTAGAGTTTCAGGCTTTGCTACCCTGCCCATACGGTCAATCCCGCCTGTGACTGTCCGCTTGAGCTTTGATTATATTGAGGTGACCTTAGTGACCTTACCTAGGATATCAAGGGGGTACTTGTAGAGGTTATTCTGCATGTGTCCTGGCCAGGTTGGGGTCGGACAGCATAATCTCTTTACACGTTGAAGCTGAGGGCCACAATAATTGGTTACATACCTCCGCTTGTGGTGACAAGGGCCTCTCAAGCCTCTCCTAGGCGAGACATACTGGCCACATTCGGGAGCTCACTTATCCATCCCTTGTTTGCTTGCATTTGGCTTTAGATTTTATTAGTGATTTCTCTGTGCAAGCTAGTTGGCCTAGGGTTGATGTAAATAGAGAGTCTTTGCTATTTTTTGAGTAATTGTGGATTCGGGTGCGGTTCTGCGCCATTCTCGTCGTTTATCAGGACTTTTGCCTTCTACTTATCCTCCTCCTTTGGGAGAGGGACCTAGACAGTCCAGGCGGACTATATCACACATTGATTCACACACCATGGGAGATCATTCAGAGGATACATTTGAGCCACCTCCTCCCATTCGCGTTGACAATGGGGAATTCACGCCTACTTATGACCCTTCACCCAACCTAACTGAGTTAGGACCTGTGATTTCGGAGATAGGAGCCATGCATGATAGACCTATTCATTCTAGGGTTGACCCCTCGTTGACACATTACCGGTATGGAATGCCGGAAGATGCCAAGACTCACTTTGAACCTGCCAGTACTAGCTACGGTAGTTATGCTACGACTAGTTTTCCTATGCATGATTTGGCATTTAATGTCGAATCCGATTTCGAGCCTAACACTATGCCTAGGGGCAATCCCATGCCTTACCTTGCGGAGAGGTTTGGGAGTACTAGTCACATTGCACCTTCCATCCCAGTGGTGGAAGCTACATCTTATATACCTCCTAGGTCTAGAGTTAGTGATCCGATAGGGATACCAGGTCCCAGACGAGTGACGATAGGCACTAGTACATATCTTCTTACAGAGATTCCTTCGTCCTCGCTTCCGAGTTCTTCAAATGTAAACCCTCCACCTTACTCACGTGGTTCTTCCAGTCAGCACGTAGCTACGATTTAGATTCGTACTGCGATTACTAGACCAATTGTGTCTCAATCCTACATACCACTCGTTGTTTCGAAAGGTTATGTTCATGTTTCTAGAGCTCAGATTGCTACTTCCATGACATATATCCCTACCTATGGAGTGTCTCATGGGGCATCGCAAGCGATGACCTATGGACCCTATTATGGGACGCAGTATGGGCAGGTTTCTTCACCTTATGGAGGCGGGTATTCACAACCTACTTACTCTCCTAATTACGGCTTTGTAGCTCCTACTAGTCAAGTTCCACCTCATTATGGTGCTTCCACGCCACCCTATACGGGTCATACAGGAGGAGGTCACTATGGCTAGGGTCATGGTGGTAATCAATCCTATATGAACCAGGGAGCGGTCCATAGGCCTCATCATCCTAGGAACCCTTTCCTCGCGACACTCAATCTACCTGACTTATCGAGACTTACGAACAATCATGTGGCTCATGACCCGGCTTGGCCGGCTGTCCCTACCAAGATTCCTTCAGACATACCTAAGTTTGAAGGCAAACCAGGAGAAGATCCGAGCGAACACATTATGACATTCCACCTATGGTGCTTGTCCAATTCATTGCATCAGGACTCATTCCGTTTGAGACTATTTCAACGCACCCTCACAGGGCCTGCGGTGAAATGGTATATAGAGTTACCTAGGGGTGCCTTTACTTTGTTCAACGACCCTGCGATGACTTTCCTTAATCACTTCCAACTACCAGTGCGCTATGATGTTGGTACTGAACTCTTGTCGACATTTCGGCAAGATAAAGCCACCCATATTTCTGATCATATTCAGGAGTGGCGTAGATGGAAGAGATTAATTAAAGACTTTATACCGCCGGAGTTCCTCCTTGAGTGGTTCCTCAAATATTTATTGCCATATATAGCGAAGGATGTTTCCACATCCAGAGTGCAGAATGAGGAACAAGCAATCTTTAGGGCACAGGAACTAGACTTGATCTATGCTCAGTCTGGTTTGTTATATGAGATTATACCCAACGCTCCTCGTTCTAGTTTCGATCCCAAGGTCAAACCTGGACCACATGCTGACGGCATTGTGGGTTATGCGAGTAAGAAACCTGCAGGTTCGGTTGCGAAACAAGTTGCTCAGTTGTCAATCAACCAATATGCCTCGGGACAAGCTACGACTTTGTCTCAGCCTGCCCAAACGGTGAATGTACTTGCTGTGCAATCGTCCGACCAGAAGGGTAACCAGCAACCCGAACGGAATAGAAAAAAGGGTAAAAACAATAATAATAAAAAGGGTGGTTATAAGAACGAGAATGCCAATAATAATGACAAGAACGGTAAAAATGCTGGGGGGGACAAGCAGAATAAATGTAAGGTTAAGTTTCCTTGAAAGCTATGTAAGGACGATCACCTCACTTACTTGTGCCCTAGAATGGATGAAGCTTCGAAGTTCATAGCACAGGGCCCAGCTATGTTAACGAACCCTTCACCGCATAACCAAAATATGAACTCGAAGTCCCATGATCAATCTAGTGATGATGATCCAACTGAGACTAGTGGTCGTGGGTGCATTAATATGGTCCGTGCCGCGAAATTTGTGATGCGTGTGAAAGATTATACTTCGTCACAACCCAACCTAGGCAAAGAACCTGATCCACCAGGAACCCCTTTGCGCATTGAGAAACCTACAGATAAACCTGAGGCTTCACCTCGCATTCCTAATGGGGTACTTAAGCGTTCGAGGCATAACCCAAATGCCCGAGCCGCCCAGAATTATTCAGTTGTCGAGGACTTGGGCCATACTCCTTGTGCGATGTCTGCATTGGAAGTGCTTCAGAGTTGTCCATCGCAAAGGAAGGCTTTGCTTTCCGCTCTTGGTGTGAATGGTGATGATTCTTCCTCAGTGATCAAATTCGAAACAGCAGGACATCAGCCTCGCTTGCCCTACTATGTGTCCCTTTTGGTGCATGTGGAATGTCTTAATATGACCATCAAGCGTACTGTGATTAACGAGGGCGTTGCTGCTTCTGTGATGTCTTTGTCTTGTTGGAAGGGTCTCGGTTCTCCTGAGTTGTCAAAATCTACGACCATGTTAACTGCTTTTGATGGGAGATCATTTAGGCCGCACGGTATCCTTCCTTCCCTTAAAGTCCATTTGGGAGGGAAGACCATTGCGATAGAGGTTGAGGTGGTTGATGCACCCCTTGACTACAATCTCTTACTGGGAAGGAACTGGATGTATAGTATGCAAGCCATTGTGTCTTCTGTGTTTCGCGTTGTATGCTTTCCACATAACGGGAAGATTGTAATGATTGATCAAATGGCATTCAAGAATCCGCCTGTTACTGCATCTTTGGGAGCTTCAGTTCCAAAAGTTGAACATTCCCAGCCGGCAACTGGGAATGTGGGTGTAGGCATGTATCCATCCCTCATGGGAACCTTTAGTTGTACTGCACCTGTCCTCATGATAGGATCTAGTTTCGATGGTGCTTCGACGTCTACAAGATCGGTGCCTTTTCGCACAAGTCATATGGGAGATCCTTGGATTCTTCCTTCACTGAGTCCTTCGAGTGAGGCCATCGAGACGAGCGTGTCGTTTCCTGCAGTCATGATAGCTTACCAAGCTAATCTCCAGTCTTCTGCAGAGCCTTGTCCTTCCTCTTCGCGGACGGAGGAGGAAGACCCCTATGTGCTGCCGGTGTGGGCAGTACAGTCTTCTCATGCCCACGACTACCTTGATACGGTTTTCCCTTCAGATGAAGTGATTATCGAGGCTGTGTCGGGAGTTGAGCCACCATGGGAGGAACTTCATCATAGATCGTACTTCCTTCCAGAGCTTGAGCTTTTGGAGCACGAGTATTATAGAGAGATTCTTAGTCAGAAAGTTGGTAGACCTATGGTTCCATTAAGCTCTCCTGGTCTGATGGCTGATGGAAACATGGCAAACATATCGTCAACTATTCCTATCAACATTTTTCGCAATCCTGGTACAATTGAGAATGTCTACATTGGGGCGGATTGTTCCCAAGATGAGATTTTGGAGTATACCGAGCTATTCAAGGAATTCCATGATATTTTTGCTTGGTCTTACGATGAGATTCCATGGATTGACCCTCGGATTGTCGAACATGAGATTAAGACTTACCCCAACGCTAAGCCTGTTCGACAGCGTTTACGCACAGTGAATCCTAGGAAAGCACCCACCATAAAGGCAGAGATAGAGAAGCTATTGAAAGCTGGTTTCATCTATCCCATTCCCTTGATGGAGTGGGTTTCAAACCCCGTTTCAGTAGATAAGAAGCAGGGAGCGATCCGTATATGCACTGATTTCCATGATTTAAATCGTGACTGTCCTAAGGATAACTTCCCCACACCATTTATAGATCATATTTTGGATGAGTGTGCGGGTAGCGAGGTGTTCTCCTTTATGGACGGCTTTTCCGGGTATAATCAGATCCAAATTAAACCCGAGGACCAACACAAGACCGCATTTATTTGTCCTTGGGGAACATTTGCGTATCGAAAAATGCCTTTCGGCCTTAAAAACGCCAAAGCTACGTTTTAGCGGGCGATGACCTTGATCTTCCACGATCTCAAGTCTATTATTGAAGTATTTTTGGATGACCTCGCTGCTCATTCTCGCATGAGGATGCGTCATTCTTATCACTTGAGATTGGTGTTCGAAAGGTGTCGTCACTATGATGTTAGATTAAACCCTCATAAGTGCATCTTTTGTGTGAAGTTAGGTCGTTTGTTAGGATTCATCATTTCTAAAGAGGGTATAAGAGTCGACCCTTTGAAGGTTGAGGCAATACTTCAGTTGTCTCCCCTGCGCAATATTCGTCATCTTCAGTGTTTGCAAGGCATGGAAAACTTCTTGCGAATATTTCTTGTCAAATTTGCCAATTTGACTAGAGGTTTCATGTGTCTCCTGAAGAAGGATACTCCCTTTGAGTGGGAGGAGCGAGCCTAGGAGTCATTCGATGCACTTATGCGAGCCCTAGCATCGGCCCCGGTGATTAGTCCTCTGGATTATAGCTGTGATTTCCTATTATATGTGGCCACATCTTTAGAGACGATTGGTATGGTTTTGGTTCAAGAGGATGAGGAGCTCCAGGAGCATGTCATATATTATCTGAGCCGAAACCTTATTGACACGGAGATTCGGTATTCTCATGTCGAGAAGCTTGCCTTAGCTATCGTACATGCGGTGCAGCGTTTGAGACATTATATTCTCCTTCGCCAGACCTTGGTTGTGGCCCATGTCAATCCGTTTCAATTCATCCTCACACGTAGGATGATTGGGGGAAAGTATAATAAATGGATTGTCATCCTGCAAGAGTTTGATCTCGAATTTGTTTCGGCAAAATCGAAGAAATCTTTAATATTTGCAGAGCTCATATCGGATTTTTCGAGCGAGGCCGAGGAGTTGGTATGTGAAGATACGTTCGTTGATGAACACATTTTCTTAATCTCAATGGATGACCCATGGTATGGGGATATCATAGTATATCTACAAACACAGAGGACCCCTACTCACCTCTCGCGAGATGAACGACGACGATTACGTCACATCTCTAAGAAATACCTCATAGTGGACAATACTTTGTACCACCGTGGAGTAAATTCCCTTTTACGACGTTGTTTAACTCATGATGAGGCTGAGGTAGTGCTTAATGATTTCCACGAAGGGTCGTGTGGTGGTCATTTATCTGGGCTTTCTACAGCTCAAAAAATTTTGAGAGCGGGTTATTTCTGGCTGTCTATCTTCAAGGATTGTATTGAAGCGGTCAAGAGGTGCCACCCTTGCCAGGTGTTCGCACGTAATATGCGCTCAAAACCTGCCCCGTTACACCCTATTATCACCGTCGGTCCCTTCACCAAATGGGGGCTCGATTTTATGGATTGCAACCCAGCTTCGGCTGGGGGGCACCATCATATCATAGTGGTTGTTGATTACTTCACGAAATGGGCTGAGGCAATGCCTACAGTAAAATCCGATGGTGAGACAGCCGCTCACTTCGTATTCAACCAAATCATTTCTCGGTTTGGGATTCCGAGAGAGCTTGTCACTGACCATGGCTCGCACTTTCAGAACCATATGATGGAAGAGTTGGCATCCAAGTTAGGGTATAAGCAAGAGCACTCCTCTTCTTACTATCCTCAAGCGAATGGACAGGTTGAAGCAGTGAATAAATCACTTAAGTCCATTCTCCAACGAACCATCGCGTAAAGCAAGACAAATTGGCATATTATGTTATACCCTGCTTTGTGGGCATATCGAACCGCGGTGAAGACTGCCACTGGTTTTTCTCCATATCAGCTTGTTGATGGAGTGGAGTCTATATTGTCGGTTGAATGCGATATTCCTTGGTTGAAGTTAGCCATGGAACTCTTACTAGACACTTCGCCTTTGGAGGAGCGTTTGGTTCACCTTGAGCAACTTGATGAGCAGCGTAGAGATGCCTTGGTGACTCTAGAGGTTAATAAGCGTCGGGTAAAGGCCCAATACGATAAGTCTGTCCATCCGAGAGTGTTTAGTGAGGGAGACTTGGTCCTTTTGTGGGATCAATCGAAAGAACCCTTGGGGGCAGGGAAGTTCAATCCTATGTGGCATGGTCCTTACGTGGTCAAGCATGTGTTAGAGAAGGGTGCCTACGAGTTAGTGGATTACGAAGGGACGGCCTTGGAGAAGCCTAGAAATGGGCTCTATCTCAAAAAATACTATGCATGATCTTTAGCCAAGGCTACTTGTTGTATATTATTGTACAACTTTTTTGCATAGTTAGGTATTGTTTATCATGATCGGGTTTGTGATTAGTTTCCATTTCTTGTGGCAGATGTCAATGGAATCTTCCACCTACATAGGATTCGCGGATGGTGCAAGCCGTCACACTCAACACTTAGCCTCAGCTGCTTGGGTGATTTATACTCCTATGGGTCAAGTACTGTCTTCAGGAGGTGTATGTCTACAGCCATCTTCCAACAATGTTGCTGAATATAGTGCCGTTATCGAGCTTCTATGGGATGCCATTTCGCATGGTGTTCTCTCTCTTGAGGTACGTCTTGATTCAGAGTTAGTAGTGTCACAGCTCAATGGTTTGTACCATGTTAGAGATCCGACGTTGTTGAAGAGATTCTTACGTGTGAGATTGTTAGAATGGAAATTTGAGAGTATAACATATATACACATTCCAAGAAATTATAATCAAGTTGCTAGCTCATATGCTAACTATGTGTTAGATTGGCATTTGTTTCATTCATTATAAATTAATCATAAACACAATTTTTACACATGTAAATAAATAAACCGATCACCATAAAACTTTTTAATCAAAAATGTGGGAATACATAGTGTCATAATACAAAATTGAGGCTTTGAAAGCCACCATCATATACACGGTAGTACAAAATAGATACACTCCCGGGTGTCTAGTCCTGTGGAGGTGGAGGAGGGTTGTGATCATGATACGTCACTACGGCTCTAGCTAGCCGCCGGAATAAACACACCCATGCACGTGGTACAACCACCACCTGTCGCTACATGGCCTTAGTCAAGTCTTCGACTTGCGCCATGGGAACTCTATGAGCCAGTCGCACGAAGTTGGTATGGATGTTTTGGAGAATTCGCTCCGCATCCACACCGGTGATATTGTCTCCTCTTCCCCTCCGTCTATGACGTGGGAAGCCCTCTGGTCACCGTGGTCCCACATCTGCACATGAATGGTAGATGTCATTATGTATTGTCACCCAAAATCATGTCTTTTTGATTCCATATAATCAAGAAAACACAAAAAAAAATTAAATACTTCAAAAATTTTAAAAAGAGTGAGGATCAAGATTCGTTACCTATGTCTCCATATGCTGATCCTGGTGGCAATGGCATGTCCGGATCCCCCCGGAAATCTATCCCTGCATAGGGGTAGTCATCTATGGCAACAATATGTCGTCGCCACCATGGAAAAAAGTCAGCTGGATAAGGGTTGGCCACCCTACCACCCCCCAGTCTGCGCATCGCATCTTCCCAACATCGTTGGGCCGGATCTCGAACCCCTTGGAGAGGAACATCCACTCTAGGGCTCAATCTTGGAATACGCTCGAAGAAAAACGTGCTCAATATGCTGCTGAATCCGAAGTTCCGTATCCTACCTGCCTTACACTCACTAAGCTGATGTTTCATGTTGTTCAGTAGTGTAGTACTCCAGTCGTATATGGTCAGTCTCATACACTCCACCGCATAGAACATCAATGGCCGAGAGGCCTGAAGGAGTGATGCTAAGCCTACTATCCTGCCCAGCGTCAGTAGTATGGCCTTTAGGCCCAGCACCTGTATAGCGTTGGTGGGAACTTGAATCCCCACCTTCTCAGTATCTGGGTAGTAGTACACAGCTATGTACTCATCAATAGTAAGCCCATGACTTGGCCCACCTCTGGAACGAAGGTTCACCATCTCCCCTCGTCTAGATAGACCTGTGATAAAGTAGATATCCTCCACCTCAATGGTGAGGGACATACTGTCTATCCGGAAGGACTCTGAGTCTGGATCCCAATAGTCTACCAGCATCTGTAGCAGTCCTGGTTTGGCCCTCAAGCCACCAAGGCACCAAAACGTATAGAGTCCGCATGCACGTAATACTTGTTGATCCCTTATGTCGGCCCTTACTGCCTCCTCTACTTCACCATGCTCGTGCTCTCACCACTCTAGCACCATCCTGCATGAGAAATTGACCAATTGTCCATTATATTCTTGTAAATCCACTTGTGCAGCGTCATACGCGCCTGTTTTGCAAACAGCCGCGTATGTACGCGGTTTCTAGCCCCTTTTCAACGTATAGCCAACCCTATACGCGGAAAAAGCTTCGATACCCACGTGGGCCGTAGCGCTCATGTAGAATTGGCCTTAACAACCTCATTTGACCATGAAAACTTGTAAAAATTGTATTGAAATGCAAGCTGAGAGCATGAGTAAATACCTAGAAGAAACGGTTGTGAATTCCGCCGGCTAGATCTCCTGGAATTTGCAGTTGAAAATCAGAGCTCCAATGGGTAAAAGTTTCAAATGATTTCTATTTTTTACTATTTATAGAAAAGTTTTCAAATATTTGAAAATTTTTACCCCCTTTCCTATAGTTTTGACAGTTTCTAACCATTTTGGACCATTTCTGACATAATTTGTGATGTAGAAGACCGTTTTCAGTGCCATTTCAGCCTTTGGATTGACTCATTCGTACTGATCTCAGGTATCACGTCTACACTGGCATATAGGTTAGGCCCACCACCGTTTGCATTTTGCATGACCTTGTGACCATGTCACTATATCCTTAGGTATGAACCTACTCTATTATGTCACGGAACCTTCTTGCTGCTATAGAAGTGGCATGATATGAGTGGTAGAGCCTCACCTTACATGGGTACCCTAGCTAGCGCCTTATTTGCATTTGGTGACCATGCCGATGTTTCTCCCTTTAGGGTGTGGGAGTCTGTTGTATAGTATTGCCATGACATTTCGCAAGAGCCTCATACTCCTCTTGATCTTATGCTGGCCATGATCCCCCGGACTCCCTTGTATCAAGTTGTGGATGAATTATCATGAGCTTTGCCTGTCTTATTGAGCTTTATGCCGGCTCCCTTGACATTGCGTTTCAGCCATATAGCCCAAGATTGCCTCATGTCTAGCCATGCAGAGCCTTTCTTTATATCCTTCGCAGCTTGATTCCCTTTTTACCGGGAGGGGATTTTCCCCCGAGTGTTGATATCCTACATATGTATCCTTGCATTGAACATAGGTATGTTCCACTGCTTGGAACTAGTTTGTTTTCCCTAATGACACTCATCTCCTCCTAGTTTGTAACTATTAAGCTAGTTTATTATTTTTTCAAGCTTTTCAAATAACTGAAAAAGTCCAAAAAAATCAAAAAACCAAAAAGCCGGACAAGAAAAGATATTATCTTTGGCAGCTGTCGAGTCGTGTCGCCTTCGAACAGAGCACTGTATATCACATCCATTGGTTGGGTTATAGTTTGACTTTAGGAGCTGTACTCGTTTATCTGAGTTTATCTCCACCGACTGGTTATGCTTCTAGTCCCTATGGAGCCTATATTGATGCCTCCTGTGTCATAGAGATGTCCCAGTTTGTATATCGAGTCTATGTTGCCTTCATTTAGTCACCATACGCTGTTATGGTCTTGTTCGAAGGAATTTGAAACCTAAGTCGGCCATTCCTCAGTTATCTTGACTTTGCATGTCAGCCATTCCCGGTACAGTTACTGGTTTGTGCACCTTATGATCGAGTCCTTCCACATTATAAAGCCTTGCTGAGTACCTCGTGTTGGATGATGGGGGATGCCCTAATGCCCTCCTTCCAGCAGATTTCATCCCATCAACTTCAGATCATTTATTCTGGGATTGGAGTCTAGAGTCATTTTGAGTGCCTTGAGACTTGTAGTCATCAATGGCAGGTTCTCTCACCATCGAAAGTTTTGGGAATACATCAATGTCCCCTGATCGATGGATTCTCTCAAGTGTTCGACCTCAACATATTTATTCACACTTGTTATTTTGCACTCTAGTACCTTGATTCCCATTTTCATTATTGGTGGGTGATCTCGCGTCTATTAACGGTATACATCAATGACCGGTAATCAGACGATGGACTACTATGTTCGACCTCGACACCTCTATTCACATAGTAGGACATGTACTCGTAGCGGTGTGTGTAGAATACCTTCCAGATTGGTGGCATCTATTATATGCTACCTCCTTGATCGTGCCAGTGTTCATGAGATTTCAGCTCTCGTGACTTGTTCCAGTATATGTCAGACATTTCCAACCACTATGGAGATCTTGATCTATTGTATATCTTCAGCCTTTGTGGAGATCATGGTCCTTTGTATATCCTCATCATGGAGATTCTGATCTATGTATATTGTACGTGGTGATAACCACATATGTTTTATCATGTTTCATGCCTATTCATGGCCATTGTACTCTTATGTATCCGGGACTGCTATATGTATTTGCATTTATATGCAGAGTTGTATTATTGTACTATGCTGATTGGGTGGCTGGTCTTCCATTTGGGTACCTTCATCACTCCACTTCTGGGATGGACTTATAATGTATTTCAGCCATCGTATAACCCCTCTGACCTCATACATTAGGGGGCATCTGTTATAGCGGATTTCACCACACTAGGTGAATCACACATTGTATGGTCTTCCCCTGTCCCGCTGTAGACTCATTGGCCCCTATGGACTACTTTTTGTCTTTTGATGTGTCTTTGATCATCCCTAAAAACATAAGAAAAGTGATATACGCAGCTTTTACACCGATAACCACATACATACGCGGATATGACCCCTATAGTCACGTACATCGGGATGTGTGCATAATCCAAATCCTTTTGGAGTTTTCCTTGAATTGGATCCGACTCATATGACTCCTGGCCTTCCATATGCCTTGAGATCGTACGAATTTGACCTTTCAGTATCCCTTTGAAAAGCTATATAAGGAACCCCTTGAGACATTGAAAGCATAAGAGAGAATTGAGAGTAACGAAACTATAGTCCATTGTTGCCAGAACTTCTGCTTGAGTCTGCATCCCTTTGTCCCTTGGAGCACTGTTGTGTTCTTCCCAAGCTTGCCTTTTGCTAGTGAGCTTGCTATCTAAGTGATGGAGGATTGAGGTGGTGGAGGCCCAAGTGGGGGATTCAGTTTCTCCGGTTCGCAGATGTGTCGTCAGAGGTTGTCACTTGTAATCTCTGATTTATATTAATACAAATATCTTTTCCTGTCCAGTAATGTGTATTTGAATGAATATTGTATCCATTGGAATATGTAAAATGCTTTGACATTATTGATTATATATGCTAGAATAGATCTAACACCATGATATATACTATGCTTGTATTGTTTACTTGTTGTTGAGGAAGTATTATATCAATTCAAGCTGAAGATTGGAAAGCTCAACGGGGATCTACTTCAATCGTCCGGAATAAGGTACAAGGTTCGATCCTTTAGTGTTAGACATTTTATTTCTATTGCATATTGGGAAAGATTGATTTCTGAAGTCTAGCTGTCTGTTGTGGTACCCCAAGCCATAGGAATTTCTCTCCGTAACAGTTATTACAGGTTTAATCTAGCCTGATTGGACTACCAACGGTAAAGAAGTCTCCCACCCCCTCAAAGGATGGGTGAGCTCTCCTATGTACACTTTTAACCCTTTTAGGGCACAGGATACTATCAACGAAAAAGAGACCCCACTGGAGTCTTCTTCATGCTTTCAGACTCTCTAAAATTGAAAGCACCATCAAGCATTTACTTTCTTGGGCTCACTAAAAATCCATGAGATCGTACCATAACGGTGTCTCTAGACACCACCCCACATGTAACAATTTGACAACATTCCCACTTTGGGTTTCCTTTGTTCAAAGTATTTTGCGATGAGTCTCCCTTGGATCCCATAAACACCAAAAGTGTCTACCCTCCCCCCAAGTATATCCCATCTTCAGTTACATTTTTGGTATTACAGCTATGATCCCTCTCCTATGAGTCAGTTTCATTTTCTTCCAGGTCATCCCTATCATCATACTCTAAATAAAATAAGTTTGAGTCCCCTGTATCCTTTCTACCCTTGTTCCCCAATTTAGTGTGTCATTCCCCATATTGTCTCACACCCTTGGTTATCTCCGTCACGCTTTTGGTCATGGAAACATCGTCGCCTTAATCAATGGCAAGTCTCCTTCTGTCAATGACAACACATGTATTCCAGAGGATAGACCCAGAGGTCCCTGTATCCTAGTTTCATTAACCTCATTGATGAGTTCCTTGGACCACTTCAGACGATTCCTTAGTGCCTCTCAGGATGGTTGTGTCTCACATGCTTGACTCCAGCTATATCATCGCACCGTTGAGATCTGTACAGCGTATTGTTCCATGCAATATTTGGTTGAAGACCCTAGATGTCACTTGACTCTAGCACATTTATGAGTCTATTGAGGGACCCAAATAGGTTCATGTCCCTTGTGATTTCCAAGTTACATTGGAGACAGTGTTCAGAAGCCCCAGAAAAGTGCTTTAGTATAGACTCATGATTGATGTGGCATATTGTACCACAGAGACTCTGACTCTCCATCAGTGAGTCCCTACAGTTATGTACCTCTCCAGATCCAGTAGACCATTAGTTATGAAGATATATCATTCCATGAGAATGCCATGGGTCCAATGTATCAGTTCTTCATATCAGTATTGCATTCAACCTCTTATTGAGGCAACCATTATGTAACAACAGTTGTACATGATCGGCTCTTGTATTTTGGAGCATAGATCACATTATTATTTTGACATTTTTACGATCCTGGGTATGCCCGCCTCTTCCTTATACATGTCACATATTCTTTGTATCTCACCCATTGATGGGAACCAACATTAATACAAAAACCAAATCCACCATGTCCCAAACCAGGAAGCACTGCCTCTCCCCAGAAAATCCTATGATGTTCGTCAGTCATATATGATGAGCTCCTACCCTCACACATCAGGGGGCAATCTGTTAACCTAAAAAATCACCCAACTTTCTCCACATGGCCTACACCACACAAATACATCCATTTCATTACCCTTATTGACCCCCACACCCTTGTGTAACCTATGCTTTCCCCTCAAAGGATCAAAAAACATCAAAAGGGCTTAAAATCCCATAAAAGATCCAAAATAGCTCACAAAGGGGATAAAGCCTTCAAAAAGGGGATAAATCCCCCAAAAGGGACCTAAAACCCCAAAAGAGCTAAGAAAGGGGAGAAAAGGGCTTAAAACCTTGACCAAGGGCTTAAAACCCTAAAGCAAAGAAAAAAGCTAGAAATAAAGGGGTGGGGGTCACTCTCAACATACTCATTTTCTTCCTACCATTACTCTGCCCGCATGAGTGCCTTGAGAAGCCATTATTCTCAAGCCACTCACTCCCTTCATTCCATTTTCTCCATTAGCTAAACCTCTTGTATGTTGAGCATAGCTCCATACCACCCAACCTTGAGGAGAGGTAGCTTCCTGATCCTGGGCATGGTGGCCCCATTTTAAACAAAGACGGAAGATATATGGTCTTTTTTTCTGTTTATTTTTGTTTTGTAGGTTATCTAGATATACATGCTTTGATTTTTGACATCTTGTTGCAGGTTCTCCATTGATTACTTCTAACAATTTCTTGCAAGTGTTTTTCCAACCAGAGACTCTACTCTTCCATCCTATAGACGAAAGGTAGGTGCTTCTGGATGTAGCTAGCGATTTTTCCATACTACACTTCCAGTTGTTGGACATTTCAAAGCATCATTTGTGAACATGAACCCATTTTGCATGCCATTGTTTCCAGTATCATTCCTTTAGACCCACCAACATTGGACCACTAGTTTAGTCCATGTCTGAGTCTTTACAAGACACACATCATGATGCATACAACAATTATTTATGTATTGTTCAGGTCCCCCCTATGGACCTAACCATTTATGTATATTGATACATTGATATGATCATGTGTATTGCCTCCTTGTCCATCTATTTGTGATTATATGCACCTCATCCATTTTGAGTATTGTATCTATAGATTTCTCCCTTATGTCCACGACAAAGAATTGGCTCTCTCCTCTAGTGCATTCCTGGGCTGTCCACACTCTTGTAACTTTCATACTTTGGAAAAACAAGTCCTATGATGTCTATTAGTCATAATATGAGCTCTTAACTTCACACATCAATGGGAAATATGTTAACACAAAAAATACGTCCATACATCATAACACACTTGCCATTTCACAACATTAGTCTCCACACTAAAAATAACATGGTGAACCTTCATATGCCAAAAATTCAAAAAAATCAATGCATTATGGAAAATGGACTTATCCCACAAAGTTAGGAAATTCCACCAAAAATATGGATTAGCACCAAAATAGGGCCAAAGCCACCAAAATAGGGAAATTTTGCATTAAAAGAAAGTCCCGCTCAAATTCAAAATTACCAGCGGTAAGTGGAAAATCACCATGGTTTGGAAAACCCTAAACCCTAAGTATTTTCCTATTTATGTGACATGAAGGTTCCCATTCACATATATCCATCTTGAGCATCGTTTCTCTATTGAAATTCCCTCTAAGACATTAACTTATCCAGGTAGCTCCATAAAAGATGAAAATTCAAAGTCTCTAAATCCTACACATAATAGCACCATAGCGAAGAGCTTGTCAAGTCGATTACAATGGCATGTCAAACAAAGGTCACATGGAGAAAGTATGACCCACTGAAGTTTGTTAGAAACAACAAAATAAATATTGCAGGATTCCATGTCGTAGTCCAGTCAAAAAAATGACATGGCAGGTGGGACCACAACAGATGATGTGGATGAATGGCATGTTGCCATTTGTAGTTTGAGGTGACAGTGCATCCAAGCTAGCAAGTGGTGTGGCACTCTATTGGCATATGTGGCATCTAGTTGGCATGTGATGTGGACCAATATAGGACCGCCATGTGGAATCTTGGATGTTCACAATGTTGTTTGGATTACCAAAAGAAATTTGACAGTGTCAAGCATTGAACTTGAGACCTCGCTTCCAGAATCCAAGAACTCTAACCATTGGACCACCATATCTTCTTAGTAAAGTCTTGGGGTTTTATTTTATTTAAAGTGGATACATTGGCATAGGGGAAAAGGGGAGGATGGACAATCCGCCATACTTGGCGGCTAGTCAAGCCCAACCCCAAAATTAGCATCTAACAACTAATTTGGAGCATGCCCCACATGATTTAGCACATGCCTAATTTGAAACTTTGGTTAAAGAGTTTAAAATGGGTTTTTAAACTAATAGATTATTATAATTCCATAAGGTATGGGTTGACTCACACATTTTATATGTTTGTTATGTAATAATATGCCATTAACATATTTGGAACATGGAAAAGAATTAATTGGGATATGTTTTAAAAGACGGCTTTGGTTATTATATAGTTTTAACCATATCAAAAACCAACGAAAGGGGAATGCCATTTTAAATAGTATTTATTTTGATTTGTAACCAAATTTTTGTATAGAATGGCATGTAAGTTGGTAAGGGCCAACAAATGGGGCTATTTTTTATGATAATGTAACATGAATGGTATATGCCAAACACATAATTATTTGGACTTATAACTAATATTCCATATGTGGGAAAGTATCTAAGTGTGAAAACCATATATAGGCAATTGGACTTAACCAAATTTGAAAGGACAAAAACTACATTTGACCTATGTTATGTTTGGAGATATCATAACTCAAGCTATATAACCCTGTTCTATTTGCATTGTAAGGGGGGACTTGATTATGGAGAGAAATCCATTGGAGAAAGCATTGTTTGAGAGCTTGTGGAGAGCTAGTGTAGAGATTCTTTGAGAGGCTCATGGTGGGAATCATGCTTGGAGCAGAGACTCCATGTTATGAGTGAGTGTGATCAATCATTTGCAATGATGTTGGAGTATGTAGGTTTTTCTCAAGATTAAGAGTATGTATAGCTTGCTTTTGGAGGACTCCACCCTTATAATGTATGGAGTATATTTTCTAGTGTGAAGCGACTGTGTGAGGATGAAGTTACTTTGTTGATGTACACACTAACAAGAATGTCCCAACATTTCATAAGAGAAGGGATAAAGCAGTTTGCGTTTCAAAGCAAATACGAAGATGTAGTCCTTTGGGACGAACTCTGTTACCAATCCAGTTTGCATCTTATCATGTTTATCTTTTGGATGTCTCTTTTCTTGCTTCTTTCATACCATTAAGACCTGTTAAATGTATTAAGTCGTAATGATGGGACTAAAATCATATTAAGATAATTTTATATTAAAATCGAATTCAAGACTTTTTGCATGCAATTACTGTCAATAAAAGGATCTTGTTTAACTGGTCCTTCTGAAGAGTGAACCTTTTTATTCAAGTTACTTTGAAGGTCACCCTGGATCATGATAATTAACCATTTCTTATCACTGTCATTTCCCCTCAATTGAACTTCGACACCTTCATGATGAAGTGTGGGAGATAGTTAGTTGCTTGGAACCAGGAGAGCTACACTCGACCTAGCTACAAGGGCCCCCATTGTATGAGGTACTCTTATTCCATCTGTAATCCATATTCATTTCAAATTTAATGAAAGAAAAAAACATTTATTTCTATTGCATGTTGCCTGAATGGGTTGCAGTTTTATTATGTGTGGTTTCTACTCTTACTATTGATATTTACTATCACCTTGTGACTATTACTCTTCATGGTTTACTTGTACTGCACATTTTTATGGTGAAGTGTTTTTAAAAAAAAAAAAATCATTTACGACTCATAATCCATTGGAACTTATCTTATATGTCCATTTGGATAAGTTTATCATGTATTTTTACTAGTATTTACCTGCATTTACTGCACCACTCCACATACAAGAGCTGCAAGAGACAATCTCTTGTGTGCATTCTACCTTGGCACTACGCATTATCTCTTAATATGCCAACTAGTGTATATACATTTCAGCTATATAAATTCACACTTATGACATTTATATGCCATAATATCATGTACATAAAACTAAGAAAATTTATATATATCAACAAGAGAAGAGTTGAGGAATTATCCCTTTTCAATTCCTCATCACAACATGGAGTTTTGTCTTCCATATATCATAGTCGGTCTAATTCATGGCCTCTCTTATTTTTCAATGTTGTCTTATGGATATCATTCTCCAATTTCTACCACCTATCAGTCTTATGCATCATTCATTGGCAATTATAACAGCTCTCCATTAGCTCTATTCACAGTATCATGTCGCTTCAATTGCTTTGGCGATTATGGCTATGTCCAACTTCACCTTTCTTGGACTTCCTATGAGTTAACAATGCAATTAGTTTGATTTCAATGCCATATGGAGTATTTTTAAGGTCCATTTTATGTCCTAGGACCTCATTCAACTATGATACTTTCTTTCCTTTCCCATGGAGATATTTTCCACAATTTTGAACCACATAACAGATTCACACATGGCAATGTCTCCTTCCTTGACTAACAACCTTTGCATGTTGACCATTTTTTCACTATAATGAACCACATGGAAGGTTCACATACTGGAATATATTGTTCCCTTCATGACATGTTCTTCTCATTCTTAGAATTTCACAAAATTCAATTTTCATGCATTCTAGAAACTACCCTTATTGACAATGTTTTTATCAAATTAGGGTTATAGGAACTTTTCTATCCAAATTTGAGACATCAAAATACCTCATTTAGATTTTGACTATCCAACATTTTTCCCTTATGGATAAGATTTCCAACTCCTATCCCAATGCTTCATTCTGATCTAACACCTTAAAATTGCATTCTCCCAAAATTGCTAAATTTTCCCAATTCTGCACTTTTTCCACAAGTGCAATTAGCCTCTGATTCCAACATCAACAACTTGTAGAAGAAAATATAGCAATAACTAGGAAAACATAGTACATTTAGCAAGGATAATTAAGCATATTTCAGATATATGATCAGATCCACTAATCAACCTCTATAAAATTTTGTGTTTGACTACTTTTAACTTGTACACTTTCTCAAACTTAAAATTTTCACCAAAACTAGCTATCTCCCAAACTAAGAATTTCTGGAAGAATTATGTATAATGAGAATTGTTTATTTTTATGAGTAGGTGAAATGTCAATTTTGAAATTTTTCTTGAATCCGACATCTAGGGTCACTTTTACCTCCTTCAAGATTTTCAAAATCTCTAGGAAGTGCTCCGGAATAATGCATTTTTTACCTTCTTTTGCACCCTGGATTCACATCCTTTGGAATTTTGCTCCAAGATTCCAAATTGAGCTTCATTCCTAGTCCATAGCTATGCCATAAGAATTTCATCCCATACCAAGCTCCTTATACCAGGCCTCAGGACACTAATATGTAAAAGTCACTAATTTGTAATTTCAGTCAAATTGGAGCAGGAAGGGCTCAGTCTTATCACTAGTATTTCTATGAGCTTAATTAATGTTGTGTGAATGCCTCTAATATCATCCAATTTTGAGCCAAACTGATCCTATTATGGACAAAACATTTTTTGGGCTCTATATATTTTTATCCTCCGACCCCGACATGCCGATCATGACTTTTTCCAAGTCTTTATGACTTTTCTGATAAGAAATAGGAAATTGGAATGCATACTTGATCTATAATAATCCATTTATAACTTCCTGACTCAAAATACTATCTTCTATACATCGTGTGTTGAAAATCGGAAATGAAAAAAAACTCCTTCATAAAGCATTCTTTCCCTCTCGACTCCGACTACTATCTTCCGTATGTTGGGAGTCGAAAGTTGGAAGTACAAAACGGATCCTCAAAAAATATTTCCCAGACTCCCAAATCCAAGTAGTACCTTCTTTACGTCAAGAGTCAAAATTTGGCATTACAAAATGACTTCCAAATAAGACTCTACCGACTTCTTGACTTCAACTACTACCTTCCGTACGTTGGGATTTCAAAGTCGTAACTCCACCATTGCGCTACTATGTGGTTCCAATGCACGAATTCTGTCGGCACCACCCTGGTGTTGGCACTTCAGCATTAGAACCAACATGGAAATCCTGCCACGAACAACCTATCGATTTCGATGTCAGCACCTCAACACTATCCAAATGGGAACAATCAACGAACCTTCTTCCCTTCCGATTCCAATGTCAGAATTCGAAAGTTGGCATGATGCCCATGTTATTGCTAACTTATTTTGTCTATGTCTTTCACATCCAAAGTCCATTTTTTATGAAACAAAATTCTCTAGAAATCTATTGGCAAGCTCTATGCAACGGTGTGCTCCTATGGAAGATCTGAATATGTTGATCTTTGGTCATTATTTAACCCACAATTTATCAAACATCTATCAAAACTCCCTATGCATTTCTAATTTTCTTCCTGTAAGTGTGGATTCCGGCCCAAATAGCCCTAGTGCTGCAACCATTGGCTCTGATACCACTCTATCACATCCCCTCCCATTGATCCAACCCATGGAGGGAACATGAACGATGTACGAGATGCTAACATTCATTAACGATGTACGATAAACGATGTATGATAATGATGGAATTCATTAACAACTAAATGTGCGTGTGTAAATGCATGATAACATACATGGTAGAATTGAACACTTTTAATGCACACACAACATGAAATTACCAGCATGTCCATCACAAACATGACAATATAATAATGCATATAAACAACTCAACTTCATGTTATTCACACGCATTCAATTTAATAACTCAACTCGACTAATTTATTCAATCTGACATAAACAAACAATCATTCATAGTACACAAAATTGACATAATTAGAGACAGAAGTGAACACTTATCTTTCAATTGTAATTTCCTGAGCAACTAGCTATTGAAGAGAAACATTCTACCCAACAGTAGGTCTCTTCCTAGCCTATATTGTTTTATCACTCAGAGACCACCCCCAAGCTGGGGCTATGTATCCACTAAGGAGGAACTACTCAGGCTCTTTCATAGCCATAATGACAAATATGTTGGTGTCTTTGTAACTTCATAAGATATTCTAATGTATATTATCATTGTATGTTGTTGTAACCCCATTGGGGATGTGTTTGCCCCCTTGTGGGATGTCTTAATTGTGTCTATACCTTGAGGTAAAATCTTCATTGTAAGTCATGGAAATAGTCCCCAGTGTAACATCATGTAATGTGTATTTGGAATCTCTTTGGGAGAAGTCAGCCCTATTAGGGAAGACATGTGGGCCCCAGTATTATGTTTGGTCAGTGACTTGAAATAGTATAATAGTGGGGTTCTCTCCCTCATTTATACACACTTGACACTCTCAAGTTCGCATGAGAGAGAGAGAGAGAGACAGAGGAGGAGAGGTAGATAGTTGTTGAATACTTATTATTACTTCTTTTGATCATCTTACTATTCTAAGGATGTTTGTGGGGTTTTCTCCTTTATGGTTTCCCTGATGAAAATATTTGTGTCTCTTGTATCTTTTAAATCTTATGCATCTTGTTGTACTTGTTATTCTTTCAAATAAATATCCTAGATAAACTAATCAGATCTAAAGAAAAACTAACATGATATTAGAGCCTCTCTAAAAGAAGACATTGTACGACAGCGAAAACTAGGGATTCCTAGTTCAAGGTGTTATCTCGACATATCATCAAGAAAATAGGGATATGCTAACTCACCTCAGTAGGGTGCATCTTTTGGTGGAAGCAGTTTCAAAGTTGAAGTTTCATTTTTGACCCTGTCACTAGTGTCGAGAGGATCTAGGGAATCAAGTTTCAGAGGCTTCCCACCTCAGTTTTCAGAAAGTGACCTTGCTGAGAAAGTCACCTCAAGGAGGCACATATTTCTATCCAAACATAATTCCCAAACTCCCAGTTTGGAAAATTAGGGTTTCTCTAACAAACCCTAAGTCATCCTGCTCCAGAACCAAGTCGGATACCTCAAATCGGTAAGATCTAAATCTTTGTTATTTCCATTTGAGTTTCTCATTTGAAAAGATGTCTCACCATACTCATATTGAGGAAAATCTTGGAGGGGATGATAAATTATGAGCATGGAAGTACATAATCTCTCTGATCCTTGAAGAAAATGACTTGGATCAGTTTATCACCAAAGAAGTTCCAGAATCAGAGGGAGATGAGGCTAAGGCTTCTCATAAGAGAAGCATGGATAATGATAAGAGTTTCATTTGAGATTCTATTAAGGATCACCTAATCCCCCATGTGTCTACATTCAAGAAAATAAATGAAGTATATGATGCTTTGACAAATATGTTTGAAGGAAAGAACATCAACCGGAAGGTGACATTGAGGAACCAGTTCAAGAATGTGAATATACAGAACTCTGAGATTAAACAATCTTAATTTAGAAGGGTTTCTCAAATAAAAGAACAAATTGAAGTAGTTGAAGAGAAATTCGAAGAAGGATAAATTGTAATGACTACCTTGAATGGACTCCCTAAATCATGGGACTCATTCATTCAAGGGATTTGTGCAAGAAGGAGGTTGACCTATTTTAGCAAACACCGAGAAGAATGTGCACAAGAAGAAGCTCGACTCGAGACAAGAGAAGAGAAGATGGGAGAAATTGAATATTAAGCTCTCACAGTTCACACCAGTAAGAACTTCAAGAAGAAGGGGGAGAATGAAACCTTTAATCACAACAAGAAGAAGGACAAGAAACTAAATACTACCAAAATAGATACTTCAAATGTTCAATGCTATACTTGTGATGAAAAGGGACATTTTGGAAGAGATTACCCCATTAGGAAAAACAGACACCATGCTCATATTGTCGAAGATGATGAACCAACAAAAAAATATTCATATGAGAGAAGGATGATTCAAATGAAGAGTATGTGCTAATATTAGCACTTATTGTCACTATCTCACACGGAAGAAATGATTGGCTTGTGTATAGTGGAGCTTCTAAACACATGACGAGATACAAGGGATCATTCGTCAGTATGTCTAAACATGAGTCAACACACAAGGTGAAACTTGGGGATGATTACCAGTACCCCATAAAAGGAATGGAGAAGGATGTGCTATATGTTCCAGGATTGAAGAAGAATATTCTCTCCATCTCTGCAATAGATGCAAAGGGAAGTAGGGTTTGTTTTGTCGATGGCCAAGTTCTTATATGTCCCAAAGGAAAGATAATAGAGGATGCAATAGTGATTGGAGAAGAAGATGGAGGATTGTACAAGATAAAGTGACAACCTGAACATGCACTGGTTCATGAGCCAATTGAACCAATCGGACTATGGCATAGAAGGATTGCACATGTGCACTACATAGCACTACCGATGGGAAGCAAAGTAGTCTCAAGATTGCCAAAGATCCAGGAAAAGCATGAAGGCATTTGCAAAGGATGTGCACAAGGAAAGAATGTGAATAATATATTTCCCAGCAATGAGAGCAAGGCTAAAGGAATACTGGAGATAGTACACTCGGATGTATGTGGACCCATGTCTTCTATATCATTAAGAAGGTATGTGTACTATATTTCCTTTATAGATGATTTCTCACGTAAGACTTGGATATATTATTGAAAGGGAAAAGTGAATATTTCAGTACGTTTAAGGAATATAATGCCTTGGTCGAGAACCAAACTGATAGAAAGATCAAGATTCTACCATCAGATAATGGTGGAGAATTCACATCAAATGAAATCAAGGAACTATGCAAAGATTCCAGGATTAAGAGGGAGTTGAGCACTCCATACAATCCTCAGCAGAATGGGGTTGAAAAACGAAAGAAATGAACCATCATGGAAGCAGCAAGGTCAATGATGCATGACCAGGATCTTCCTTTGCACCTTTGGTAGGAGGCAAAAAGAACACTTGTGTATGTACAGAACCGTAATCCTCATCGAGTACTTGACAATAATACTCCTGAAGAGGATTTCTTAGGAGAGAATCCAGAATTCAACCCTCTGAGAATATTTGGTTTCCCGGTGTACATACATATCCCAAAGGAGAAAAGGACCAAGCTCGATCCTTCTGGGAGGAAGGAAATATTCGTAGGATACAATGATACATCAAAGGCCTACCAAATATACTTCCCATGATTCAATAAGATCGACATCAGTAGAGATGTAATCTTTGATGAAGACTCGACATACTTTGGATCTGTAACACCCCAGTTTTGACCCCGTTGCATTAAATGTACATGATGTATTTACTGTAATAATCATGGTGCGGAGCTAAAGGCCAAGGCCCCACCATTGATTGGTTATGCTATGTTTCGGATTTAAATTGTCACTGATGGTGTATCGGGGCATGCGGCATAGATATTAAGTTTTGTCATCATGTACATATGCATTATTAATTAAAATGAACCCGACCAGCTATGATCGTGGCAACTAAATTGAGAAGGGGCATGATTTTCACAAGGATAAGGGTGGGGAAATTGTCAAACCTTGAGCCATGAGGGAAAAACCCATGTGTCACCACCTTGTCTTACCCAACCACCCCCATTAAGAATTGCTACTGGTGGTTGAGGCAATTATTGTTTTTGGGAGTGGGGTGGCAAGACTGTCAGTCCTTGCCTACACGCACACTCCACCCGTGGTTGACTTCACAATGGCAAGGGAAAACCACCGCCATCACTCCAGGGGACTCACGATTTCATTTCACTCCCATGTGCATCCTCTCCACTGTCTGTTCACCTCCACGCACAGGATTTACCTAGTTTTACTCCCGCAGGCATTCCACTCTCCCCACGACGGTGCTGAAATGCTCACACACTCCCTACTCACGTCTATCCATTGTCTGTTCATCCATGCACAAGCTGGGAGCTGTTCGTCCTCACGCAGGGACCGTTGCCTATTGATGATTCTCATGCACGGGAATTTACCTGGTTTTACTCACGCTGTTCTCCTCTACGGATTCTGTGGACAGTGTGGGTAGATACCTACCTCACAGGCTGATTTCGGGTTGCTGTGGTTTCCCTTACGTTGTGATTGTTGCGGTCTTCTTTACATTTGGGGTCTGGTGCAAGCTTCCCTCATGCACAGACTGTTTATAGTCATTTTCCCCATGTTGTGAGCGGTGCTCACTGATTTCGTTTGGGACTGTATAATTCTCTTGGGAGTCGTTTTCCCTTGTTCAAGCTGTAATAGCTGATTAATTGCATGTGTGCAATGGTTGGTCTCCGGTCTGTGTTGGGAGCAGGGATGGGGGCTTGGTTTGCTTGATAAACCTAGTGTTTGGAAACCACACAGATAGAGCTAGAGGGCTGGATTTCTTCTCCACAACCCATGAATAGCACTAGAAGGGAATGCAGGGCCTGAGGGACTGTGTAGCAAAGAAGGGACTGATTCCTTGTGTTGGGTGTGTGTGGGTGTCTTAGAAGTCAGGCTAGTTCTGGTGTAGGTGTTCCTAGCTCTGTAATGGGCTCACCGGCTTAGCATTTATCCTTTCCCAACTCCTTGATTGCCTGATAAACCCAACTGTGTTGGCTTGGCTGTGTTTTGTGTATCCTTGGCTATGTGTAAGCCTACTTGTTCCCTTATTCCTTGGAGAATCATGCCCATCTCAGGGGTGGCAGCGTTGCTGAGAGATTAAGGAGCACGCTGGCCTATGGTTGGGTGGAATGTTACAACGACGTAGATGGTTGCGGATTGAGTTCTTCATAAGATAAGTAATCTTGCCTATTTTACTTCTGCAACCATAATTTCCATCAATGAATGTGATGAACATGTTGAATGAATGCTTGTATGAATGTATGTGGTTTCCGTTGTGTGTGATAAACAATTTCATCTATGTATGTTCTACTTCAATGCATTTTTTTCAGCATTTTTATCAAATCACATGTTCATGGGGCTGGTAGCTCGGATGGTTAATGCCATGGTCGTGTCCTCTTCGCCGGTTAGAGGGACGGGGACGTGACAGCGTGGTATCAGAGCTCATGTTGTAGCATGGGCCTGAATGGACCATGAAGATATAGGGACAGAAGCATTATTTCTTTCTGCCCAACAAAAATCAAGGAATGACTAGAAAATTCAAAAATTGTCTAAGTGTTTGAACAGTCGGTTCATCGAGACACTCAGTGGGAAATACTTCTGATGTAGCAGAAGAGCTAGGCGGAAGCATGCCCGACGGGGCACAGTTGGAAAGAAAATCGTGGAAAATGTTCTAAGTGATTTGATGTCTGTCGATGGAAAATAGTTGATCGAGCGCCTGCCGTTGCAGACGGCTAAACGACTACACGTCCGACGGATAAGGCCTCCGATCGTCGACGCCGTAAAAAGTTTAAAATTTTTCTAAGTAATGAAAACAGCGGCCATCGGAAGAAGATAGTGTTATGTGTGTCGCCCTTTCGGAATCTAAGAGCACTAGTCTACCGACGAGAAAAGACTGTCGATACCGATCAGGTTGTGCCGCCGATCAGAAGATGATTGAAGATCACGTTTTGCCGTTGCGGCTACTGATGGAACTATTTCGCCGACGAAAAGAAGAAAGTTGAGCCGATCAAGCAGTGAAGAGGAAGACAAAAGGGAAAATTTCAGAAATTTTGTCTAAGTCCTGGAGTCATTAGCCATCGGCGATGGTTAGTGGATTGAACATCCGTCGTTGCGGCTGTCTAATGGACTATCCTTCCGAAGGATAGTGGATCCGATCGCCGATGAAAAGGGAATTTGAAAATTTTGTTTAAGTATAAGGACATTGGATGAAGTTAGTGGATAGAGTTTCTAACAGCCAATGAGTTTATGATCTGTGGAACTTGCAGTGGGATCGCTACCCGTCGTTGCGGCTGTGTAATGAACTATCCTCCCGATGAATAGTGCACCCGACCACCGATGCAGTGGAGAAAAGTAGGCGAACAGATCGTCGATGAACAGCGGAGAAGTTAGTTGATTTGACCGCCGAAACATCGGATCGAAAGTTGGGATGAGATCCGATCTTGTACAAGGAAATTTTGAGTTTTTCGTGGGATTTCTTAGCAAATTTTGGCTGTTTATCAGTGGGATTTTCAGCTATTTTCCAGAGGATTTTCGGGGCTGAAAAGGAGAAAGTGGTAGCGATCTTATGTGCCAGATTGCACGAAAATCAGATATTTACAAAAAAAAAAATTGAGGGTGCTGCCCTCGACCAGTCCTACAGTGGCGCAGGGAAGCCACAAGGGGGCAAGCCCCCTTGACCCTCGTCGTCCCCTTTGGACAGACGTTCTTTGATGAAGAAAATCTAGTATTTGGGAAATTATTATTTTATGATTATTCCAGGAGAAGGTAAGTAATGCTGGTTTATATCAATGTTATGCATCTAACGGTTGTGTTGCTAACACGTTTGCAGAATCATAGTCACCTTCAAGGGCAGTATTCCAAGTAGTGCATTTTGATAAATAAGTGGTGGTTCAGTTATGAGAACCCATGACAGATATGATGCTCAAGATTCTTATGAGCATGCGCGAGATGCCATGGGAGAAAATGTTCGTAATAGAAATGATGACATTGAGTCTAATGGAAAGAGATTCCAAGAGACACCGTCAGATGTTGCAGCCACCATGAGAAGCCTGATCAAAGCCTAGGAAGAGTAGCATCAGTTGAATGCTACTATGTTGCAGAGATTGGCAGACTTACATAGAAAGATAGACTCTGGATGAGGTACAACAAGACTAGAAGGCAGTAAGAGCAGTACTAGGAGAAGGAGAAGGACTTCTAGTGGATCATCTGATTCTAAAAAATCCAGCGGGGATTCAAGTTCTTCTTCTCATAAAAGTAAAAGAAAGAGACACCATAGGGATCGCTCTCGAGACGAATTTAATAAAGCTAAACCTCCTACATTTGATGGTGAGGTAAAGACTGGACAAGAGGCTGAAGCTTGGCTTCTTGGGATAAAGAAGTACTTTCAAGTGCACGATTATCCAGGAAACATGAAGGCAAGAGTTGCCATATTCAATCTGAATGGAAGAGCATCCATTTGGTGGGAACACTCCAAGAAAGTAAACAGGATTAGTGAAAGCAGACTCAAGTGGAAGCAGTTCAAGAAGTATTTCAAGCAGAAATACCTCTCTGACAGGTATTATGATGACAATATTAAGGAGTTCCATGAGCTGAGATTGGGACAGCAGACCATGGAAGAGTATGCAAATAAGTTTTTGGATCTATTGAGGTATGTCCAGTACATTAGAGATGAAAAAGTGAAGTTCCAACGTTTTTTGAGTGGATTACCTCAGTCTTACAAAGATAGAATTGAGTTTTATGAACCTAGAACTCTTGAAGAAGCAATAAGGAAGGCTAAGTATTGCTATGAGAAAAGCAAGGGTAAGCCTGATTACCATAAGGCATGGAAGGACAAGAAGAATGAGAAGTTTGACCAAAGAAAGAAAGGTTTCAGACCTTCTAACTTCAGGAATCAGCAGAAGTAGCCATCCCAAGCTGTGAGTAAGTTAGTTGGAGTGACAGGAGAAAAGCCTAGGGATCCACAACAGAATAGAGGACCACTCCAATGTTGGAAATGTGGAGGACCCCACATGCACAAAAATTGTCCACTCGAGAGTGAGAGTGCAAGACTAGTTTATAACATTCAAGAAGTAGAAACAGTGGGTCAAGTAGCAAGGGCATTCCCTAGGATTTATGCAGCACTGGAGGACCGCCAAGCAGACCACCAATCAACTGTGGTTGAGGTAGCAGGTAAGATTGTTGAGAAATCTGTTTCTATTTTTATTGACCCTGGTTCTACTCACAGTTACATTACTCCTAGAGTAGTGGAGATTTGTGCTTTTAAGAAAGTAAAGCATAAGAAGTCTTGGTTAGTTCAGCTAGCCACTGGAACTAAGAGAAAGGTCAGTGAAGTGGTAGAGAAATGTCCATTGGTCATGAATGGATTGGTCACTTGTGTAGATCTGAATGTTCTACCGCTTGGTTCCTATGATGTTCTCATTGGAATGGATTGGTTAGAAGCTCACAGGGTGAAGCTTGATTGTTACAATAAGACTTTTGAATGCATGAATAAAGAAGGGAATCTAGTAGTTGTGAAAGGTATTCCAAAGGTGATTTCGGTACGGCAGGTTTCAGCAATGCAGTTAAAGAAGTTCTATAGGAAGGGTTGCCAGTTGTATGCATCTCATATCTTGGAGACATCAGGAGATGAAACTCCTAGGTTGGAGGACTATCATGTGTTACAGGAATTTAGGGATGTGTTTCCTGATGAGATTCCAGAGCTTCCTCCAAAGAGGGACATTGATTTCACTATTGAACTCGTGCCAGGAGCAGCACCAGTGTCCAAGGCACCCTACAGGATGAGTATACCGGAGATGCTAGAATTAAAAATGCAACTGCAAGAGTTGTTGGAAAAGAAGTATATCCAACCGAGTGTGTCCCCTTGGGGAGCACCAGTTATGTTTGTAAAGAAGAAAGATGGTACACTCAGGTTATGTATTGATTACAGATAGTTGAACAAGGTTACTGTGAAGAATAAATACCCTTTGCCTAGGATTGATGACCTCTTTGATCAAATGAGGGGAGCAAAGGTATTTTCCAAGATTGACCCGAGGTCTGGTTACCATCAGGTGAGAATCAAGGATGAAGACATTCATAAGACAGCCTTCAAGACAAGGTATGGGCATTATGAGTTTGTAGTGGTACCATTTGGTCTCACAAATGCACCAGCTACATTTATGTGCCTTATGAATAGTGTCTTCAGCAGGTATTTGGACAAATTTTTTCTTGTTTTCCTTGATGACATTCTTGTTTATTCTAAGAATGAGGAAGAGCATGAAGAGCATTTGAGATTGACATTGAAATTTCTTAGGGAGAATCAGTTGTATGTTAAACTGAGCAAGTGTGACTTCTATAGAGATAGGATTCAGTATTTGGGTCACATTATCTCAGAGGAAGGTATATCGGTGGACCCTGAAAAGATTGAAGCCATTATGAATTGGCCTACTCCAAGAAATGTGACAGATGTAAGATCTTTTATGGGACTTGCAAGATACTATAGGAGATTCATTGAGGGATTCTCCCAAGTTGCACATGCCATCACTTCTTTGCAAAATAAGGGGATGAAGTTCGAATGGACATCAAGGTGTGAAGAAAGCTTCAAGCAGTTGAAGAGTCTTCTCACTAGTGCACCAGTATTGAAAGTTGCAAATCCAGAGAAATATTTTGTGGTGTGTACCAATGCATGTGGAAAAGGGCTTGGAGGATTCCTTATGCAAGAAAACCATGTTATATGTTATGAGTCGAGAAAGCTGAAGGAACATGAGAAGAACTATGCCACTCATGATCTAGAGCTTGCAGCCATAGTACATGCCCTCAAGATGTAAAGACATTACTTGATGGGTAGGAGATTTGAGCTCAGAACAGATCACTGTGGACTGAAGTATTTGTTTGATCATCCTACTCTGAATGCTAGGAAAGCAAGATGGCTGGAATTTTTATGTGAATTTGATTTTGAAATCAAGCACATAAAGGGAAAGGAAAATAAGGCAGCTGGTGCACTCAACAGGAAGTTGCAGGAAAAGCATGTGGCATCTCTTAGTATTTTCCAATCAGATTTGAGGCAGTAGATTGTTAATAATGTTGCTGGAGATGAATTGTATGAGCAGGTAAAAGACAAATTGCAGCAGAAAAGTCTTGAGAAAAAGTATGAGGGATATAAATTGGAAGAAGATGAACTTCTTGCTTATAAAGGTAGAATTTATATTCCAGATGTAGCATATTTGAGGAGAGTTGTTATGGATGAAATCCATCAAGCTCCGTATTCTAGTCACCCAGGATATCAGAAGACAATTGCTACAGCTAAAAAGGAGTACTTTTGGCCAAGAATGAAAAGGGATATGGCTGAGTACATTTCCAGGTGTATGAATGTCAGCAGGTAAAGGTTGAGCATCAACATCCAGCAGGTTTGTTGCAACCTTTGCCAGTTCTAGAATGGAAATGGGAAGTTATTTCCATGGATTTTATTATAGGATTACTGATGACTTGGAGACAACATGATTCCATCATGGTTGTGGTGGAAAAGTTGACAAAGGCAGCACATTTTATACCCATGAAGTATACGCATAAGACTGATGACATTGCAAAGATCTTCATGAAGGAGATATTCAAATTGCATGGATTGCCGAAGGCAATAGTCTCTGACAGAGATGTCAAGTTCACTTCCAACTTTTGGAATGGGTTGTTTGCAGATTTGGGTACAAATCTAAACTTCAGCACTGCATACCATCCTCAGACAGATGGGCATACAGAGAGAGTTAATCAGGTGCTTGAAGACATGCCAAGTGGGAAGATTACTTGCACTTGGTAGAGTTTGATTATAACAATGGACAGCAGGCATCCTTGAGGATGAGTCCGTATGAAGCTTTGTATGGAAGAAGGTGTAGGACACCAGTGACTTGGGACAATCCAGTGAACAGGATTGTGCTTGGACCAGAATTGCTCAAGGAAATGGAGCAAGAGGTTGTAAAGATCAGGCAGAAGCTGAAAGTAGCACAGGACAAATAGAAAAGCTATGCGGATAAGCATAGGGTGAACAGGGAGTTCAGTGTTGGGGATCATGTTTATCTCAGAGTGAGGGCAAGGAAGAGTTCCTTGAAGCTTGGAAGTTGTGCCAAGTTGTCACCTAGATATTGTGGGTCGTTTGAAGTGCTTGAAAGAATAGGGCCAGTTGCATATAGACTTGCATTGCCTGTTAGCACTAGAGCTCATAATGTTTTTCATGTTTATTTACTTAAGAGATATGTACATGATCCTAACCATGTGATAAATTGGGATGTGATTCAGGTGGAACCCGAGGGAGAGTTCCGAATCGATCCAATGCGCATCCTCAACAAGAAGGTCACAATGCTCCAAAACTGGGCCATAGGGCAGGTAAAGGTGCAATGGGAGCACTACGGACCTGAAGAGGCTACATGGGAGTTGGAGGATGCCATGCGGTTGGCACATCCATTTTTGTTCAATTTTGTGAAACACTGAGGTGATACCAGTGTAGCATTTTGTTCAAATTTTGCAAAGCACTGAGGACAGTGCTATTGAAGGGGGATGGGAATGTAACACCCCGGTTTTGACCCCGTTGCATTAAATGTACATGATGTATTTATTGTAATAATCATGGTGCGGAGATAAAGGCCAAGGCCCCACCATTGATTGGTTATGCTATGTTTCGGATTTAAATTGTCACCGATGGTGTATCGGGGCATGTGGCATAGATATTAAGTTTTGTCATCATGTACATATGCATCTTTAATTAAAATGAACCCGACCAGCTACGACCACAACAACTAAATTGAGAAGGGGCATGATTTTCACAAGGATAAGGGTGGGGAAATTGTCAAACCTTGAGCCATGAGGGAAAAACCCATGTGTCACCACCTTGTCTTACCCAACCACCCCCATTAAGAATTGTTGCTGGTGGTTGAGGCAGTTATTGTTTTTGGGAGTGGGGTGGCAGGACTGTCAGTCCTTGCCTACACGCACACTCCACCCGTGGTTGACTTCACAGTGGCAAGGGAAAACCACCGCCATCACTCCAGGGGACTCACGATGTCATTTCACTCCCCTGCACATCCTCTCCACTGTCTGTTCACCTCCACGCACAGGATTTACCTAGTTTTACTCCCGTAGGCATTCCATTCTCCCCACGACAGTGCTGAAATGCTCACGCACTCCCTACTCGTGTCTATCCATTGTCTGTTCATCCGTGCACAAGCTGGGAGCTGTTCGTCCTCACGTAGGGACTGTTGCCTATTGATGATTCTCACGCATGGGAATTTACCTGATTTTACTCACGTTGTTCTCCTCTACGGATTCTGTGAACAATGTGGGCAGATACCTACCTCACAGGCTGATTTCGGGTTGTTGTGGTTTCCCTTATGTTGTGATTGTTGCGGTCTTCTTTACATTTGGGGTCTGGTGCAAGCTTCGCTCATGCATAGACTGTTTGTAGTCATTTTCCCCATGTTGTGAGCGGCGCTCACTGATTTTGTTTGGGACTGTATAATTCTCTTGGGAGTCCTTTTCCCCTGTTCAAGCTGTAATAGCTGATTAATTGCATGTGTTCAATGGTTGGTCTTCGGACTGTGTTGGGAGCAGGGATGGGGGCTTGGTTTGCTTGATAAACATGGTGTTTGGAAACCACACAGATAGAGCTAGAGGGCTGGCTTTCTTCTCCACAACCCCTAAATAGCACTGGAAGGGAATGCAGGGCCTGAGGGACTGTGTAGCAGAGAAGGGACTGATTCCTTGTGTTGGGTGTGTGTGGGTGTCTTAGAAGTCAGGCTAGTTCTGGTGTAGGTGTTCCTAGCTCTGTAATGGGCTCACCAGCTTAGCATTTAGCCTTTCCCAACTCCTTGATGGCCTGATAAACCCAATTGTGTTGGCTTGGTTGTGTTTTATGTATCCTTGGCTATGTGTAAGCCTGCTTGTTCCCTTATTCCTTGGAGAATCATGCCCAGCTCGGGGGTGGCAGTGCTGCTGAGAGATTAAGGATCATGCTGGCCTATGGTTGGGTGGAACGTTGCAGCGACGTAGCTGGTTTCAGATTGAGTTCTTCATAAGATAAGTAATCTTGCCTATTTTACTTCTGCAACCATATTTTCCGTTAATGAATGTGATGAACATGTTGAATGAATGCTTGTATGAATGTATGTGGTTTCCGCTCTGTGTGATAAACAATGGCATCTATGTATGTTCTACTTCAATGCATTCTATTTTCAGCATTTTTATCAAATCACATGTTCATGGGGCTAGTAGCCCGGATGGTTAACTCCATGGCCGCGTCCTCTTCCCCGGTCGGAGGGACGGGGACGTGACAAGATCCAAGAGGACACCTATCCAGGAAGTTGAGGAACCTAAATATACGAGAGTCTGAGGTATGGAAATTAGAGAATTAATTCACAAATACCTTGAATATCATGATATGGTGGAACCACAAGAACCGGTAGAAACAATCCTAGAGAAGTACTCCCACAAGAGGAAACCAACATGGGAACGAGAGCTCATACGAGAAGCTGAAAGGTATGAAGCTCTAGAAGGAATACATAGAGAGAGAAAGAGGTAAAAACCATACAATAGCTATGTGGGCCTGCTGTGTGACATCATTAACAGAGACCCTTCCACCTATGAAGATCCTACATAAAATAAAGAATGGAAGAATGCTATGATCAAGGAATATCAGTCAATCATGAAGAATTATGTCTGGGAGATAGTTCTGAGACCAAAGAAGAAGTCTGTCGTGACTTCAAATTCAATATACAAGATCAAGCATGTTGCACATGGCATCATTGAGAAATATAAGGAAAGGTTAGTAGCACAAGGCTTATCATAGAGAGAAGGCATAGAATATGAAGAGACATTTTCACCCATGGCGAGGTACACTTCCATTAGTACCATACTTGCATTGGAAGCAGTTATGAAATGGAAAATACACTAGATGGATGTCAAGACAGCTTTCTTGAATGGTGTAGTCAAGGAGGAAGTGTACGTGGAACAACCACTTGGATTCGAGATGCATGACAGGAAGACTCATGTGTGCAAATTGAATAATGCCTTGTATGGATTGAAACAAGCACCGAGGACATGGTACGGAAGAATGGAAAAATTCCTGATTAACTTGGGATTTACCAAGAGTAAGGTAGATTCCAAGCTTTACTTTAAGGTGGACAACTAAAGACGTGTGGTACTCATTCTATATTTCTATGACTTGTTTCTGACGGGTAATGAGGAACTCATTATAGATGCAAGGAGTAGAATTACTATAGAGTTCAAGATGAAAGACCTAGATATGATGCACTACTTCTTAGGCATGGAGGTGTGGCAGAGTGCAAATGGGATTTTCCTTGGTCAAGGAAAGTATGCAACGGAGATTCTAAAGAGATTCAGAATGTTGTACTGCAAGGTGGTAGCCAAACCTATGGAATCTAACTTGAATCTTCTAAGTGATTATTCATATGATTCGGTTGATGCCACGATGTATCATCATATGATTGGATCATTGATGTATCTGATGAATACAGGACTAGACATATGGTTTGTGATGAACACCCTGAGCCAGTTCTTGATGGATACGAGACATGTTCACTTGATATCTACAAAGCATGTTTTGAGGTACCCAAAAGGTACAATGAATTATGAGCTTAAATACGATGCAAATCAGAAGATTAACCTACATGGTTATGTTAATTCGAACTGGGAATGTAGCGCCACTGACAGGAAGAGCACCTTAGGTTGCTGCTTCAATTTGGGATCTAACATGATCTCTTGGTTCAATATGAAGCAATCATGTGTGGCACTGAGTACAACCGAAGTAGAGTATATTTCCCCTTGCTCGACTAGTTGAAAGACAGTGTGGCTGTGAAATCTACTGTCTAACTTATTTGATCTGCAGTTGGATGTGACTTATATCTTCTGCAACAATGAGAGTTGGGTGAATTGGAAAACCCATTGTTCCTTGACGAGTTGAAGCACATCGAGATCAAGTTCTACTGTATCATGGATATGGTACAGAGAGGAGCAGTTAAGCTCTAGTACATGGCAACAGAGGAGCATATGGCCAATGTGTTGACCAATCCTCTAGCGAGAGTGAAGTTTGAGTACTTTAGAAAAAGAATTGGTGTGATCCAGATTGAGATCCCTCGAAAGAGGGAGTTATGTGTTCTAGCATAGCTAGAGAGACATGTTGTCTGAGTGTAACATCGTGGCGAAGTTTGCAGGTTTTGCAGGTGCAATAATTCCTATAGGTCATCCTTGGATAAGACTTGGTGAAGCTCGTAGGTTATCCTTGGATGTAATCAGTCGTGATGTGTTTCTATGCTAGAAATAGTTAATGCATAATATCTCACATGGGAAATGAGAAAGGTTGTCCAAGTGGGAAAAATCCTGGTGAAGCATGATTCTCAGATGTAATCAGTCTTGTAGGTTGTCCTTGGATGTAATCAGTCTTAGCGAAGCTCACAGGTTATCCTTGGCTGTAATCCATCCTATGAAAGGTTATTCGACTGTAAAATGAGACCTGGCATGGTATGCAGGTTACTCGAATGTAATAAGTCATGTGGGTTGTCTGAGTGTAAAATGAGAACTGGAATGGTACTTAGGTTACTTGGATGTAACAAACCCGGAAGGTTGTCTGAACGTAAAATATCCTGGATGCAGGTTGTTCAGATGTAATAAGTCCTTGAGGTTGACCAAAGAACGTAAAAGGTCCTGATGTAGCATGTTGGTTGGTCGTAATCAATCCTTACATATATCTATATATGTGTTCTCATGTTGAGATGATAAGGTCACGAAGCACGAGAGGTGCACCTAGGTGGTTCTCCCTTTACTGGTAGAACATAGATTGACCATGCAGAGACATAATGCACTAAGTTTTCTCCTAGGAAATTCCCACATAGTAGAAGTTGTAGGTTTTCTTAATGACGTGAAAATTATCCTGGCTTACTACTATGGTGAAAGAACGCATGTGGTCTGCATCTAAAGCTTTTTTCTTTATTGTGTTTTGTGCAGGACAAAAGAGATGATTTGGATATGACGAGATGAAGGTAAGAGATGCAGGTTATTATCGTGGCAATGTAAAGAAGGTTTTGGACCATTCCTATGAGATGGATTTCTCAATATGTGATTAAGACCTTGATGAGGACTAGGCCTACACCTAGTCGAGAGAGGGTTGGATCTGTAGAAACTTTCGATGATAGATAGTATCATTCGATGATCAATAATAAGAAGATGATGGAAGCAACTATGATGATGACTCTGCAATGAATACTTGACCAAATGTGTCGATGACTATGAAGAGAGAGAATAACTTCCTAGTTAAGAGGGAGTGTAGATGTATTTGTAACTTTGGAAGATATTCTGATGTATATTATCATTGTATGTTGTTGTACCCCCATTGAGGATGTGCTTACCCCCTTGTGGTATTTCTTAATTGTGTCTATACCTTGAGTTACAACTTTTGTTGTAAGTCGGGGCAATAATCCCTAGTGTAACATCATGTCATGTGTATTTGGAGTCTCTTTGGGAGAAGTCTTCCCTGTTAGGGAAGACATGTGGGCCCCAGTATTATGTTTGTTCAGTGACTTGAAAGGGTATAAATAGGGAGGAACTCTCCCTCATTTATACACACCTGACACTCTCAAGTTCGCTTGAGAGAGAGAGAGAGAGACAAAGGAGGAGAGATAGATAGCTATTGAATACTTCTTATTACTGCTTTTGATTATCTTACTATTCTGAGGAAGTTTGCGGGGTTTTCTCCTTTATGGTTTTCCCGGTGAAAATATTTGTGTCTTGTGTATCTTTTATATCTCACGCATCTTTCTATACTTCTTATTCTTTCAGATAAAGATCATAGATAAACTAATCAGATCTAAAGAAAAACTAAAAAAATACTCATGCTAAGCCAACACACATTTGGGTTTGTCAAGCAAGTAGGGAGATAAGGAAGGAGAATGCTAAACCAATGATGTCAACCATAGATCTATAAGCATCTCAATTGCCTCAGCCAATTTTTTCTCCTTCTTCTCCTCCACGCACAGTTGAGGAAGGTCCCCTTCTCTACCTCCCCAGTCCCTGTGGTGTTTCCTTTCCTCAATTACTCTCCTGGGAAGGTATAGGAGGTCCAAAATGATGACCCTTTATAGATTTTTTCCTTCACAAAATTTATCAAGCAAGCCCAACCTCGAAACTGACTCTCGCTTCAACCCACTCTTGGATTTTTCCCAATTATGGTCTATGACTATGAATCACGAAATCCAACTTCCATACTTGTTCATTAGGGTCTTCCTATGGATTTTCAGGATTTTGGCACTCTTAATTTTACCCCAAAGTTTATGTCTATGGATTCCCCACTCGATTTCACTCCTCACATGAATTTCTGAAAATTTTTAGCTCTTCAAAATGTGGGTTCTTTCCAAGTTCGGTTTCTTCTTTTTCCGTAGCTATGGATACATAACAAACTCATAATTGCACACTGGTTCCTCAACAACGGAATAGGGAGTATGGAAAATGAGTTCCCATGAGGAAGAATAACTTATGGGTCAAGTAAACCATGGCCATACTCAACCATATGAATTTATGAGTTTTCCCATTCTCCATTAATTCATGAGCTGATTTCCCAGCTACTTTCTTACAACATAATTAAATTTCAGCAAGGGAAGGCAAGATGGGTTAGCAAGATGACACTTGGTTGTAATGGATTCAATCCCACAACCCCCTCACCTCTACTAAGTGTATATACATGCCCCCCTCATTTTAGTTGCTTCCACATACAACTCTTGGACTTTTTATTTGCATTTAAATATTTACATGCTTTTTACATTTTCCCATGGCATAATGTCCTATTGTTTCCAAAATATAAATTTAATAATTTCTATTATAATTCACTAGTGGAGACTTAGCATTGATCTCCACGCTAGGAATGATACATTGCATATGCACACTATTTACATATAGTCTAATACATTCTAAGGGCCAAAATGGGGGTATTACACCTTGTAGTGGTTCCTTCTTCCTCTCTGGCTTCCCAAGAAGTTGATATACATGAAGAAGACATTCAACATTCTCTTGTTGATGAAGAACTCATTATATTCTTATCTCTCTTAGTTCTCCAATATCTCTTCAATTTTTTTATCTTGAGGATGTTATGTCAGTTGTTTCTCATTCAACTTTTATGTATGATCAAAGTGTGCTACCTAGTGATCTCTTGGATCTTCATTTCTACAATGTGATTGATCCCTTTCCTCAATGTTCCTTTGAAGATCGAGAATCTTGCGCATTTTCCATTATCTTGGTGCATTTGGGAATCTTGTTCCACTTTCTTGGAGTTGATCTCCAAAACTCTTAGTTCTCCTATCATTCCTCGAATTATGAAGACAATTAGCTAGTTGCTACAGCTTGTTCACATTTATAACATCTCAGGGTTTCACATTTTGATGTGTCATTGGATGTTTTGAAGTATGGAGTTGTTGCATTTTCTCTCATTGTCATGCTTCATATCCGCTACATGATTTTGATTGACATATGTTCTCATAGTTGCAAAAAAGATGGAGGACACCACCATTTCCTTGGAGTAGTTATAGCCACTTTTGGTTCGAGTTCTCAGGCACCTCAAGTCTCATTTGGACCTAATATCAGGAAGTTCAATTCTGGTGAGCACCTTCACTTGTTGCATACTATGCAGAGATCAAGCACATGATCTAGACATGTGAGCAACATACTCTTCTTCCCAAGAAGAATATTCCTCTAGAAATCTAATCAAGTTCACACCTACTTGAGTTTGGATCAGTTTGTTTTCTAGTGTATCTTCTATCCATTTTTTAGGGAGGATTTTCCTCATGTGGTTTTGCCTCTTTCCTCAGTTCATATGGATTAACAATGTAAAGGGTGACCATAAGCCTTTGTTTCTTGGACCCTCAATAATTCTCATTCTCACTACCATTTTGGCTTAATGGGGAGTGTTGGAATATAATTGCATCTAGACATTAGGTATTATATCATTATTTGATCTCCTAATGTTTAGTGATGTTGTTCCATATGTTTGTTTAGGCTTATAGTGCATAGTCTAGTGTCCTAAAGCCATATTTGTCCTTTTTGACCATCTTAGACTATCATAGCACTCTCATTCCTGTTTTTGCTCTTTTTTTTACTGTCTAGAGTGCATTTTCTGCTTTACTCCCGCTTTTTTCCATCTTTTCTATGATATGTCAGCTTTATACGACTTTTCTCCTGGATTAGGATGAGCTAGTTGTGCTAGGATCATTTAGGCATGCTTGCCACTTTTTCCCTCAACGACCTTCCATCTTTTTCTCCCAAAAGCCACTCATTGTTGATTTTATGTCACTCATGGCCTACTAAGCCTAACCTTTCCCATTTGTGTAATCTATCTTTGACTTGGATTGACACTTGTCTAGATTTGGGGAATTAATAACATCTAAGCCTTCTATTATTGTGAACTACTCAAATTGCCTCCTTGGCTATCGAATTTCCTCATTGAGGATGTATTATAAATGTAACCATATTGGTGAATAATAATGAGATGAAGTTTACATTAATTGAGTTCTATTATTTATGTTTTTGCTTCAATACTTCTTAAATCTGCTAGTCTCTGTGTAAATTCTTGGTCATGACTACTTTACATCTAGATCCTGGTTTGTTTCATTCTTGTATGGTATTTAACCCATTTAAAAAAATTTACATGTTTCATCTTCCAAGGTATCTCTTGGACTTGTCTTGACTTTTCTTATTTATCAATGACTATTCACTTACTTTTCTCAACAATATCATGAATAATAATACAATAATATATCTAACCCTAAAAATTTATTCCCAACAACATCTAAAATACTTTATTTTCAATTACATATAAATAAAACATTTTTTAAAAATATAAGATAAAAACATATCCCTCACATGCCAAAAACTTTTGACATATTTTTAGAATTTGTGATTAGACATGCATTGTTTTTAAAGTGACGAGACATTTACACACCAAAGTCCAAATTTATTTTGCTCTTGATCTTACTTATAAGTCACATATTACAAAAACCCATAGCTATACTCTCACATTGTTATTAATAAATATTTAATTTTTTTAATATCAACTTATTTATACTATACACTATATTAACTTAATCGCTTAAATATATAATTAAGCATCATCCATAAAAGCATAAGACACCTAGACATGTTCACCCATGGCATACACCACCCATGGCATACACCTTATGTGGACCATATAAAACACAATATATCTCACTTCATTAGATTACATATACCCCACTTCACATTCATTGTAAGTACTTCACCACAAAAGAAGAACTTCACATTCATAGTAAGTACTTTGGTACAAAAATGATAAGGGTGCGGGTCATTTTAATATGACAATTCAACCCCAAGTACAAAAAGAAAGAATCACAAGTACAAATGGAAAACATGAAATAATTTCGTACTCAACATAAAGTTGTTTAGCCATTCAATGTGATATATATAATAATAACACAATGTAATATATATATATATATATATATATATTATTTGAATAAAATTAGGAAAGAGGTTACAAATGAAATCACATGAAATAATTTCATACTCAAAAGCAATTTGGTAGCCTTTAAACATATATACTTAAAAGCATTTTTTATCATATTTATGATTCATTATCAATACTATAAACCATAATACAATAATTTATATTTAAATAACAATAAAATTTAAAAAAAAAACTAAATAATTTTATTATTCATTATAATAATAAAAAACTAAATAATTTTATTAATTATTATAATATGTATTAACCCACATAGATCAAAAGTTTTATTCAATATCTCTCTTCTTCCCTTACCAAAAAAATACATAATATATTAATAAATTAATCAACACAACAAATAAAATAAAATAAAATAAAATAAAAAATCTCCTCGAATAATACTAAAAAGATTTGATTCGATTTGTATTTCTTAGATTGACATTTGATTTGACTCGTATTTCTTACATATCTTCATATTGTGATTTGTGCATGACCTTCATGTTTAAAAAGGTTTTATTATAATTTTTTTAATATATTAACTACAATCCCACTCACCCAACTTAGTTTTTGTTTGCAATGGACATTGTTATTATAAATGTCAACGATAATCCACTAACCCATTTCCCATTTCTAGTGATCGGTGGATATTGCCATCAATTTTAATTGAAACATTTCACCTTTGATTTATTATTGAAACATTTCAATTAATGAAACAAGATAAATGATATAATTCACAATTAAAGTTAAAAGGTAATAATTAAATTGTAATTATTATATATATATATATATGAATATGAATATGACTATGACTATGAGAAGGTTGAGGCTAAGTTTTTGTAGCGATGTTAAATAACGCTGGAGCTGAAGTGAATGGACTTAAATAAGAAATTGTTGGATTACTATATGGATCCAATATAGGGGAACCTATATATTTTATATGTTTAAAAAAAAAATTATGGCATTCAATTAAGGCGGTAGCTTTATTATGGACAAAACTTTTGTTCAATTAAAATAGGGTATTTCCAAAAGGTCGAACATCTTAAGCAACCACTCTTACAAACAAATCAAATCAACACATACATGTTTTGTAGCGTTAAAACCCATAAAAGATAAACAGTTCATAGCTTCAGCTAAATAGCTACTTGAGGCAATTTATTAATGCAAAAGAAAAACATTTTACATATGAGTTTCTCACTATTGACCATCAAGCAAATGACCCTCCATGCTCTTTAATTAGAGATCATGGACTAATCGAGTGCTAATCCATGGATCAATATCTTGTAAGATCTAGGTGAAGGTTAACCGTCGAATGGTTCTATGTTTAGAACATATCTTGACCGTAGGATTACGTGAGTACAAATGCATACTAAAGAAACACACTTTGCCTAAAGACACATTAGACCAAGTTGATCTTAAATAGCTCATAAGTGTCTAGACATCCTAACATCCCATCTTAAGAACAACTTGGGATAGGATTGAAGTCTTATTTACAATGGTGACACAATAGGAGGATGAAGGAGGTATTAGATCCTATCCCTCCTTAATGACAAATTCCTGAACTTCGACCACATATCGAACTTTAGAAAACTTTGCTTATGTAAGAGACTTCGCAAAGATGTCTGGAACTTGATAATTTGAAAGGCAAAGAGCACTTCAAGAACATGATCCTTAATAAGATTTATAATGAAGTGCATATGGAGCTCAATGTGTTCGCTACAATGATGTTGAACTAGATCTTTGGTGAGCTTGATGGCACTTTAGTTGTCACACCAGAGGGTAGTCATATGTTAATGCTTGAATCTAAACTCTGAAAGGATCTACCAAATCCAAAGCGCTTCTTGAGTTGCAATAACTGACTTGATGCTCTACTTTTACTTAAGAAAGACGAAGATCTTGTAGTTTCTTACAAGCCCAAGTAACAGGTCTAGAAACAAGATTGAAATCATTATATGTAGTAGAATTTCAATCATCAAGGTCATTATGCCAATTTGAACAAATTAAAGCAACCAACAAAGAAGTCCCCCTTTAACTATAATGAATCCCAAACTGAATTGTACCCCACATAAATTGAAGTATCATTTTTGTTGCTTTTCATTTATTGTCATGGGACATTTTCATATACCAGGGAACAAGACCGACATCAAAGTATGAGTCAAGTACAAAATACTTCCAAGTAACTGATGCTATATGATAGAATATACTTTAGGTGTAGTGTAGGTGGCAGAAAGTTTGACTCCAATTTGGAAGGGAGAAGGGGTTGGTTTACAATCATCCATGTGAAAATGGCAAAGAATTTCACAAGCATACTTAGACCGAGAAAGAAAAATTCAATCATTAGTTTGCAAGACTTGGACAATAAGAAAACAATGAAAATTTCCTAGGTTAGTCATTTGAAATTTCTTCTTAAGGATAGATTTCACATGGGTTAAAAGTTTAGGGTCACTACTAGTAAGAATAAGGCCATCAACATAAAGAAAAAGAATCATGAGATGGGTTCCTCCTTCTTGGTATAGACATTTGGGTCAGAATGACATCTAGAAAAACTGGTGTCAAGGAGAAATCTATCTATTTTGGAATACCAATCTTGAGGATCTTGCTTAAGGCCATATAGATATTTCTTAAGGTGACAAACAAAGATAGAGTAATTTTGAACAAAGCCGGAAGGTTGTTCCATGTAAATTTCTTCTTGCAAATACTCATGCAAGAAGGTGGGCTTGACATCCATTTGGTGGATCTCCCATTTATGTGAAGTGGTAAGGGAAAGAACAAGGTGGATGGAGTTCATTGGAAAAGGTTTAATTGTAGTCAATTCCTTCAAATTGGGAAAATCCTTTGGAAACTAACCTTTCCTTGAGTCTTTCAACACTTCCATCTGATGCATACTTTGTTGGAATATTTAGAAGTACTAATAGCCGGGGGGGGTGAATCAGTAATGAACAATTTTAAACCATTTTACTTCAACTACTTAATTGCAACAACTAACCTTAGCATATTGGTAACCATAACCAATCATTGCATTCATACAAATGAGACGCATGGATTTAATGTGGAAACCTAAAGAGGGAGAAACCCACTTAAGAGAATTTTATTAATCAACTTTAATTTATTACAACAGGCTGCCACTTGTGAGGAAACCCATCTTCTTGTAAGCACCTACTTACAAACTGGCAGGATTCAACCTAACATCAACAAGGTGAAACTTGTGGAGAGGACACCCATACTCAATGAACTCCAGATCATAACTAGAAAGCACTAAATTGCAATTAAAGGTACCAAACTATCAAGGGAATGAGGACATCGATCCTCTATAAGCACCAACTTACGCAACAAGCACCAATCGACTCTCCCAAGACCAGCCTACCACCCTAAAGATAGAATTATGTTCCTATGTCAAATTGTTATGTTTTCTTCTTTCTGTAGATACCTTCTCAAGCACATCAACGTTTGCTACAACAACCTCTTCTACTACTATATTAAAAAAAGCTCAAACCCTTGATCATTTTTTTGTCTATATGGCCTTTATTGATATGTTCTATCCTCATAGTATTTACTAAACACTATCTTCATCTTGAATAAACTCTTCATAGACAACAACTTCCAAACTCCTATCACATGGTTCTCAAAGGTTTCCCTAGATTGGCATTGTGGTATACGAGATCTCTCTTTTTGAAACAGAAGTTCTTTCTTTCTCTATTTTTGAATGGTATATAAGGCTTTCTAACTACAAAAAATCACCGCTTTACATTGACTTGATTGATCGAGCCAAGGAACATTTGTTTCAAATGGTTACAATGCCTCAATTCAATTTCTGATAGACATGTAACAAGTGACTCTTAAGATGGAGATATGAAACAATAAACATTTTAAACAAAGAGATGAAATGAATTATGTTTTTTTCCTTATGTTATTATAGAACCGAAGGTTGAAGATTGCTCCACATTTTTAGAGCTCAACGAAGATTATACCCTTGTAGTTAGAAACCCATAATTTAATCTTTGACTTCTTTTATTCTCCGAAGTTTCGATGCTATGTTTTCTTGGATTTCATGTAACTTGAGTTCATAGACAAACATAAACCCTAGCGAGTTCATAGAAAAAACAAAATGAAAATGATTATCACGACGTTGGATCTCTAGTTCCCAACAATCTCAGTCTCAATGTTGAAGGAACATCTACATTTTGTCCTAGAAATCAATTCCACCTTTTCCAGTCACAACAATCATCATTTTTTCTATTTTTCTCAATGTGCAAGGGTTTTGATCAATGATCACTAGCATTCACTTGCATAATGCAACCCATTTCACACAACCACATATTTAAATAACACTGCCAAAACCTAGAAGGTGCAATTTAGAGTATCTTCATCGTTCTCATTACCTCACATGCTTGCTACTTTGTTCATCCAATTCTACATACAATTAAAGAGAGAAAACAACCCCATCACTTACTCCCTTAAACCTTTTTGGGTAAATCAATCGATATATATGCATTCATGACAATTTGTGTGGACCCATAGTTTGTGTGGTATATCAATTGAAATATTTGTGGGAAGGATATTGGGCACATGGGAATACTTCTATTTGGACCCTTTTACTCGATTCTTGCAAATACCAAATATGTTTCCTTCTTCAAACTTTAAATTGTATCCACTAATATGTTCATGTGGTCCATCATGAGTTGTTGTGTCAAGAAAATGATCTAACGATTGCAACAGTTTTAGGCTCATTTGATTTGCAGTTTGTGAACTAAAAAATTCACATGAAAACTGTTAGGTTGAATATGAGGATTGTATGTGTTCCCAACTAAAACATGTCAACATAAATAGATCAAAATCAATGCTTTAAAGGTGGTCTAATGCTCATATGTGGACCCATATATTTCAAGTGTTTTTAACCATTCTCATCGTGACAAAATGATCATGTATTTATATAGATGTTTTTTGTTAATCATGGACCAAAATATTCACATGAAACCTATAAAAATTATGAACACTCCTTCAACCAAGCTCAAGTTGTGTCAACATAATTCATTGATCAATGAAACATTTTATTACATCTAGACAATTATTACGGGGTTTGGCCATAACTTGTAGTTATACATCATCATCTTGATAGGAATCTCACACACTTTTCTTTTACTAAATTGACATGGGATGCCTTGTTGACATCAATGGAACACCAAGATTTTTAACAATACCCCCTTGTCATTGATGGAAACTTAGTCAAACAACCTTGCTCACTTGCTCCCCATGTGACTATGTTGGCTCCCCCTGCCAATATGCTTCTCTTATGAGTCACTTTTTTAATGGACATTCTTAGCCCATTTGACAACAATGAAAAGGAGTACTTTAATCTTCTCTTCCTTTCTACAACTCCCCCTATTAGTGAATCTCCCCCTGAGGGTTATAATGCATCACTTGTGTACTTCAAGTGGCTACTAGAAATATGATGTCAAACAACCTTTATACACAAGCAATAATGCAAGCCTTGGAGATTAGCCATCATCGATCCTTTACTTGTTGTAATACTACTTCCAACCCTAGCCATCCAATATATTTAAAGAGAAACTCAAACCTTTGCCAATTCTTGTAAAACCAAAGCCAAATTAAATCCCTTCAAGTTTGCAAATCACAACTTAAAATTTTGTCCAAGAGATCAACCCTTTCACTGATCAAAGGATTGTGGATAAAATTATATAGTATAATTCGACACATTAATTATCAATTTGGGTTAGTAGGATTGTGAGGTATTTTGTAAAGTATATGTATGAATAATGCTTTAAAGTGCTTCAAAATCTATGATTAAACACACTTCAATCCTCACACACACTGAATGAAAACAAATATGACAACATGAGAACTAAGATCCTAATTTAAAAGATACTACTATCCAACATAGCTAAAAAGTAAAATGCTAGACCTCCTGTCAACCTTCGAGTCATTTATGCCTCTTCAGAAAGATAACTAACCACTCAAGAAAACCTTCAAACAAAAAACAAATCCCCTTTAGAATCAAAAAATATCCAACATGGTTAAAGCAATGAGATGCTAGATTTCCTATAAACATTTGCACTGTTGATGTGAATTCAAAGAGGACTCAAAATAGATGAAATCATTCTCTACATAAATATAAAATATAAATTATGACAAATTAAATTCAAACTTCTAAATATTACGCAATAATAAATCACTATAGATAATAATAACAATTAAACTTGCAATGCTATTATTTAAATTCACAAATCATAGCAACTAAATTAACTTTCTAAATCAAACCATAACATTCCTGTCATGAAATTGAAAACATGTTGCCTGCTAAATCATTAATTCTTGAGAACTTGTTTTTTTGCAATTTTATATAAGCTACCACAGGAATTTCGAAGGACCATAAACGAAATAGTTGTTGCTTGGAGTCAATCCACACAATAAAAATATTCTCACATAACTCAATTATAAAACACACCACACAACTGATAAAAATAAATACACATAGGGGCAATGTTTCTGATTGAATGAGTCCCTTATTCCACCCAGAAATACACCTTGAAACCTATAGGAAAATTAGAAGTGAAAGAACTCCAAATAGTACATAGAATCTAGAATTTAATTTAATTCATAAAAGTGTACAATGATCGGAATCCATGATCCTCTAATCTAATCATCCACCAAACCTATGAGGTCTAATTTATACTTCAAATATGTTTATGAATGGAAGAAACCAAATTTCCCAAAATTAGCAAAAATTCTATAAAAGTTGGGTTTTACGTGATTCTAAGCAGCTTCAGGTTTCCCCCTAGCCATATCTCCTAACCCATTGCAAACTTGGGAAAATGACCCAAGTGATACCCAATTTTGTATACTGTGAGAAAAACCCATGTTTTAGTTTTTCCAAATTCATCTTAATCACCTAAGAAGTCATGCCACAAGTTGGTTCTTTGAAAATTGTTACAAATTTAAATCATTATGGTGCAGGTGGGTCGATCACAACCAACCCCAACCAGCACTTCCAGGATTTGGTGGCTCCTACACTTAGCAGGACTACCAAATTTAGCTTAATGGCCAAATTCTACGCTAAAATTGCTCCCCCCCAATTTTTCCTTCGCAATCGCCTTTCCACAAATCTATTTCCGCAACAGAGTTTCCACAGTCAGGTTGAGCGATGCAGGATCTCGAACACCCAATGTTGCGCTTCGCAAATTTCTTTCCACAACGACTTCCCGAAATCAGGCTGTGGGATGCGGGATTCCAACTTCCCAAAGTTACTCCCCTGCAACTTTCATTCTGAAATGACCTTCCTGAAATTGGGTTGCAGGATGCGGGATGCCAACTTCCAAAAGTTTCTCCCCTAGAAATTTCTTCCCGAAATTATTCCCCTGCAATTTTCCTAGCCGTCAGATATTTTCGGCCTTCACTCCGACCATTGATCTTCTTCTTGACATGGATCTCTCAGATCTCTATGTATTTGTTAACTTCCTCGCAAATTCCATTGCAGGATTCTTCTAGACCGTCAGATCTTGATCTGCAGACTCAATCTCTACCGTTCGTTCTCTGCAAAAACTTGTTAAGGAAGAAAACCTGCGAGTTGAGTTGATTGGTCATGAAATTGATCAATCCAGCTTGCAATGTTCTCGATTCTTTAGCCTAACACTCTTATGCATGCATCTACACTTTACTTCAACTATTCAAGCAATAAATTGATGCTTGAATTCAATAACTTCACATAAATACACAACATTCAGGAAAACGCCGAAGTCAGCTCTGTACAGATACACAGTTCAATATAGCACATGCATAAAGGCTAACAATCCTACAAACACATAGTTAATCCTTCTATTAAGAAACACAATAAAATGCACACAACTTCGATCTCTCTCCTTTTGATTCTTCAAAATAATTACAAGTAGGGATCAGACACAGGTCTGTCCTCTCTCTGCAAACTCAGAATTCTAAATGCTGAAGAGTAGAACCTCCTCTACATCTCTAAATGTCTATTTATGCTAAAACTACGACCGCCTCTGTTGAATGGTCCTGCAACTGAAAACAAACAACTACACAGCATGATGAGAAATGTCCTTATCTCAAACAAACATTCAGATGCTTGATCTCCACATAGGGAGTCACGATACACAATCCTTCTTATGGCTAACAAAATTTGACTCAACAAAATAAACAAATAAAAAATATGCCACAGCATGTGACCAACTCATCACATTGCTGGCATGACACAATGCTCCTGCATCAGACTCGCAAGGTAGAAAAATTATGAACCCATGTTCATTAGATCAGCTACAATGAAACCCTTGGCTACCAACTCTGATGTACTCATCCAAGTAGAATCCTCATATTGGTCGCTTCTTCCACTTGACCAAATACTTAGAATAGTCCTTTATTCCTTGTACTCTTTATCACTTTAGTGTCCAGAATGGCCTCAAATTCCAATGGTTGTGCCATAGGCATCTGCCCCACCCATTGTAATTCTTCAGTAGGATCTTCACCTTCTGCAAAGGTTCTAGTGTCACATGTTACATAAGGATATAGATCTGATACATTAAAGATTGGTGAAATACCCACTCCTATAGGCATCTCTAACTCATAAGCATTTGCTGAGAATTTCCTGAGTATTCTACAGGGTCCAATCTTCTTCATCTTTAGCTTGTTATACTCCCCTTTTGGAAATCTATCCCTCTTCAGATATGCTAAGACCAAATCTCCTACTTCATAGTTCTTTTCTCTCCTTTTGGAATCTGGTCTGGCCTTGTAACTGGTGTTACTTTGCTGTAGCCTCGCTTTCACTTGCTCCTGGAGTTCACGGATCCTCGTAGCAAACTCTTCTCCATCAGCACTTCGTTTCTCCAATTGACCTAAGTCATGAAGTTCACACACTCCTCTTGGATGCATTCCATACATAATTTGAAATGGACTCATCCTTGTACTCCTATTTGGTGAATCATTATAGGAAAAATCAGTTTGAGCTAACACTCTGTCCCACTTCTTAGGACTCTCTCCAACCAAACTTCTCAACATGTTTCCTAGACTCCTATTCACTACTTTGGTCTATCCATTAGACTATGGGTGATATGCTGAACTGAAATTCAGTCTGGTACACAACTTCTTCCACAAGGTTCTCCAGAAATGACCTGTGAACTTCACATCTCTATCTGATACAATGCTTCTAGGTAAACCATGTAGTTTCACCACTTCATCAAAGAATGTGTTAGCAATGTGTGTGGCATCACTAGTCTTGTAGCACAGAATGAAATGTGCCATCTTAGTTAATCTATCAACAACAACAAAGATTAAATCATGTCCCCTATGATTTCTTGGTAAACCCAGAATGAAATCCATACTCACAGAATCCCAAGGCCTAGTTGGAATAGGAAATGGTGTATACAATCCCGTGTTTTGACTTCTCCCTTTAGCATCCTGGCATACTCTGCATCTACTCACAAAATTCTCAACTTTAGACCTCATCCTTGGCCAAAAATAGAAATGACCCAACTGTCCGAAGGTTTTATCACTTCCAAAGTGACCTGCCATACCTCCATTATGTTTCTGTTGTTTCAGGTTCTCTCTCATAGAACACTTTGGTATACACAGTTTACTATTTTTGAAGGGTAAACTATCCTGAAGTGTATACTCCATCCATGGCTCCTTGTCCACCTCTACTAGATTCTAACAAGCCCTGTAAGCTTCCTAGAAATCAATGTCAACTTCATACAAATCTCTCAAATGATCAAATCCCAAGACTTGGATCCGATTCTCTTGCATAATCAACAATATCCTACTCAAAGCATTAGCTACTCTATTTGAATGTCCACTTATGTGTTTCAACATAAAGGTAAAGCTCTGTAAGAACTCAACCCACTTGAGATGTTTCAGGTTCAACTTAGGTTGTTGCATAATATACTGCAATGCATGGTTATCCGAATACAACACAAATTTTTTGGGCATCAAGTTGTGCCTCCAATGCTTCATTGCTTGAAAAATAGCATAAAAATCCTTATCATAAGATGACTACTTCTGCTTGGCATCATCCAAATTCTAACTAAAATATGCTATAGGCATGTCCTCCTGACTGAGTACAACTCCAATTGGTACTCCTCTATCATCACACTTCACTTGGAAAGGGTGGTTGAAGTCTGGCCACTTCAATACTGGTTGTTTAGTGATCTTCTTCTTCAAGAGATGAAAACTCTTTTTAGACTCTATTTTCCATTGAAATGGTTGTCTATCCTTCTTAATTGTCTCAACGATAGATGCACAAATACCACTGAAGTTCTTTATAATTTTCATATAGAAACTTGCCAATCCATGAAATCTTCTTACCTCAAATATGTTCCTTGCCAGAAGGCCAATCAATGATTGCTTGCACATTTTATGGATCCATCTTCAACCCTTATTTGGAGATAACAAAACCCAAATATACTAGCTCTGTCTTCATGAATGTGCACTTCTTCACATTTATCAGCAACTTTTCCTGTTGTATCCTCTCTAAAACATATCTTAGATGCTTCAGATGTTCTTCTCCTGTTTGGCTGAAAACCAAAATGTCATCAAGGTAAACTATCACAAACTTACCTATGAAATCTCTCAAGACTTCATTCATCAATCTCATAAAAGTTCTTGGTGCATTGGATAATCCAAATGGCATGACCAACCACTCATACAACCCATAATTTGTTTTAAAGGCTGTCTTCCACTCATCTCCTTCTCTGATCCTGATCTGATGATATCCACTCTTCAAATCCAGTTTTGAAAAGCATGTTGCCCCACTTAGGAAATCCATCATGTCATCCATCCTTGGTAATGTAAACCTATATCTAATAGTAATCTTGTTAATTTCTCTGGAGTCAGTACACATCCTCCACTCACCTTCCTTCTTTGGTGTCAGTATTTCTGGAACTACACATGGACCCAGCCTCTTCTGGACCAATCCCTTGTCCAACAATAATTGGAACTGCTTCCTCAATTATTCATTCTCTTGAGGTGTCAATCTATATGCTACCTTATTTGGTAAAATTGCTCCTGGAATAAAATCAATCTGATGACTTATATCCCTTCTTGGTGGTAATTCATTGGGTAAATCATCCACCACAATGTCACTAAACTCGCTCAGCATCTCCTGAATCTCCTCAGGTAGATCTTCCATGCTAGTGTTCATTGTCACCATTCTTGGATTACATACCACAACATAATTCAACTCTTCCTCCTCAACCTACTGCAAATATTCCTTTCCTTACAACATCAGAACTTTAGGTGTTGAATGTCCTGCTGTACCACCTTCTTGTAAAGGGTGAAGTACATGTGCTATCCCATTCTGCTCAAAACTATGACATTTACTCCTACCATCATGAGTCACTCACTTATCAAATTTCCACGGTCTGCCTAATAGAATATGACAAACATCCATGGGAATCACATCACATAGAATCTTGTCCTTATATGGACCTATTTGGAAATCAACTATACACTGCTCACTTACCAGGATTTGATGTTCTTTATGTAACCAAGACACTTTGTATGGAGTAGGATGCTTGGTCTTCTTCAAACTCAGCTTTTCCACCATCTCTGTGGAAACAAGATTGTCATTACTCCCACTATCAATCACCATCTTACAGCACTTTCCTTGGACTTTACACATAGTCCTGAATAAAGAATTCCTTTGAGCAGGCTATGCCTACTCCTTCTCAGGTTTCAACAAGACTTTATTCATCATAAATTACTCTTCTGTCTCTAGCAAGACTTCCTCTATGGTCATCTGTTCCTGCTGTTGCTCATTCTGAGCTACATAGGCTCCCCTCTATCCTATGTACTCCTTCCCTAGACATTTAAATGACTTATGCCCCAACTGGTTGCATTTGTAGCATCTAATGACAACTTCTCTGCCTCTTCCTCTACCTCTACCTCCTTAGTAAGGTCATCTTCTGCTATATTCAACCTCCTCTACCATGTTGCTCTTTCTGGTTAGAGTTACTAGACTCTCCTCTCCGCGCTCCAAATATTCCTCTTCCATTCGCTTTCCCTCTTCCTCTGGCTGAACCACAACCTCTATTGAAGCTATGCTTCCTTGTTATCTTTTCTTCTTCCCTTAAGGCACATTGATACGCCTCCTCCATTTTTCTAGGTGATATCATGCTAATCTCTTCTTGGATATCCATCCTTAGACCATTTACATATCTAGCAGCCTTCTCCGCTGATTCCTCCGCATATCCAGCCCTTAGGTTTACTTTGTAAAACTCCTTAGTGTACTCCCTAACTATTAACAATCTCTGCCTAAGGTTTTGTACTTGCTTATACAGAATCAATTGGTAATATTTGGGAAAGAACTTAGCCCTCATTGTTTCTACCATTCTATCCCAGCTTTTTATCAATGGCTTGTTCTTCCTCCTTCTTTATGTTTGCACACTATCCCACCATAAGGATGCATGTCCTTTCAACCTGGTCACAACCAGTCTCACTCTCTTGTCTTATTCTACCTCATCGTACTCAAAGTACTTGTCCAACTCACTGATCTAGTCAATGAGATGCTCCGCAACGAGACTTCCATCATAGGTAGGAAATGTTGGAGTAGGGTCCCGCAGCTACAGAAGAAGCTGCTATTTTGACGAATAGACAGTTTTGGCAGAGATATAAGAGGCAGAGCTACGACACTATAGCAAGTTTCCAGCTACAGAGCAGAGCCGGAACCCATGACGTAGAAGGCAGAGAAGTCAAGGAAGATGACGGTACCTGAGCGGCCGAGAAGAGAGAGCTCACCCACTGCATTGAAGGCAACGGCGGAAGACAAGAGGGCTCAGCTACCCTCATAAAGGAAAAGGAGCAACGAGGCCGAGGCATTGAAGACGAAGGACAAAAGGGAAGCAGCGCTGGTACCCATGGTCAGCGCTGGGAAGCATGGAAGACTGCAGGAGGCTGTGGTGAAGGGAAGCGGTGCATAGTACCCATGATCAGTGTCGGGAAGCATGGAAGACCGCAGAGAGCTGTGGTGTGACGGATAGCGGCTACTTCAAAGTACAGATACACCGAATGTCACTAGTTAGGGTTTGGGTTACTGTTGGGACAAGCCCACAGTGTTGTAATGGTGAGACCTTCGGGCCGCCTATAAAGGGATATATTTTGTACTGTAAAAGGTTGGTTAGTGGGTCATTTGGTTGGTTCGTCTGTTGTTAGTTGTTTTATAGATTATTAGATAGTTGTAGAAGCCAAGCTCTGGTTCTGTTATTAGCTGTAGTATCTTACTGTAACCAGTAGATGGCTCATTGAGCATTCATGTAACGATCCGTAGGGATTGACAGAGTGGGAAGAGTATATTGTAAGAGGTGCAATATAGAGGTAGAAAAGAGATCTAAGAGAGAAGATCTTAAGCTGCATATGCGGTGCAGCAGAACTGTGTTTACCTTCCCTTGAGCTATAATAGAAACACAGTTCTATGGACGTAACTTCCATCCTGGAAGTGAACCACGTTAAAATCATGTGTTATGTGATTGCTTTCTGTGTTGTGTTTATTTGATGCATCTGTCAGTTATTTTATGAGTCTGGTTCATAGTTTAATGTATGTATGCATTGTTCAATTCACAGTAATATAAAAGGATAGACATAAGTTGAAACCATTGATATGCTGTATGCGGGTTCAGTTATACTTTGCTTGAAATAGTCACTAGTCGCGATGTTGAATATCCTGTTATGTTGAGTCTTGCAAGTCGACACGAACAACACTAAGTGCGCTGAGCCACGGGGTTAGGGTATCGCAGGGAGGCGATACCGCATCGGCAGAGGAGCTGCGGTGCGCGATACCGGAGGTTAAGGACTTAGTGTTGGGAGGAAGTTACGTGTCGCCTGGTGCGCAACGACGCGGTAAGGCTGGGGTCACCGCGAGTTGGTGGAGGTTGCGCGATGTAGGCAGGGACCGCACGCCGGATAGAGAGAGATATTGTGGTGAGAAGGGATGTGAGACACTGAGATCGTGTGACGCGAGCAGAGGGTCGTGCGACGCGCAGAGGAAGAGGCCTTGCGACTAGTAGAGTTGTTAGTCGCAAGTAGGATGCCACAGAACCTGGTCCAAGACGCTTGAGTCCTTGGCCAACCCATTAGAATCACTTCGGGTGAGACTTCAGGCCATTTCACGGTCTGTTGCCGAAAGGGCCAGTGAGCTAGGGGTGTTGTTGGTTAAATACAGTAAACCCGGGTCTACCCATGATAGCCAACAAATGGTTCCGTTGCCGGCTTTGAACAAATGGTTTCGTTGCTGGTTTTGAACAAATGGGAGCTAATGTTCTGGTGGCGCCCTACGAGAGACGAACTCAATGAGTGGGTTTGGTCTAACCAAAAATAGTTTGTTGAACGAGAGAATAGGAGTCCTAAACTGAGTACAGAGGCCTGGTTACAGAAACATATCATTACAAACCTGCATGCGATATTTTTTATGACCTTTGGGAACGAGCTTTATGACTGGTTATCAAAGTTAACTGATACAAGCATATTCAAAAAGAAGAGAGACATTGTCTGGACACCGGAGCTGACTCAGACTGTGAGGAACCTGGATAATCCTATCACGAGGGCAGTAGACTTCTGGCTTGCGAGCGTGCTAGAAGGCTTCGTCACAGAGTTTGCAGTCGACCAGACAAAAATCTTCAGCGAGGCTGAGCGCTATTTCTTCAAAGGATATCGTGGTAAGTACCTAAGATCTTTAAACTTGTCCATTAAGATGCTATTACATGAAAAAGGAACAATGGATCCAGTTTCAGATGAATAAGTATAAATAGTAATGTCACAAGAGTTTGAAAGTGATTTTGATGACATTGGACGAACACGTAGTGGAAAGAAGTATAAAGTAGATTTCAGCTCTCCAATATTTGAAGACAGTTCAGCTAGTACTAGACAGCAGAGTCATAGTACCACAGAAGGAACGGAAGGGGGTATCCCTGACCACCCTTACACCCCACAGAAACAGACCGGGACTCAGAACAATCCCATAGGAACTCCATCTAGTAGCTCACAGACAGTACCTACCACCGCTACATCAACCCCACCTACACCGCCGAGTGGTAGTAACATAGTAAATCAACATCCACCACGTAGAAATAGAATGGGGGATGATATGGAGCTACCTATATTTTAGGGAATAGGGGCAGAAGACCCAGAGCAACATTGGTTTCTCTGTGAAGCGATGTGGACCATTAAAACAATCAACGACGATAACCTTAAACTTATACAGTTGGTCACCACACTAAGAGATCGAGCCTTAATATGGTATATCAAGTATACCATAGTACCCAGGACACTTGCTCAGGTCAAGATCGCCATGATTAAAGAGTTTAAGAAACCTAAGTCTGAGTCACAGTGCATTATAGAACTCAAAGACATCAAGCAGTTACCTACAGAGTCAATGTGGGACTACGATCAGAAATTCAAATCCCTTATTGACCAAGTCAGTTTTGAGTTCGCGCTGGAGCAGCATAAGGAATGGTTTATTGCAGCGCTGCTCCCTCACATTAGACTGCCGTTAATGCAACAGAAACTCCAAACCCAGGATGACGCATTGGAGATGGCGATGAAACTAGAGGCTTCACCTCTAGCCAAGAGCAGTACAGGCATGGCAACTTTACAAAACCAGTTGGCTAATCTCACATTACAGTTCCATGAACTTAAGAAAGGGAAAGAGGTTGCGCAAGACATATGGTGCGTAAAATGTAAAGCACAAGGCCATAGTAAATATAATTGTTCGGTCTTTATAGAATATATAGCAACAGGGGCTCCAAACCCCTTACCACAGACCCATGGGCCATGGTGTGAGATATGCAAAATGCGAGGACATCTACCTCACCAGTGCCCCCTACTTCAGAAATATGTGCAGACACCTAAGAACATATATTGCGTCTTTTGCAAGTCTGTAGGCCATGATGTACATGATTGCAGAGCCTATGATCTCATGGTTGGAGCAAAGCAAGACTTGTATAGAGTCCAGTCAGAGACACAAGGTCCAGCAGTAGGACCACAGCAAGATCCGGCTTATGGAGGCCGTGGAGGAGGATTCAGAGGATGAGGCCGTGGAGGAGGCTTTGCGTGAGGAGAAGGCTCCGACAGAGGAGAGGGTTTTGGCCGTGGTCGTGGACCAGTTACTTGTTACAACTGCAGAGTTGTAGGACACTATGCTAGGGACTGTCAGAACCCCACTACCACTTGTAACTACTGCAAATATTATGATCATACTATAGAGGAGTGCCCTACCTTGATAGCTAAGATCAGAGAACCTAAGCCAGCAGTGCACCAGAACATCCAGTTTATTGCTGCTGAGTAGGAAGAGCCAGAACCAAGAGTCAATATTGTGACTCACAACAGTGTTTCTACCAGTGGGACATTGCAGGAAATGGAAAAGACTACAGGTCAGGAGTGGGTGCGCAGAGCTCCTAATAAAGCAATACCACTCGACCTGTAGAAGAACAAACAGACATTTCAGGAAGCTAAGGCTTTCTTTGATGACCCTACGCAATCAAGATCACAGGTACCACCGTCTAGGGGCGTACCGCAGCAAGTACCTTGTGGCGATAGCCTTGTACAGACATCACAGGCTACCACATCAGGAAGATGCGATGAGGACGAGATGATAGGAAGTGTACATTCCTTCCTGCGGAGTTGTCTAAAACTTGTAAGAAATGAGCAAGCTATCACAGAACTTCAGCGTATCATAGATCAATGTCAGCCATCTTCTTCCGTGAGCAGTACACAACGTTCTATTCATAATATTACGGGACATACAAGAACAGGAAGAGAGATGCGACTCACAGCGCATGTTGGAGAATTTGAAATGGATGAGGTGATCCTAGATCTAGGATCAGACGTGAATGTTCTGACTAAGCAGACGTGGGAACATATGGGTAGCCCTAAGTTAGTTAGATCGCCTATCCATCTGATATTAGCTAATCAGCAGCGTGTGTCACCTCTGGGTCGGTTACTACAGGTGCCAGTTGACATTGACGGAGTTCGCAGCTTCGCGGACTTCGAAGTTATAGAAATCATTGGTGATAGTAGACCCTATCCATCATTGCTAGGCATTGATTGGGTGATCGGTAACATGGCCGTTATCGACCTAAAGAGAAGACAAATGACCTTTGAGGACGCGCAGATCCGGGTCATCGCACCGTTGGATCCTTTTTAGGGTCCTAGATATATTGAACCTATCCGGGTAGAGGAGGAGGCACATAATATGGAGAGCCTCTATCAGATGACCGCAAACCAGAGCGACTACATCAATCCAACCGCAGAAGGGAATATCAGTTGGCAATGTGATAGCTCATGCACATCAGATTCAGATGTTGGTTTAGAAAAATGGCAGAACAGACTTCACGAAGTCTCAGCACGCAGGTGCGCATACTTGACTAAGTCACTGCGATGGATTGGTGCAGAGATCAATGAGATTCCATCGTTTCATGGTCTAACAGATATCCAGGACTTTCTCGAGCAGTTTGAACAATATATCCCTCATGAGCAAAGGATCACAGCAATGGACCTTGCAGTACGAGCCACACCTGCAAGATGGTGGTATGCACATAAAGAGCACATCGCATCATGGGATGATATTAAGAGATTCATGGCGATCAGATTTTTTGTCGACAGAGAGTATGTCCAACAGAAATACATAGGAGAAAGTGACCCCAGATCACACATTCAGACATGTGAACAGAATTGGTCAGAAATTCCCAAGGTTGAATGGGTTCACCAATTCGTTCATACGTTGGATACAGTTCCAAGGAACTGGTATACAGAGACTGAACTGTGTAAGGGAACAACAACATGGCCGCTTATGATAGACAGCTTCCTACTCACCTTCGCTTTTGAATCTGAGTATCCAAAGGTTGATCAGGCCCTACAAGTAATAAAGAGTAAGATATTTGAAGATTGTACCATATCAGTATCAACTCAACCTGAGTGGGCTATCCAGCTAAAAGAGGTGTTAGAGTGTTATAATTTTGCATCTGAACCAGAAGAGGATGAGGATCCTCGCGACACCAACATTTCGGAGTCAGAAGGAACTCGCGATGTTAAGGGACCACAGTTATAAATTCCAACAATCACAGAGCCCATTAAGATTAAAAAGATCAATATTGGCACAGACACAGAACCTAAGTTTGCTTCTATTGGAGACTATTGGAACGATGAAACAGTTGAACAGATTGCAGATTTGCTACATGACTATCAGGACCTATTTCCCACCAAGTTCACAGAGATGAAGGGAATCGTTGGAGACCTGGGAGTCATGAAGATACCGTTGAAGGAGGATGCTAGACCAGTCAAGCAGCGCCCATATAGACTAAATCCACGGTATAAAGAAAACGTAAAGGATGAGATCGATAAGATGCTAGCAGCAGGCATCATTGAGCCTGTAGAAGAAATCGAATGGGTTAGCCCCATGGTCATACAAGAGAAGAAAACCAAAGGAGACATCAAGATCTGTGTTGATATGCGCAAGCTCAACGATGCATCGCTTCATGATCCATTCCCGACACCATTCACTGATGAGGTATTAGACAACGTGGGAGGACAGGAGGTCTACTCCTTCATCGATGGCTTTTCAGGCTACCACCAGATCAGAATACACCCATAAGATCGATCCAAGACCACCTTTGCAACAGAATGGGGCTTGTTCCAGTATACGGTAATGCCCTTTGGTCTTAAGAATGCACCAGCTATATTTTCTAGAGTAGTAGTTGCTGTATTTAAAGAATACATCCATAAATTCCTAGAAGTATATTTTGATGATTGGACTGTATTTGGACTAATTGACAAGCACATAGGAGATTTAAGACTGATGTTAGAGAAATGTAGGCAGTACCAGATTTGTCTAAACTTGAAGAAATGTATATTTTGTGCACCATTTGGTATTTTGTTGGGTTACATTGTTTGCAGACAAGGCTTGATGGTAGATCTCGCAAAGATTGCCATCATCGTAAATCTTCCAGTACCCAACTCAGTCAAGCAATTGAGGACAATACTTGGTCATACTGGGTATTACAGAAAGTTCATCAAGGGCTACACAAAGATTACTGCACCAATGGAGAAATTTCTAAAGAAAGATGTAAAATTCCTATGGAATGAGGAATGTCAGTAGAGTCTAGACACACTTAAATAAAAGATGGTTACAGCACCCATCCTAGTATTTCCAGATTGGACTAAGCCATTTCATGTACATGTGGATGCATCTGGCATCACACTAGGGGTTGTCTTAACGCAACCAAGAGAAGGGGATATTGATCACCCTATCGCATACTCTAGTAGAAAGCTATCGACAGTAGAAAAGAAATACACCACGACAGAGAGAGAAGGCTTAGCTATGGTGTATGCATTGCAGAAGTTTAGGCACTACCTATTGGGTGCCTCGTTCAAGATGTTTACTGACCATTCCGCATTGAAGTATCTGGTCAATAAGCCAGTGTTAGGGGGGAGAATCTGCAGATGGTTACTCCTCTTTTAGGAGTATGATTTTGAAATCATTGTTAAACCAGGAAGATTGAATGCTGGACCTGATCATCTGTTGCGGATAGACTCAGGAGAAGAGCCAAGTAACCTAGAGGACAATTTGTCGGACGCGCCGTTGTTTTCTATCCAGATCGCGGATGACTACTATGCTGATATCATTCACTTTCTCACTACAAAATTAGCGCCTGATGAGTTCACTAAGTAGCAAAAGAAGCAGTTGGTTGTTAAAGCAACAGACTTCACCCTGATCGTAGGACACCTATACAAGTTATGACCAGATGAAGTTTTGCGCAGATGTGTGATGCCGCATGAAAAAGACGGTATTATCAGAGAGGAAACTAATGCAGCAGAAGACGCCAGTATCAGTCAAGCTTTGCTTGACTTGACACAAGAGCATGTCGGTGTAATGTAGACGGAAGTCGCAGGACTTCGCGACAAGTTGCAACGGACTTCGCAGGAAGCCAAGGAGAAACTACAGTAGGAGAAGCACGCTGGTAGTGGCTCGGGGACGAGCCATAAGTAAGTGTTAGGGGACTGTTGGAGTAGGGTCCCGCAGCTACAGAAGAAGCTACTATTTTGACGGATAGACAGTTTTGGCGGAGATATAAGAGGTAGAGCTACGACACTATAGCAGGTTTCCAGCTACAGAGCAGAGCCGGAACCCATGACGTAGAAGGCAGGGAAGTCAAGGAAGATGACGGTACCTGAGCGGTCGAGAAGAGAGATCTCACCCACTGCATTGAAGGCAGCGACGGAAGACAAGAGGGCTCAACTACCCTCATAAAGGAAAAGGAGCAACGAAGCCGAGGCATTGAAGATGAAGGACAAAAGGGAAGCAGCGCCGGTACCCATGGTCAGCGCTGGGAAGAATGGAAGACTGCAGGAAGTTGTGGTGAAGGGAAGCGATGCATAGTACCCATTATCAGCGCCGGGAAGCATGGAAGACCGCAGAGAGCTGTGGTGTGACGGATAGGCCCACAGTGTTGTAATGGCGAGACCTTCGGGTAGCCTATAAAGGGATATATTTTGTACTGTAAAAGGTTGGTTAGTGGGTCGGTTGGTTGGTTCGTCTGTTGTTAGTTGTTTTACAGATTATTAGACAGTTGTAGAAGCCAAGCTCTGGTTTTGTTATTAGCTGTAGTATCTTACTGTAACCAGTAGCTGGCTCACTGAGCATTCATGTAACGATCCGCAGGGATCGACAGAGAGGGAAGAGTATATTGTAAGAGGTGCAATATAGAGGTAGAAAAGAGATCTAAGAGAGAAGATCTTAAGATGCATATGTGGTGCATCAGAACTGTGTTTACCTTCCCCTGAGCTATAATAGAAACACAGTTCTGTGGACGTAACTTCCATCCTAGAGGTGAACCACGTTAAAATCATGCGTTATGTGATTGCTTTCTATGTTGTGTTTATTTGATGCATCTGTCAGTTATTTTATGAGTCTGGTTCACAGTTTAATGTATGTATGCATTCTTCAGTTCACAGTAATATAAAAGGATAGACATAAGTTGAAACCATTGATATGTTGTATGCGGGTTCAGTTATACTTTTCTTGAAACAGTCACTAGTTGTGGTGTTGAACATCCTGTTATGTTGAGTCTTGCAATTCGACACGAACAACACTAAGTGTGCTGAGCCGCGGGGTTAGGGTATCACAGGGAGGCGATACCGCACCGGAAAAGGAGCTGCGGTGCGCGATACCGGAGGTTAAGGACTTAGTGTTGGGAGGAAGTTACGTGTCTCCTGGTGCGTAGTGACGCGGTAAGGATGGGGTCACCACGAGTTGGTGGAGGTTGCACGACGTAGGCAAGGACCGCACGCTGGATAGAGAGAGATCTTGCAGTGAGAAGGGCTGCGAGACACTGAGATCGCGCGACGCGAGCAGAGGGTCGCGCGACGTGAGCAGAGGGTCGTGCAACGCGCAGAGGAAGAGGCCCTGTGACTAGCAGAGTTGTTAGTCGCAAGTAGGATGCCACAGAACTTGGTCCAAGATGCTTGAGTCCTTGGCCAACCCATTAGAATCACTTCGAGTGAGACTTCAGGCCATTTCACGGTCTGTCGCCGAAAGGGCCAGTGAGCTAGGGGTGTTGTTGGTTAAATACAGTAAACCCGGGTCTGCCCATGATAGACAACAGGAAACTCTGGTCTCGACCTTGAAGTCACTTCCAGAATAGATCTGAAATATCTTAACTCTGGTTTTTCCTACATAGGTGCAACTTCTTCTCTTTTCTCTTCATCCTCAGGTTCACTTACATCCCCTAATTATGGGTCTCTTCGTCTATCCGTTTCCATGGCTTCTAGACGTGCCCTTAACTCCTTCTTTTCCTCTATAACTTCTACATTCCCCGCTGGTCGACCTCTGTCACAACCTCTTTCTCTTCTAATGCATGCAGCCATATTCTCACACTAAGCCTCTGCAATAACAATCCTCTTTCACACTATTACAACTTACCTCACCAAGCCTCTTCTCGGCCCTTGGTCTTTCGGCAATGCTGGTCCTCTATCTAGAATCTCTTGAGCACTCTTATTTTCTCTTCCCAGGATTCTACGGCTACGCTTCTTTCTCACACGAGCTTCTCCTTGCTCCTTCAGAAACTCTACCCACAATATCAACTGTGGAATTCCTCAATAGGAAATCTCTTCCCGCTATGATACCAAAATTGGTGTAGGTGGGTTGATCAAAACCAACCCCAACCAACACTTCTAGGATCTGGTGGCTCCTACACTTAGTAGGACTGCCAAATTTAGCCTAATGGCCAAATTCTGTGCTAAAATTTCCTCCCCGCAATTTTGCCTCCGCAATCACCTTTCTGCAAATATGTTTCTGCAATAGAGTTTTCACGGTCAGGTTGCGGGATGCGGGATATCGAACACCCAATGTTACACTCCGCAACGACCTTCCCAAAATCAGGTTGCGGGATGCAGGATGCCAACTTCCCAAAGTTCCTCCCCCGCAAATTTTGTTTTGAAATGACCTTCCTGAAATCGGGTTGTGGGATGCCAACTTCCCAAAGTTGGTCCCCCGAAATTTCCTTCCTTAAATTCTTCCCCCACAATTTTCCAATCTGTCAAATCTTTTCAGCCTTCACTCCGACCGTCGATCTTCTTCTTGATGCAGATCTCTCAGATATCTGCAGATCTTTTAACTTCCTCACAACATTGGTTGTGAGATTCTTCTGGACCATAGATCTTCATCTGCGGAATAAATCTCCACTGTTCGTTCTCTGTAAAAACTTGTTAAGGCAGAAAAACTACGGGTTGCGCCAATTGGTCATGAAATTGATTAATCCAGCCTGCAATCTTCTTGATTCTTTAGCCTAACACTCTTATGCATACATCTACACTTTACTTCAACTACTCAAGCAAGAAATTGATGCGTGAATTCAACAACTTCATAGAAATACACAACATTCAGGAAAACACTGAAGTCGGCTCTACACAGATACACAGTTCAACACAGCACATGCATAAAGGCTAACAACCCTACAAACACACGGTTAATCCTTCTACTAAGCAACAAAGGAAAATGCACACAACTTGGATCTCTCTCCTTCGGATTCTTCAAAATAATTACAAGTAGGGATTGGACATAGGTATGTCCTCTCTCTGAAAAATTGAAATTCTAAATGCTGAAGAGCAGAACCTCCTCTACATCTCTAAACTGTCTATTTATTCTAAAACTACGACCGCCTCTATTGAGTGGTCCCGCAACTGAAAACAAACGAATACATAGCATGATGAGAAACGTCCCTGTCTCAAACAAATAATCGAATGCTTGATCTCTATGCAGGGAGTCATGATACGTAATCCTTCTTACATCTAACAAACTCTGACTCGAAAAAATAAACAAATAAAAAATATGCCACAGCATGTGACCAAATCATCACATTGTTGTCATGCCACGATGCTCCTGCATCACAGTCATTGAGCAAATGCTTGAAGGTTCACACGTGTGAGTTGGGAATGATCTAATGAACATGTGACCATATGAATACATGCATCCATAATGTCCATGTGTATATTTCTCCATTGTACATGTGGAAGTGTGAGAAACATTAATGGAGTTACAATTATGTTGCTGCAATAACATAATTGTGTTGTTGCAGGATCATGACTTTGTTGCTACATGAAAAGTTGACCATGAGAAAGATATGACATGAGAGATATGGGCATGAAATAATTGAAATATGACCATCAAAGCACATCCACCTATCACATCCAAGCATTCTTTTCCCCTTTGGACATGTGGAAGTGTGAGGAATAATGATGTTGCAAATATTCACGTTGTTGCAAGATCTAGACAGTTGTTGCAAGAACTAGACAATTTTGCAGGATCGTGATTGTTGCTACAGGATCAGACTTAACACAACCATAATTAGAAAAACTAAAACTAATCCTCTTTAATCCATTAAAATAAAGCAAATTAACAATAAATGACTACTTGAAGTGAATAATCTTGGCAAGGCACATTGACGAAGGATTATGGAGAATATAGTAATAAATGGGTGAAAAGATGAAGCCAAAATGATCAAAAGAAATGACTATGGGTGAAAATATGAATCCAAAATTATCAAAAGAAATGACTCTAGGTGGCGAAAAACATGACATATTGGTGACCCAACATCTCCCCCACACCCGAAATTCGACATGTCAACATTCCAACAAGGTGGGAAACTAATGATCAAAGTGGGAAACTAATTATCACTCGATCCACTTTGATTGAATTTTATTAATGGATTTAAAAAGTTATGTATTGTGATTAAAAAGTGATGTGTAAAATACTCATGTTCAAATAACTGAGTTCCAATCCATTTTCCCATTCTGTTGTACTTTAATTCTGTACATTTATCAAGTGGTACTTTCGAATGCACTATGTACCCTGTTCATCTTTTTATCATAGGCAGTGACGAGAAATATATCCTCAAATTATTCAATGTTGAGTTTTATTACTATCACAATGAACATATTTGAATCTTGATTTTCTATCAAAGTATCATCCATGGGATCATGCTTAGTCATGGCATATCTAGAATGTTCAAACTCTATTTTATCTCTCTTCCAAGTCATAGGACTATGTTTATTTGATAGGATAATTATCTTTGGACTATGACTTGCATGTAGGATGTTCTATCATGGAAAAATCAATGTATGGAAAAGTAAGATGGTACTAGCTCATGACTGAGAGAGCATTGAGTAAGAGAAAATGACATTATATCATCATGAAAGAGGTGAATCAATAGGTTTAGGGATGAAAGGGAAATAACTTTGAGTGGTGGTTCATGAGCGGATAGGATATGAAATCATAGTATAGGATGGAATAAAGGAATTGAAATCATAGGGTTAAGAAAAATGGTTTCCATCCAAATTTTTAGTCAAAGTTATTGAACAAGAGCATAGAAATGGTGTTACAAAGGATAGAGGTTGAAATAAAATATTATTTTTCAAAGTGGAATGATAGTGTTGGTACTAGGATATGCTCCATCAAAAATTTTCTATTCTAGAAGCGCAAATGTCCATGGGCATCTTTTCCAAAACCAGGAACATTCAAATTATCCTAGTTTTAAATGACATCCTTGGGTTTATGTGCCCTGTTATTAAATACTCTCATTTGTATTCTTCAATGAGATATAGGAAATGGCAACCCCTATGGATACTATCGTGCTTTTGGATTAGGTGTTGTTTATGTCTCAAGATAATTTTTAGGTTCACATTATTCATTTCTTCTTTCAAAGATTAGGCTACGATTACAAGCAAGAAATATCACTATTGTCTACCAAAAGTGCTTGTTTATTAGTCTTTCAGAGAGAACAATATTTTCCAGTGGGGAAATTCATACACTTATGTATGTAGATGTTGATCGTGCAGTGAATTAATGTGCCGGTTTCCATGATATTTGGAATCTTCCCTTGAAAATGGGAGTTGCATTGTTTATTTTATACATGCAATTCAAGTTTGCTTTCCTTGATGGTATTGCTGTGATTATCTCACAGATTCCAGTTAACAAGTGGATTGCGGGGAAAATTAGCATTGCTAGTCAGCTCATGATGAAGCAAAAGGATGAGAGAGTTAGAAATATTGGAGAACTTCTAATGTATATACGTACTTTGAAAACATACACTTGGGAGCACATTTTTGCTGCTCGTTTGATGGAAACAAGAGAACATGATGCGAAACACCTTGCGACTTGAAAATATATGGATGCTTGGTGTGTCTACTTCTGGACCACTAAAACTACACTTTTCTCATTGCTTACCTTTGGATTTTATGTCTTACTGGGCTATTCCTTAGATGAAGCCATAGTATTCACATCTCTTTCAGTATTTAACCTCTTTATCTCTCCTTTCAATTCATTTCCATGGGTTATAAATGGGCTTATTGAGGCTTTCATATCCCTTCAATGCTTGGGAATATTTATTTCTTGTACTAAACTTAACTCCAATTGGGGAGGATTTGGCTATTTACAAGTTAAAAGGGGAGAGATCTATCCTCTAGGAAATTGTTTGTGTAAATTATTAATTGATTAATAAACTATCCAATGATTTAAATTTTCAACCCGAGGAGAGCGTAAACTTATGAGGTACAAACAAAATATATGCGGGGTCAGTGTAACACTAATTTAATCTACTATTCCATGCTACTAAAATTGAAAATACATGCGACTAAAATGTAATAAAACATGCGATTAATCTAAGAAAACACATACGACTAAAATTTAAGAAAACATATTGTCACATCCCCACCCCTCATACCGACGATGGAGAGGACGCGACTAGGGTGTTCCTACTGTCAAAACAGGAAATCTAGCCCCATGAACATGATAATAAAAATGCATTGAATTAAAAACATACACAGATGCATAATGCAATCTACAGTAGGAGCAAAAAAATTTATTCAAGCTTTCAACATGTTCATAGTAATTCATAAAACAAATACAGTTGCAGAAATAAAATACAAAAGAATACTTATCTTGAAAAGAAGTAGGCCCCCAACTAGCTACGTCGCTGCAATGTTCCACCCAACCATAGTCCAGTGTGTTCATCAATATCTCAGCATCACTACCACCCCTGAGCTGGGCATGATTCCACAAGGCACTAGGGAACAACAGGTTCACACATAGCCAAAACCATACGTTCACAGTCAAGCCAACACACCGTTGGGTTTCACAGACTGTAAGAAAAAAATCCAATAACATGGAGAGGTCCTTGGACTTAATAAGCCAAGACAAACCATACATCAAACACACAATCATCCAATTAACAGATGGTTCCTTGGACTTACTTTTCCAAGCCATCACAAGGATGCACCCGACAACAAAATACCATTGTTGGGTAAGGCCAAATGTCTTGGGAACCCAAAAACAAAAATGGCAATTGGGGAAAAATGCTCCGAGTGAATAATATAATTCCATAAAACGTTCAGTTGTTCTACTGAGGTAAATGACATCTACAAACCCTTATATTGATGATCTAAATTCAGGAAAATGTCTATGGCCACCACATGATAAAAAATGACCTCCCCAAACCCATAGATCGTGAATCTCCTCGGGCCATTCACACAACAACAACAAAATGGATTTCCCAGCTTGAAGAAATTGAGGAAAATGCCGAAAAATGTGAGGGAAGCTCCCAACTTGCTCACAGATGTAAAACAACCACCTCAACCCCAAAATTGTGGCCCATTCCTTCCCAATCGCCCAACAACACATAAAAACAATTTCTGAGCATGGGAAAAAAAAGAAAATGACCCAAATTGTGAGGGAGACAAAAACGCCCCCCAACAAACACTAAAACATGAATCTCTCCTGCATATGCACTCACCATTCAAAAAAAAATTCCCCAACCATGGAGAAACATGGGAAAACTACAAAATCGTAAGGGGGAGAGCTCAACCCCCTTCCTACTACATGAGAGAGCCCATGTGAGTGATAATGGGTGAGGAAAATGAAAGACATGGGTGCATAATGGCTTGGGCATGCCTTCCCAAGCATTTACTTTCCCCACAAGTCAAAAACACATTTCCCAAAGACTGATGTCTTCTCCAATTCGAATTTGACCTCCATACCCTTCCCATCCCAAGGCAATAACTTCCTTTACCAACTTAGATGGCTGGGCATAAAAGACAAAAAGGGTAGTTGACCATTTTATGGGTTTTTTCCCCTTAGACATTTGGATTTTCCCCATGGCCCAAGGGTTTGATTATTCCCCCCCTCCCTATTCCTTGTGAAATCATGCCCACATCTCTTTAACGTTGTGGCGCATAGCTAGTTGTGGTATTTTTATTAATTTGGATTTTACATGATGTCTCAAACATATATTGTGTCAATCTAGCACATAAACTATCAACATCAATTTTAATTGCTGAAACATAAAACACTAAATCCATGGTGGGGCATTTGCCTTTAGCTCCACACCACGATTTAATACAATATTTACATCATATGCAATTTAATACCATGGTGTCAAAACCAGGGTGTTACACATACGACTAACTTCATCTAAGAAAACACATGCAATTGAAATTGAACATAGTTTATGAAAGCAAGAAATGGCTAATCTATGAAAGCATGGACTTACGCAGAATAAATTTAACTAAGAAAGCATAAAATTGCATGAAATAAACTAATCCAAAACAATTCATAATAAATAAATCAAAATCAATATGGAGAAATAAAAATGCTTGTATTAAACCATCAATCCATTACAAAATTATCCAATCCATGACTAACACTCAAAAGACATAAATTATTTCTCTACTTCCACACCACTAAAGAGGCCTCCTCCCAAATGAGGAGAGAACCCTCTTATTTTTATACATGAATTATTTAAATAAGAAGATAAACAACTCATGATTAATATCCACTTTTCTCTCAACCTATCCCTTCAAATACTCCATAATATCTTGGATAAGATGTTCTATCTCCATGATCTTCTCCTTTGAGTATTCTTGAATAATTATCCCAAATATTCTTCAAATATTCAAAGTTTGAAGATGAAATTCAAATTTGAGGCTAGGTGGTGATTTTTGTGTGGAAATTGAACCCAAGTGATAGAACAATTGCACTCACAAAATTGCTAATCAAACATGCAAATTTACACACAAAGGAGACTAAAATTGGAGCATAACACTAATCTGTATTGAATAAGTGTACAATAGCCAACCATATGAAGTCATAGGCTGATGCAATATTAAATTACATGAAATATTTGAATGCATGAGGACGCCATTCAAAATAGTAAAAAATTAGGCTTACTAAATCTAGTCAAATCCCCCATAGGTGCATAAAGCAGTTTCCAAATCTACCTAGAGGCCCACGAATTGAAAAATTCAGGTAGGAAAGCTAATAAGTGATGGAAATACAACTCATACATGCTTTTAATAGGAGAAAAGAATGGAGGATGATGAGGGAAAAAAACAAGCCAACTACACCTAGTCTTACTTTCCCTTTTGCCATAAATCTCAATAAAGTAGGCAACTTAGCAGAAAAAGCAGATATGTGCTAGGGAGGATCTGGAATAAAGAAGATATGCTAAATATGGATTCCAGGAGGTTTCTGAAGTGCTCCATGACTCATTTTTAGCAATTTTGACTTCTAGGACATGCGGAAGACAACTTGCAAAGAGTGGAATATTGGAAACTAGGAAAATAAGACAAAAATGGATTAATTAATGTCTAAGGTAGCTAAATATGGGTTGATTATTCTAACACCCCCCCTTAAGCCTGACTTTATGAGTAAATATCAGAAAACTATAGGGCCTAGCAACAAGGCTTAGTCACCCTTTACATACTGCATGTCCATTTAACCAAGGAAAGAGGTAAGAACCCAGTGGGAAAATCCTCCCTTAAACATGGATAGTAAAAAAAAAATTGAAAATCTTGTCATCAATCATGCTTCGCAACATGATCAGCAATCCCCAGCAATGATTTGAGATTTCTGAATGTCTTCTCACAAAAATATTTGGTGAAGATGTCTGCTACTTGTTCTGAAGATGCACAAAAGAGTAGGTGAATGGTGCCATTATGCACAAGCTGTCTGATGTAGTGCATATGTATCTCAATGTGTTTGGTTTTTTGTCTCTGAACTGGATCATTGTAGATTTGAATGGTGCTCTGATTATCACAATATATAATAGTTGAAAACTCTGATTCGAAGCCACACTCACTAAGTATCCCCTGCAACCATAAACATTGAGTTGCTACATTTACAACTCCTCTGTATTCTGCTTTTGTAGATGAGAGTGCTATGGCACTTTGTTTCTTGCTTGACCAACTGATTGGTCCTTCAACAAGCATGAACACATATCCTGATGTTGAATTTTGATCTGTGTTGTCACCTGCCCAATCACTGTCAATAAACCCAATCATATCAAGATCAGATTTAGCTTTGTAGAAGATCCCATGAGTTCTTGTTCCCTAAACAAAGTTAAGGATCCTTTTGGCTTCTCTCCAATGGATCTCATGAGGCTGATCCATGTATCTTGAGGCCACACTTACTGCATAATAAATATCAGGTTGAGTGTGTGTAAGAACACCCAATTAATTGCCTATACAGTGTATTATTTACCATAGGAGAAGAACCTGCTTCTTCAAGCTTAACTCCTGAAAGGAAGGGAGTATTGCTTGGCTTGCAATCCTTCATGTTGAACTTGTTCAGAAAATATAAAGCATACTTGGACTGATGTCCTTTTATTCCATGTTGGGATTGACCAATTTTGAGACCCAAGAATTGGCTCAACAACCCCAAATCAGTCATAGAAAATGCATGGTTCATTGCATCTTTCAAGGAGGCAATTTCTTTCTTTGAACTTCCTGTAATCAGAAGGTCATCCAAATACAAGACAATAAGGTTCAAAGAATCATGAATCAGCTTCAAATAAACGTTAGGATCAAACTTGCATCGAATAAAACTCAATGACAGCAGAAAGCCATCAATCTTGGCATACCAAGCCCTGGGGGCTTGCTTAAGCCCATACAATGATTTCTTTAACCTGCACACAAAAAATGGATTAGACACAAACCCTTGAGGCTGCTGCATGTAAATCTATTCAGTAAGCTCTCCATTCAGGAAACCACACATTACATCCATGTGATGTACCTCCCACTGCTTCGAAGCTGCAATGGCTAAGGCTATCCTGATGGAGTCCATCTTTGCCACTGGTGCAAAGGTCTCATTGTAGTCAATACCATGTACCTATGAGTATAACTTGGCTACCAATCTTTCCTTATATTTCAAAGGTGAACCATCAGAAGCAAACTTAGTTTTGAAAACCCACTTACATTGAACTAGCTTCCTCCCTGGGGGAAGATCAACCAGTTCCCAAGTGTTGTTCTTCTAGAGTGAGATGAATTCTTATTTCATGGTTGTTTTCCATCTTAGATCATGTGCTACATCTTCATATGTCTGTGGGTATGATTCAACCATCAGATAGCACTTCTTTGCAAACAAAGGGTCTTTCATACACAGGGCACTCTCAAACTGAGATCTAGTCCTCCTAGGATCATTAGGATTTAAAGCTAGTTCCCCAGCTACATGAATGGTATTTGATGCCCATTTTGGTCTTGTAGGATTGTCAGTATCTGCAATTAAATCATTATTATCAGACATATCATAATCAGCAAACTCATTTGTCTCTTCACTTACATTCAATGGTTCTAGTGGTGAAGAAGACTCTCCAACTTCAACTACAACTAAAGGCTCTTCTTGGAACTGAACACTCCTTTCAATGAAGGATTTGTTTGTGCTCAATTGATTAGCTTGTACCCTTTTGAATCTTCATAGTACCCAACAAATAGACACTCTTGGATTTGGGGCTGCAAATCCTTCCTGTTTTCTATTGGAATTCTAGCTCAAGCCTTTGAGCCAAAAATCCTAAAATGGGTCACATCTAGCTTGTTCCCACTCCAAGATTCGAAAGGAGTCATACCATCAAGATGTTTATGAGGCACCCTGTTCTGGATATAGGATGCACAGTTTATAGCCTCGGCCCAAAAATTTGGTGGCAAAGTCTTAGCCTCCATCATACAGGTTGCCATCTCCTTCAGTGATCTGTTCTTTCTCTCAGCAACACCATTTTGATGTGGTGTGTAAGGGATTGAATGCTGCATCTGAATACCTGCATATTCACAATATTGAATGAAATCAGACTTGACATACTCACCACCATTGTCAGATCTGAGGATCTTGAGTCTCCTCCCAGACTGGTTTTCAACCAAAGCCTTAAAGACTTTGAAGAGGCCAAAAACTTTAGACTTATGCTTCAGGAAGTAAACCCAACAATACCTGAAAAAGTCATCTATGAATTTCAATGCATATTTTTCTTGACTCATTGAAATATGAGGAAATGGACCAGAAACATCACTATGGATCAACTGAAGAGGTGCAGAGGTTCTCTCATGACTAGCTCTCTCAAATTTATGCTCTGGGTGTTTTCCTAGGATACAACCTTGACAGACTCCCTTGGAAAATTTAATCTTTGTTAACGCTATGACCATTTATTTTTCACTTAGTTCAAAAATATAGTTATAGTTAAGATGGCCAAATATTTCATGCCAAAGATTTATTTCCTCATTAGCATGAATGAGAAGAGCAGAGGGGTTTGAGTAGGGCAGAAAATGTGAAAACATGTATACCTTCGAAGTGTGATCTACAACTCCTTTTGCAATGACTTTACCATTCGATATCTCTGTGATCTCAACATCATCAGGGGATAATATGACCTTCTTTGGAGACCTTGTGTGGGTCATCTGATACACTGACAAGAGGTTAGAGGCAAGACTTGGAACATACAATACATTACTAAACTTACCATGGTCAAGATCAATCCTTCCTTTGCCCAAACTGCCAGTGAGAGAGTCATCTCCTAGCACTATTGGTGGAACTTTCAACATGTCAAGAGAGGAGAATGCCTCCTTAGTCGAAACCATATGTCTTGAAGCTCCAAATTCTATGATGAAGCTAGGTGAGCTTGATGTGCCAGCAACCAATGCATTTACTCTCTCTCTATCCTCTAAATTTGATCCTCCTTCCCTCTTCTTTGATCAATCAGGAAGGGAGATGTTATTCTTCTCCAGGAGTTGGGTCAACATGTCAATTTGCTTCTTCATGTAGGAGATTTTAGGATGATAGCCCTTACTGCAGTATGCACACTTGCTCATTTCTCCTTTGTTCTTCTTCTTCTGGAAGTTCTTCTTGGAGCCTTGGGGCTCCTTTTGAGACTTGTTCTTGCCTCTCTTTTTCTCAGGTGGCTTCTTAGCTTTCTTCTTGCCTTTTGAATCCACCCTCGAATCTCCAGCAACAAAAGCTTGGTCTTTGGAAGGTTTGATGGTGCCCATCATCACCAGTTTATCTTGTTCTTGTGTGAGGGATTCCATGAACTATGCAAGCTTAGGCATCTTCCAGGCTCGAGCTGTCAACTTGGTGGCATGGAAGGTCAAAAAAAACACTGAATAGTCAGGGACAAGCTTTGAGAGTATGGCCAAAACTAGCTTCTCTTCCTTCTTTTCAATTCCACAATGTTTTAGCTGCAAAACAAGGGCTTTAAACTTGGAAAAGTAGAGTTGCAGGGATTCGAAGCTACTGGGACTCAAAGAGATCAATTCATTCTCGATTTCATGTCCTCTCATCTCATCTATATTACCAAAAATCTCTACAAGCTTCTCCCACACTTCATTAGGTGATGTCAATCCATCAAGATGGAAGAGGATGTCTCTGGATATGGTCAAACACAAAAGACCATAGGCCTCATCCCTCCTGTTGTGCCATTTAATTTTCTATACAACTTCATTGGGATCTGCCTCAGTTTCCATAGTCACCCTGTAGAGACCCTTATCTCTCAAAAGTATCTCCATCTCTGCTTTTCGTTCAAAGAAATTAAATGGAGTCAAGATGATCTTCTGAGATTGATCCATAGCTCTGAACTGTGCCCTTCAACCAGTAGAATTTGCTCCCAGTCAAGATGTCAAATCTTCAATAGCAATATGGAAGGAGAGAAATCAATCTACAAAGGCTCTTATACTGTGTGGAAATTGAACCCAAGTGATAGAACAATTGCACTCACAAAATTGCTAATCAAACATGCAAATTTACACACAAAGGAGACTGAAATTGGAGCATAACACTAATCTGTATTGAATAAGTGTACAATAGCCAACCATATGAAGTCATAGGCTACTACAATATATAATTACATGAGATATTCGAATGCATAAGGATGCCATTCGAAATAGTCAAGAATAATATTTCTTGCATATCTTTCTCTAATAGGCTTCAATTTATGGGCATTTTTAACACACTACTTTTAGGCATCTCCATTGCACGCAAGTTTGATGGCAAAAAATTATTCATGAGCTTCCCTTTCCTCTCTATCTCAGTCTATTTTCGCTGCAACTTAGAGATTCCATAAAATAATCAAAACAAACAAATCTGAGTTGTAGATCGTGTATGAAAATGGAGATGGTCTAAGCAGTAAGCCGTTTTTTGATGTGTTTGTTCTTATTAATATTATAACTGACTTCAAAACTTCCTCAATAAATGCAGACAAGTCAGATATTATTTTGGGGGATCTTTATTGTTTTAGTTCCATTGTTTAAGCCAACTCCCCACAGAAATCATGGGATAAATTGGCAAGACCTACTGCATCTAGTAGAAGCCAACGAAAATTTTGGAGAATATGCAGCAAAATCGATATTTTTGGGACTATTAGTTGTTTTGTTGCGGTTAATCAATACTACACTAAAAGTGAAGAAGGGCTATCTAATAATAGAAATGATAGTTCCACTCTCAACATTTACACAATCTATCAGTGATCGTGGAAGCTTCTCGTGGCGGTTTGGAACAAACTCAATAATTTTTGGTCTTACTGCCAACTGTATCATTTCTCATTATGATTCTTTCATAGCAGACTCCATATTAATCTCGTCGTGGATCATATTTTTTATGGACTCAACCTAATTCTCAATTGATTGTTCTGCTAACGCTAAAATTATCTTATGCTGTGTTTGTAGGATCGTTTTAGAGAAGGGAGATCGAATGCTCAGATCGAACGCACAGATTGAATGGGAAGATTAAATGCGCAGATCAAATGCTAGGATGAAAGATGGAAATTTTATAGGTTTCATACAGCATATTGTTTGCAGGTTTCGTATGGCCGACTATTTGTGAATGCGCACAAAGGCTAAAACAATTTTTTTTTGTTCTATTGATTTTATATAATTTTTATTGTATTTTTTAATCTTTATATATGTTAATATTACATGTTGCTTTGTTTATATATATATATATATATATATATATATATTATTTTAATTATATCCTAATATTGTTAGGTTTTCTCAAAGGGTTAAATTTTATTATATAATTTTACTTTTCATAAACTAAATATGAATTTTTATTTCTTGAAAAAGACTAAAATTTGAAACCAATATTGTAAAAAAAAAAGGGACTTTATATTAAAACTAATATTTGTTTTATTTATTACTTTTAGTTTTATTTTTAAAAGTTTATTTTTATTTTTTATTATTATTATTTTAATTTGTGTAGGTTCATAGATGTAGTTAAATTTTTACAACAAGTCTTAATAATTTTTTCAATCAATTTTTTAAATTAACAAAAATTAAAAACATATCAAAGATAAAATAAAAATTGTATAATTTTTTATTATTTGTTATTTGTTTATTTACATATTAATTTATTTATTTGTTTTTCTAATGGTTCAGAAATTTAAAAGAACTTAATCCATAATGTAGTATTATTCTAGAAAATTTATTAAATAAATAATAAAAAATTCAAAAATCAGGAATTTCATAAATATTTTTTAGATTTATTTTTATAATTTAAAATTTTTAAATTTTAAAAACTAAGATTAAAACAAATGAAAAAACATTGTAAAACTAAAACAAAAAAAGCTAAAACTAGTATATAGAATGATTCATTAGTCTATTATATTTTATTTGTTTATTTACTAATTGTTTATAAAAAGAAGCTAACTCCTAATTTATTTTTTATTCCTAGAATAAAGATAAATAAAAAGAAAATTCAACTGAAAAGATATCAAGATTTCAATTGTTTTTTTTCTTATAAATATTTTTAAATTTAAAAGATTAAACTATTTTTAAAAACAAATAGTAAATAGGACAAGAAAATGAAAATTTCAATAAAAATTTAATTAAAACAAATTAAAGCATCCTACATTAATTTTGAATTAGAAATAAAAACTAAAATCTACCTACTTTACTCTAATTGAAATTCACAATCATCTAAGTGTAATGAAACTACCAATGTAGCCATCTCTGTAACAAAACTAAATAGAATTTCAAATTTAATTTCACAAAATGAAATTTAATATATTCAAATTGAAAGTGTAAATTAACAAAATAAAAACAAAAACAAAACTGATCTAACCTAATACTTACTTGGAACCTGTGTTCGATGCAGCTTTTATTTGCATGATGATCGCCCAAGATCCCTTCTTCATCATCTTCAATCTCTAGTTCGAACAGGTGCTCTTCGTCTGATATGTAGTATTCTTCAAGTGTCGATTCTTCATTGTTCACTTCACAAAGAGTGATTTCATCATTGACTACTGTCAAGATCTTCTTTTCTTGAGAAGAGGAGATCCCGGTTTTTGCTAGGATCTGAGTGAGCTTCTCTAAGATTATGCTCATCGTAAAGCTAAAATCAAATCAAATGCAAAAATAAAGAAAAGAGGTAAAAAAATGAGTACATGTCAAATGCAGAAAAAGTACGAAATGATTTAGTTAAAAAACAGAAAAATAAAAAAGTGTGCCAAAAATCTGTATAAAACAAAAATGAACATATAAAATTAAAACAAGTTAGTATGAAATAAAGGTGCCCAAAAACGAAAGCAATCCAAACTTTAAACTACAAAAGTGTAAATGAAAAATGAAAACTTACATAAAACAAACTTGCATTTGCAGAAAAAGAAAGAACTTGCAGGAAAATAAACACTCTGCAGAAAAAAAATCAAGGCTTTGGGGAAACCCACTAAAGTGGATGTGTCTAGCTGTTACACCATGGAAATCCTAGAAATTCCTTAGTGAATTTGTCCTTGCGTCTTATTGTTTCCCCTCCCCCTTTCTATGTAATAAAAAGTAATCTACCTATCTAAACTCTAATCCCTTTTAGCACGTCCTCGGCAACGACACCAAAATGTTGGGTAAAAACATTAAACAATTTATAATAGAATTCCAACGATTCAATTGTTAACCCAAGGAGAGCGTAAACTTGTGAGGTATAGACAAAATATATGCAGGGGCAGAGTGTCGTTGAAATTAATTTGAAACTGAAATTAAAAATACATGACTGTAATTAAATTAAACTTGATAAAACAAGAAATGACATAAAAATAAATCTAATCTAAAAAACAGGAAATTATAGGAAATGAATCTGATCTAAGAAAACATAAGAATGCATGAAATAAACTGGTATAAATCAAATAACATTAACGGGTATAAAGCAATTAACAATAACTGGTACAAAGCAATTAACAATAACTGGTGAGCTCACGATAAACCTATGCTAACAATTCATAAACAAGACATAACTGGAAATCTACACTAACAACTCATAAAGAAAGAAATTGCTGGAAAACTATATTAATATAAGAGAGTCAAAGGAGGTGCAATAAGGATCATCTCCATTACATAATACTCAACATCTATTCTATGACTAACTCTGAAAGAGATCTAGACTATCTTCTATTTTCAAAACACTAGAGAGGCCTCTAACCAAAATGAGGAGAGAGCCCTCCTATTTATACATAAATCCAAGATAACTGATATAATTACAGATCCACTATTCTCTCAACCTATCCCTTAAAATTCTCAACAAATAGACAACTCATCCCTTAAATCCTCAACCAAATATTGGATTAGATATTCTCTCCACATGTCCATGATCTTCTCCTTGAAGTTAGCTCATATCTAGAAGATGAAATTCGAATCTGAGGCTAGGTGGCCACTTTCGAGCTTGCTAAAGTCTTCAAATACACCTATACACATCACCAAACTCACCCAACTTTAAATTATAATGAAAATATGTTATTTTTTTCAATAATTAACCATAAATTTACTCAAAATACTCAAAAATAAATGATTTGGAAAATGGTAATATAAACCCATATTTATTATGAAAGTGGTGAATGTTAATGGTTTTATGGAAGGATATAATGGAATAAGGTGATAAATAGTATGTGAAATGATGAATAAAATGTGGTATTTTTGCCGCTCAACAGCTACCTTTCAATATACCCAATTTTGATGGTAAACCCAGTAAAGATCCAAAAAACCATGTGATGACATTTCACTTATGGTGTTCCTCCAATTCTTTGATGGACAGATCAATATGTCTACGGATTTTTCAAAGAACCTTCACTGGTATTGCCGCAAAGTGGTACATCAAGTTACCACAACACTCTTTTTGGGATTTCAATGCCTTAGTAATGGCATTTTTAACACACTTTCAATTTCCAATCTGATATGAAACAGGTACCGACCTTTTAACCTCGCTTTGGAAAAACACATCGACTCACATCTCCAATCATATCCATGAATGGAGAAGAAGACGAAGGTTAATTAAGGCCCCTATTCCTGATCAGTTAATCGCTGATCAATTTACAAAGTCTTTACTTCCACCTATTTATAGAGATGTTTCCATGGGAGGAGTTGCTACTAAGGAGCAAGCTATTAGCCACACTTAGTACCTAGACTTTGTCTATTCCTAGTCAGGTACTTTGTATGATCTAATTCCCCATGCTCCTAGACCTACAATAGATCCATCAAGACCCGCAGCTGAACCACCTAATGATGACATACTTGGTTTAGTTCAAACACAAATGGCGGAAAAATATTCAAAGAAGCAAAATCAAACCGCCACTATGTCAACTCAACCAGCACCATCTGCCAAAACTACACCCTCTCCTGCTACTTCCGCTAAAGTAAATGCAATCCAATCAACTGAATATTTAAGCGGAAAGAAGAAAGGAAAAAATAAATCTAAAAAACCTGATAACTAACAGGAAGGAAATAAAACACATAATTCAGATGATGATTCCAATGGCAAGCGAAAGGTAAAATACCCTTGTTTAATCTGCGGAGGTGACCATTTTAAAAACGAATGTCCTCGTCATGAGGAAGTCAGTAAATTTTTGAAAACTTCACCCACCCCAGCAGTTCTGAAAGATACTTTCCCTTCACAACAATAGTTAATTGATCATAAGTCCTTGAATGAAACTTCTTCATCCACTGACGAAGTTCAAATGATGTCTAGTGAAACGGTTAATTTGAACACAAGATGACACAGTTATGAACCTACTCTAGAAAAGAAACCTGATGATGTTCCATTTGAAAAACCCTCAGCTTCGACACCTCCTCCTAATAATGGTCTTCACATTGAAAAACATATTCCATAAGCAATTTTCCTTCCACCAAAGAGTACTCTATGTAAGTCCATAATCAATCCTAACGCTTATGTCGCCCAATATTATAATATTGTTGAATATTTGGCTCAAGCACCCTGCACTATGTCAGATTTAGAGGTACTTCAAACCTACCCAAATCAATGGAAAAACTTGCTTACTACCCTCAAAGCTATGGATCCTGAGAATAGTAATATCATCACTTTCAAACTGGATGATTTCAAGAAGAGACTCTCTCATCAATTAGCTTTCCAGATAGCTACCAAAATTGTTGGAAATACTATCTATCGTACCATTTTGGATGAGGGGACCTCTACATCAGTTATGTCTTTATCTTATTGGAGAGTCATTGGTTCTCTGGAAATCAACCGTTCACCTACCTTCCTCAATGCCTTTTATGGTCGTGGCTTTCAACCCTATGGATTACTACCTGCCATCCACGTCGAACCGGGGGGCAAGTCAGTCTCCATTCACATTGAAGTTGTTTACGCTCCTTTGGATTACAACTTAACCTAGGTCATAACTGGTTTTATGCTATGCAAGCTGTAGCATCGACCTTTTTTCGGGTCGTCCAGTTCCCATTCCGAGGAAAGATTGTTACTGTTGATCAGTTAGATTTCATCACTCCTAGTGCCATTACAAATGATGCAAATAGAGTTCCGCTCCTGAATACCCCATAGTATAAGGACATTGGAATAGGCCTTATCAAAGATTCTTCATTAATGGGAGTCTTTCCTTTATCGGATCCTCCTCCCTCTTTACAAACTGCATCTATTAACATGATTTCTACCTCTCATGCAAACAAAGGAAAAGAAATTCATGATGAATCAACATCCTTTTCCCCTTTCGAATAAATTTACAATGCAATCCAAGCAACAAGTGACTCCACCATCAATGACCATTTTTTGATGGCCTTAGACTATTATCACATGCCATACTGGCTCAAAACCCCCCCACATCTCTATATTATCTTTCAGACACACTTCCTATAGATGAATCTATTATGGAAGTTATGTCATTAGAGGAGATGCCTTGGGAATATTATCATCACCGATCTTCTTTACTTCCCCCTTGCCATATGGTCAAAGACCACTTCACCTCCATAGTTTCATCTGATATAGTCCTCAACCCTTAGTCTCCGATCCTCACTCATAATGTCGATTCTGAAGGAAATTTGTGTAACATTATGAAAACTATGCCTATAGACATATCAGTGAAACCAGGTATTTTCGAGAACATTTTCATAGGTCAGAACTCTTCACGTGAAGAAGTTCAAACATACATGGCCCTTTTCAAGGAGTTTAGAGATGTCTTCACATGGACATATGAAGAAATGCAGGGATTGATCCCTCTATCATTTTTCATGAGATAAAAAATTACCTCGATGCCAAGCCAGTCCGCCAGAAACTATGACAAGTCCATCCAAGAAATGTAGTCACTATTAAAGAAGAAGTTGAGAAACTTTTGAAGGATGGTTTCATTTATCCCATACCGTTAACTGAATGGGTGTCTAACATAGTCCCTGTGAACAAGAAATAGGGGACTATTGATGTTTGTATCAACTTTAGGGATTTAAATCGAGCTTGTCCAAAAGACAACTTTCCCACTCCCTATATTGATCAGATAATTGACAACTACATCGGAAGCATTATTTTTTCCTTTATGGATGGCTTCTTTGACTATAATCAGATTGACATTCTCCCGTCAGACCAACACAAGACAACATTAATTTTCCCTTAGGGGACTTTTGCTTATCGCAAACTTCCTTTTAGTTTAAAGAACGCTGGCACAACATTCCAACGTGCCATGTCCTATGATTTTCATGACATTAAACATGTTGTGGAACCCTATCTTGATGACCTACCTACTCATTCCAAGCAATGGGATATCCATGTCGATCATCTGAGAGTCGTTTTTCTTCGATGTCATCATTTTAATATTTGTCTAAATCCCCATAAATGTGTTTTTTGTGTAGAAGCTAGCTGACTTCTTGGCTTTATTATTTCTAAAGATGGCATCTGTATCGATCCCTTGAAAATTGAAGCTATGATAGCCCTACCTTCTCCCAAGGACATAACTAAACTCCAAAGTTTGCAAGGGAAGGCAAACTCTCTACATCGTTTCTTCTGCAATTATGTAGAAAGGACACATGGTTTCATGAGGTTTCTAAAAAAAGATACCCCTTTCATTTGGGATGATTTCACGCAACACGTGTTTGATAATATTAAACATGCACTTACCCATGCACTAGTGTTGCAACCACCTAATTATTCTAAGGACTATTCCTTGTATGTGTTTGCATCCTTGTCTACCATAGGCATGGTCCTTGTTTAAACAGATGAACATGACCAAGAACATGTGATTTATTATGCAAGTAAGAGTCTTCTATAGTCTGAAACTCGATACTCGCATGTGGAGAAACTCACTCTGCCCATGGTCATTATGGTCCATAAGTTTCGTCATTATATTTTGCTCCACACCACAACTGTTTATGCGGATTCCAACCCCATGTACTACGTTCTTACACGGCAAGTGCTTGGGGGAAAATACTCACGTTGGATTGTGATTCTCCAGGAATTTGAGTTAGAATTTGCTATAAGCACTTCTAAGAATTCTCTCATCTTTGTAGAGCTTATATGTGACCTTCCCCGTACTACTGAGACTACAGAGCCCTTTGATTCATTTCCCGATGAATCATTGTTTCTCATTAGTATGACTGATCCATGGTATGGTGATATAATTTTGTATCTCTAGACCTTACGATACCAACCTACTGCTTCTTGAGATGAACAGTGTCGCGTTCACCACCAGGACAAAAGTTATCTTATCATGAATGATACCCTATACTGCCGTGGTGTTGACTCCATACTCTAACGTTTCCTTACACACGAAGAGGTTGAGATCGTCTTAAATGAATACCATGTAGGAGCTTGTGGTGGTCATCTATTTGGGTTGGCTACTGCCCAGAAAATATTGCATGCAGGGTATTTTTGGTCTTCTATTTTCAAATATTGCATTGAAATAGTCAAGAAATTCCCACCATGTCAAATGTTTACTTCAACCAAATGCACCCATCCAGCTCTGCTCCATCCCGTTGTAGTAGTTGGCTCCTTTGAAAAATGGGGCATAAACTTCATGCATTGTAGACCTACTTCAGCCGGGGGGCATGGCTACATTATTGTGGTTGTGGATTATTTTACAAAATGGGCTGAGGCAATTCCCACATATGATGAAGATGGTAAAACTGCTGCACTATTCTTATTCAACCATATCATTGCGAGATTCGATATTCCTAGGACCATTGTGACTGACCATGGATCACATTTTCAAACAAAATGATGGCAGAGCTCAGTGTAAAATTAGGGTTTCTTCATGATAACTCTACACCGCACTATCCTCAGGACAATGGCCAAGTTGAGGCTATAAACAAAGTATTAAAAACAATGCTTCAGCAGATGGTAGGGCAAGCCAAGTCAAACTGGAATTTGCACCTTTTCTTCTGCACTCTGGGCCTATACGGGCTGGAAGCTACTCTCCTGATAGAGTGTGAGATCCCTTATTTAAAACTTGTTGTGGAACTATTTCCCAACACTACTATAGACGAAGAAAGATTCCTGTATCTAAACAAAATTGATGAAACTCGACGCGATGCTGCCTTAGCTAATGAGGCACATAAACAAAGAATGAAATTTCAATACAACAAGACTGTCCAACCCCATTCCTTCAATGAAGGAGACCTGGTCTTGACTTATGACCAAAAGCATGACAATATGGGGGCAGGGAAATTTGAGTCTATGTGGCATGGGCTCTATATTGTTAGTTGCATTTTTAAAAAAGGGGCATATGAATTGGTTGATTATGACAGGATACCTTTAGGAGAGCCTGAAAATGGACTCTACCTCAAAAGATACTATGCCTAGGTCATCTAGCATAGGGTCTTTGTAAATATTGTTTATAGTTTACTTTGTTTCTTAGCTTTGAGAAGTATGTCTTTTGTGTGACTCAAAATGTGTTTTTTCATAAAACCCTACTTATGCATGTCTTTTGTCTAATGGACAGATGACTTCCTTCACTGGTTTTGCTGATGGTGCTAATTGATATACACTTAACCTTGCATCAGTAGCTTGGGTGCTGTACTCTCCTACAAGTGAGTGAGTGAGTTTAGGTTGTATTCTTTTAGGTCCCTCCACCAACAATCTGGTGGAATATCAAACCGTGATTGGATTGTTGATGGAATCCCTAGCTAATGATGTAAGAGAAATTAGGGTTTACCTATACTCCGAACTAGTTTTCCAATAGCTTAATCAATTCTACACCATCTGAAATCCCCTACTTCTTCGTACTTTTCGAAGAGTTAGGTTGTTAGAGAGGTATTTTGATTAAGTTACATATCAACACATTTTGAGACATTTAAATGTTATGGCAGATGTTAGATTTTTATCATTTAAGCTAGCATTGCATTAGGATCTTTAGCTAAGAGAATAACAAGCACAAAAATGAAAAAAAAGAGAAAATGAACACAATGTTTTTTCCTTGGGGAAACCATAAATGGAGAAAACCCCTGCAACTTCCTTAGAGATAGAATCAACACCAAAATTAACCAAAATAGTAAGATGATCTCCCGACAGCAGTAGCCTCTTTCTTTCTAGCCCCAACAACTTCTTCTCTCTCAGCTATGTGCTACAACTGAGTGTGAGTGAGTGTGTGATAAATAGAGAGGCTCACTCTCTATTTATACTAATTCCCGACTTGAAAATAACTCACTAGGGACGACTTCTCTAGGAAATTCTAAAACCCTAGGGCCCTGAAACTGCGGGGAATTTAACCCTTGAACAATAGGAGGGTTACCCACAATGACTTGACATTACTTGTTTACATTATTGAATCTCCTGATAGGAACATTGGGGCATGACATGACTCAAATACATTACAGATACTTCCCAGAATAAACATCAGGGTACAAGACATAAGATATACAAGTGAATACATTTCTAAGTTACAAATACATCAACACTCCCTCATAACTAGGAAGGTATTCTCTCGACACAATTTATTAGCACGGGTCTTCTTCTTTGTATCATCTAGATCATAAATGAGTTCTCATCATCTTCATCTTCAATTCATCTTCATCTTCAATTTATCTTCATATTCAAGTCATCTTCATCTTGATCTCGATCATCACTTGATCTGGATCATCACTGTTGGATCATCTCTGCTAGATCATCATCACTGGATCCGGATCATCATCACTTGATCTAGATCATCACTGGGTCATAATCATGGGTGCTATCTCTTGATTCTTCTCGTCATAGGAAGTTCTACAGAGCCATCCCTTTTTCATGTTGGATGTACATCTACAGATCCAATCCTTTTTCATACTGGATGTATCATCATAGAGCTAGTCCTTTTTCATACTAGATGTGGAATTTACATAGAGCCAGTCCTTTTTCATACTGGATGAGTCTTCACAGAGCTAGTCCTTTTTCATACTAGATGTGGGATCTACACAGAGCCAGTCCTTTTTCATACTGGATGAGTCTTCACAGAGCTAGTCCTTTTTCATACTAGATGTGGGATTTACACAAAGCCATTCCTTTTTCATACTGGATGAGTCTTCACAGAACTAGTCCTTTTTCATACTAGATTTGGGATCTACACAGAGCTAGTCCTTTTTAATACTGGATGAGTCTTCACAGAGCTAGTCCTTTTTCATACTAGATGTGGGATCTACACAGAGCCAGTCCTTTTTCATACTAGATGAGTCTTCACAGAGCTAGTCCTTTTTCATAATAGATGTGGGATCTACATAGAGCCAGTCCTTTTTCATACTGGATGAGTCTTCACAGAGCTAGTCCTTTTTCATAATAGATGTGGGATCTACACAGAGTTAGTCCTTTTTCATACTAGATGTGTCTTCATAGAGCCATCCATTTTTCATGTTGGATGTGGGATCATCACATACATCTGACAATGGAAGGAACCAATCCTCTCACCATGTCATAGATCTTACATCCGACCATGGAACGAACCAATCCTCTCACCATGTCGGAAGGGCACAGAACTTACGTCTGACCATGGAAGGAACCAATCCTCTCACCATGTCAGAAAGGCACAACACTTACATCTGACCATGGAAGGAACCAATCCTCTCACCATATTAGAAAGGCACAACACAGACTCATCATTTCCTCTTGGGAGGAATCTCAATCTGGAGAACAGCAAGCTTCTCCCTGAAGTACTCAAACTTCACCCTAGCCAATGGCTTAGTCCACACATCAGCTATATATTCATCCATCGCAACATACTGGATCTTCACTGCTCCTCTCTGCACCATATCCCTGATATAGTGATACTTGATCTCGATATGCTTCGACTTGTCATGGAACACCGGGTTCTCTGACAACTTCACACAACTATGGTTGTCGCAATATATACAAGTAGCATCTAACTAGAGATCAAATAAATCAGACAGTATCTTCCTCAGCCATACTTCCTCACAACTAGCTGAACAAGCTACGACATACTTTGCTTCAGTTGTACTCAGTGCCACATAGGATTGCTTCCTTCTAAACCAAGAGATCACACCTGATCCCATACTAAAGCAGCACCCTAAAGTTATCTTTCTATTGATGGCACTTCTTTCCCAATATGAATCAACATAACCCTCCAGGTTAATCTTCTGATCAGCCTTATACTTGAGCCATAATCAACTGTACCCTTTAGGTACCTCAGAATATGCTTTGCAGCAATCAAGTGAACATGTATCAGATCTGTCAGGAACTGGCTCAAGGTGTTCACAACAAAGAAAATATCTGGTCTCGTATTCATCAAGTACATCAAGGACCCAATCATCTAACGATACATCATGGCATCAACCGTCTCAGATGAAGAATCACTCAATAGCTTTAGGTTTGATTCCATAGGTGTGGTTAAGGCCGTGTAGTCCATCATCCCAAATCTCTTCAGGATATCTACTGCATACTTCCCTTGTCCGAGGAAGATTCCATCCTCATTCTGCCACACCTCCATGCCTAGAAAATAATGCATAATACCCAAATCCTTCATTTAGAAATCGGTAGCAAGCTTTCTCTTCGTATCAGCAATCAACCCATCCATACCTGTTACAAACAGATCATCTACATACAGTAGGACCATCAAGGGGTTGCCATCTTCAACCTTGTAGTAAATTTTGGAATCCGCTTTACTCTTGGTAAAGCCCAAATTGGATAAAAAGCTATTAATTCTGTCGTACCATGTCCTGGGTGCATGTTTCAAATCGTACAAGGATTTATTCAATCTACACACATGAGACTCCTTGTCATGTGTCTCAAAACCAAGTGGTTGCTCCACATACACTTCCTCTTCCACTACACCATTCAAGAAAGTAGCCTTGACATCCATCTAGTGTATCTTCCATTTCATCACTACAGTCAGAGCAAGTATTGATCTGATGGAAGTGTAACTGGCTATAGGTGTAAAAGTTTCTTCATAATCTATTCCTTCTTTCTGGGAGAAGCCACGAGCCATGAATATTGCTTTATATTTTTCTATGCTTCCATCTACAGCATGCTTGATCTTGTAGATCCATTTGGAAGTCACCACAGACTTCCCCTCAGGTCTTGGGACAACATCCCAAACATCATTCTTCGTGATCAATTGGTACTCTTCGATCATAGCATCCTTCCATTCTTTCTTTTCTGTCGCTTCTTCATAGTTGTAAGGTTCTTTATCAATGAAATCACATAATAAGGCTACATAACTGGAACAAGACCTAGTTATTTTCCTTTCTCTATGTGATTCTTCTAGAGCCCCATATCTTTATGCACCTTGGATAACTTCGCATACCCAAGTAGGTTTCCTCTTGTGAGTATTCTTCTCCTGAGGTGGATCTACAAGTTCTTGAGGTTCTTCTATTTCTCGATCTTCTTCTTGATATTCTTCATTCATGGTTGTGTCATGAATTCTGGGTGCTTCTATTACTCCAGGATCTTCAACAGGTCTCTTTCTAGATTTGTTGTAAGCGGAGTCTTCATCAAATGTCACATCCCTGCTGATGTCGATCTTCTTGAATCTTGGGAAGTATATTCTATAAGCCTTCAAGCTTTTAGATCATCCCACAAATATACCCTTCCTTCCTAAAGGATCTAACTTTGTCATATTTTCTTTCGGAATGTGTATGTACACTAGACAGCCAAATATTCTGAGATGGATGACTTCGGGTTTCTTGCCGGAAAAGACTTCTTCAGGTGTCTTATTCTTGAGTACTCTGTGTGGAGTACGGTTCTATACATACACCATTGTTCTTGCAGCTTATGCCCATAGATGCATGGGAAGATCTTGATCATGAAGCATGGCCCTTGCAGCTTCCATGATCGTTCTATTCTTCCTTTCTGCAACTCCATTCTGTTGTGGATTTTATGAAGTGGTTAACTCCCTCTTAATCCATGAATCTTTGCATAAGTCTTTGAATTCATTAAAATTGAATTCTCTTCCATTATCTGATCGAAAAATCTTGATCTTCTTTTATGTGTGGTTCTCAATCAAAGCTTTGAATTCCTTGAACTTGCTAAATACTTCATCTTTGTTATTCATAAAGTATATTGATTTCTTCCTAGAAAAGTCATCAATAAAAGAAACATAGTATACATACCCACTTAATGAACTAGATGACATCGGACTGCATACACCAGAGTGGATGATTTCCAAGATTCCTTTTTCCTTGCTCTTGCTACTTGGAAATGTCTTCTTTGTGTTCTTTCCTTTTGCACATCCTTTGCAAACACCATCATGTTTTGTCTGTATTTATGGAAGACCTTCAACAACTTTGCTTGCAATTGACAGTGCTCTGTAATGCACATGTGCAAGCCTTCTATGCCAAAGTTCATTTGGTTCTACTGAGTCATGAACCAAAACTTTTTCTGGTTGTCCTTTCAATTTGTATAGACCTCCTTCTTGTTCCCCAATCATTATTGCATCATCAAAATTCTTTCCCTTTGGCCACATAAGAACTTGTCCATCTACAAAAGCAACCCTCATTCCTTTTGCATCCAATGCAGATATGGAGAGGAGGTTCTTCTTTAGTCCTAGTACAAACAATAAATTTTCATCTTCATAGACTTTCTAGAGTCTAGCTTATAGGAGGATTCACCATTACCTTTTATTGGATATTGGTAGTCATCCCCAAGTTTCACCTTGTGAGGTGACTCATGTTCAGATAGTTGCACAAATTATTCTTTGAATCCTGTCATATGTTTGGAAGCACCACTGTCTATAAGCCATTCATTGCTTCCATGTGAGATAGTTCCCATGAGAGAGTAGATCATCACATATTCTTCATCACTTGAAGAATAATCACTTTCTTGTCTGATTCTCTTTGTGAAAGGTTCATCATTCTCTGTAGCATGAGCATGATGTCTTCTCTTGTTTCCCTTTTTATTCTTTGAGTTCCCTTTGTTAGGGAAGTATTTGGATATGTGACCTTTCTCATCACATGTGTAACATCTAATAGTAGACAGATCTCTTCTAGAGTGTGAAATCTTACCTTTGGAGTGATGATGGTCCCTTCTGGTTTTCTTGGGGTGGGCTATGAGAGCTTGATCTTCAATTCCCATATTTTCTTCTCGAGCTGCTATCCGAGATTATTCTTGAGAGCATTCTTCCCATAGTCCGTTGAACTTGACTAGCTTCTTTCTGGCACAGATCCCTTGAATGAAAGAGTCCCATGCCCTAAGTATACCATTCAAGGTGGTCATCACAATCTCTGCATTTTCCACTTCTTCATCTACTGCTTCCAGTTGTTCCTTGATCTGAGAAACCCTTGTAAAGTAAGACTGGATGGTCTCTGCAGTCTGGATCTTTACATTCTTTAGTTGGTTTCTCAGAGTCATCTCCCTGTTTATGTTCTTCCCTTCAAACAGTTTGGTTAGGGCATCAAACATATCTTTAGGTGTCTTTAGGGAGGACACCTGTGGTATGAGGTGATCCTTGATTGAATCAACAATAATCCTCTTAGCCATAACCAACTTATTCTTGTGTAAATCCTTAGCCTCATCTCCCTCTGGAACTAGAACCTCCTCATTGATATAGGATTCCAATTCATTTTCTTCCAGGACCGGGGAGATCCTATACTTCCAGGATCAGAAGTTATCAACTCCCTCAAGCTTTTCATTAATATTGGTATGATGAGACATATTAACTGAGAACCTCAAATGGAAATACAAAAGATTTATATCTTACCAGGTCAATATTTCGGATATGGATTTGGAGCTGAATTTCTGCAGTGTTGTTTTAGGAGCAGATTAGGGTTTGGAATTCCTGGAATTCTATCCAACCAAATTCTTTGATATTGATCTCTAAATTTTGATTTTGAGGAGGAGATCAATCCAGGCCTGGGCTCACTCAAAAATTCCACTTCTATGGAAAGCCCTAATTTTTGGCAGCAGTGTCAGGTCCAAAACTGAAAAAGCTCAGAATCAGATTCTGCTTCGACAGAAAGATGCGCCCTAGGGAGGAGAGTCAGCCCAACCTTCTTTTTCTGAAAATATATGGAGAGAGATAAAATTAGGAATCCCTAGTTCCCGTAGCTATATAGTGTCTTCTTCTCAGGTTAGCTTTGATACCATGTTATATTTTTATCATTTAAGCTAGCATTATATTAGGATCTTTAACTGAGAGAATAACACGCGCAGAAATCAAACACAAGAGACAATGAACACAATGTTTTTCCTTAGGGAAACCATAAATGGAGAAAACCTCGCAAATTCCTCAGAGATAGAATCAGCACCAAAAGTAAAACCCCAAAACAGTAAGATTATCTCCCAACAGCAGTAGCCTCTTTCTTTCTAGCCCCATCAACTTCTTCTCTCTCCACTATGCGCTACAATTGAGTGTGACTGAGTGTGTGATAAATATAGAGACTCACTCTCTATTTTTACTAATTCTCGACTTGACAATAACTCACTAGGGCTGAATTCTCTAGGAGAGTCTAATAACCCTAGGGCCTGGGAATTGTGGGGAATTTAACCCTTGAACAATAGGAGGGTTACCCACAATGACTTGACATGACTTGTTTACATTATTGAATCTCTCGATAGGAACATCGGGGCATGATATGACTCAAATACATTACAGATACTTCCCGAAATAAACATCGGGGTACAAGGCATAAGATATACAAGTGAATACATTCCGAAGTTACAATTACATCAACTACAGATTCCCTAGCTAACTATGTATTAGATTGGCATATTGCTAATTTTTTTTAAAAGTCCATTTGAAACATAAACAATACATGTAAATTCATAAGTAGATGATCATTTCACACATCACATTTTCCTCACAGACAATTGTAAATATAAAATTTTGTCATATATAAAAACTGTAGCACCGAGATACAAAATTTGGGTTGAAGCATCTCTAGCTTCCAGTGCCCTCAAAGTTCAAGACCATAAAAAATTTCAAAATACACATATATATAGGAAAAAAATATGAAGCTTCAAATCTTTCAGTAGTACATATACAAAAATTGAAAATAAAAGCAGAATAATCCTTGTGATGCTCATGATAACATGCGATGGCCTGGGCCACTCTGCGGAGTATCCTAGAGAACCGTCCAGAAACACTTGCAGTATGGTGCTGATAATGCCTAGGAACCTTGTTAGTAGTCATGTCAGGGATGCCCATGGTCAAATGTTATAACTTCTCATCAATATCTCTGAGCTATTCATCAGCTTCGGAGCGATATAACACCATGTATCTGGTACCCACTCACTTAGAAATAGGCGACATCCCTACTGGATGGATAGATCCAATGTCTGCATAAATTTTTTTATCTTAGTACTACAAAATAACAATGAAATAAATACAAAAATTTTAAAAACACAAGTGGATAATGTCTTTTCTTACCTTGGTTGTCCCATACTTCTCCCTCAGGTAAGACCAGCTCTGGGTCATTTCGGAAGTCTGCTCCCTCATAGGAAAAGTCCTCCACCTTGAGTAATTGGTTTCTCAATCAGCAAAAGAAGCCAGAACTGTAATTGACCTTAGGTCCTCTGCCACCTAGGCAAGGCATGGCTGTGAACCATGCAATCATCCTGGTATCCTCAGGCTCAAGCCTGTTAATGGTCACCTATGGTCTCATGTGAGGGACCCGCTGTAGGATAAAAGACACTATCATCACTTCGTAGCCAAATTGTTTTAGCGTTCCTCTCTTGCATTTGTTTAATTATTTATTTAGACACACCAACATGATTTCACACCAGTTAAACACAATAGGCTCCATGCACTGAAAAGGATATAGCATATGTGACCTAGTGGTAAGGTGGGAAGACCTAGTTCCTGCCACCTTGCCAATAGTATACACCACTATCCTCAAGGGGAGATCTACTATGGACTGGATCCGTAGCTTCCCTGATTGAGACTCTGTACCTAGTCCACAATCTTGATCAATAATATCGTCTAAGGAGATCTCTCCTCCTCATGCCCTGGATAGAACTGCTTGGATTCCCCTCATGGACAAACCGGTCATAAAATAGATATCCTCAACCTCTATGGGTAGGATATGGACTCCCACCACAAAATGCTCCTAGTCGGGATCTCACATCCCTATTATGTATTCTAACAATTGGATATGTGCTTTCATACTGGGTACTCGAAAGTATTTCATAAGCTCGCAATTCCGCAAGGCCTCAATAGTGGCTGGGTCATTAGCAGCTTGGTTTTCCGGAATTTCATGTTCTCGTTCCTTCCAAATCACCATGATGTATCTGTAACATACAAATATTGTAATTAGAAAATGTATCATGGTTAACAGGAATAGAAGCATATAAAATGATAAATTGTAAAACAAAAATAAAACATTAAAATTTTGGTTTTTTTTTCCTTGCAGTGGTGTTGCTATCCTTCACCCATAGAGCACCATGGCATTGCGTCGTCGCGTGCTCTTCCTGACGGCCAAAAAACCCTACAGGGAGGAAAAAATTGGGTTTCCCAACGATCCAAATCCATATTGGGATGATTAATCCCCTATTCTACCCATTCCAAATTAATAATCTACCCTATTTCTTGGCTTTAAACAATAAAAAATTATTTTATGAACATGAAATTAAAAATGGAAAAGAAACAAAATGACATTTTGTTGAGCATAGAAGGGGAAAGAATCAAATGCTTACCTCTTCCACAGAGAATGAAGGAACAATGAAGTGGAGTCACCCTTACAAAATCACCGGTGGAAACTCTTGCTATTAAAGCCAACTACCAAAACTTACCAATGGTAAAAAGCAAATGGTAAAAATATCTTACCTACTCTTTCTATTTATAGAATATTTGGAGTTTTCAAAAACTCATTATAATTTATTTATTTTGAAATCCAAATTATTTCATTGAATGTGGGTTTTTGTTTTTTACTTTCTATAGTTTTGGTAAAGTGACTTTTAATGGTGTTTTTGAGTTTTTTCATGTCAGTATTGGGTTATGGCTACGATACAAGCTATTTTTGTCTTTTTCGAGCATAGAGAAAGATTGAAAAAGTACTTAGCATCATTTTACACTTTTTACACGCTCATTAAAATTCCAGTAGAAAGGTGTCAATTCTACTTGTTGGGGCGCGCACCTTAACGGTCCTTAATTATGGTAACTCTGCGGTTTTTGTGGAAGCTTGTAAGCGGAGTTGCGACTCAAAATAGTCTTAGGGGTGTTGGGGTTGAGTAAAAGTCCTCTTTTTGTAATTAACCCATGGTTTAAGTCTAGGGTTTAGGGTTCGGGGTGCCCATGGTTTTGTAATAAGTATACTTGTATAAATAAGCACTTTTGTAAAAGAGTCAGGTTAGGCTTTTGATGTAAGATGATTTGATGCGAAGCTAAGGCTAGTTTTGTAAGAAAGGTTAAGTCCCAGCTGTTTGCATGGATGACCTCTGTAGCTGTGTGCGCAGAGGGTTTTTGGGTGATTAAGAGGATCTGCAGTTGTGTGCGCAGAGATCTGCAGCTAAGTGCGCAGCCTGAGGAATTGAAGGGATCTGCAGCTGAGTGCGCAGATCAGAACTGTGGTTTTTGTAAAGAGTTGAATAAAACACAGTTCTGTGGATGTAGCCCCTAAACTGGGGGTGAACCACGTTATATCTTGTGTTGTGGTTCTTTTGTGTTGTTTCTTTTATGTTCTTTTATGCATTAATAAGTAGAATAACTGATAATTAAGATCACTGCTAAATACTAAATTCGCCGTGAATTCCCAGTTAAGGGTTAAGCAAGACACTGTTTGTTTATCTAAAATACAAAGCTATATAAGTGATTATTGAAGATCTGTATTGTATGATCATTATTTGTTAAAGGCTAAAGGTACAGTAATATCCCTCTTCTGCTTGCGAAAACCTAATTCTGCGGCACCCCATAGCTGTTTCGGGTGAGACTGCAACCTGTTCGCAGGTTGTTGCCGAAAGGGCCAACACTGTGGGTCTTTTGTTGGTGCGAAGAAAAAAGTATAGAACCCGGGTCTTCCCTAAGCCCAACAAATTGGTTCCGTTGCCGGTTGAACTCAACGTCTGCTCAAGAGGGGTTTACGTCGTACCTAGAGGGCTATGTTTTGGAGGCCCTCAGTGAAAGAAATTGGTGATTGGATTGAAGAGACTTATCTAAAATTTGCTGAACAAGAGAACAAAGATACACATCGCAGTTTGGATGACTTTTTACGAAGGTACATTTTTTTTTATGTTTATGAAATTTTCTTTGGTAGTATCCACATAGAGTTGCACCAGTGGTTATCCAGGTTGACAGAGAGAAAGACGAACTTCCAATAAGGTCAGTTTCCTGATTGGACCCCCGCAATAATTAATATATTGAAAAGGGTGAACAACGAGATATCCCGAGCTGTTGATTTCTGGACAACGCGAACCCTTGAAGCATTTGTGACGGAGTTCGCCATCGACACGAGTACTTCCTTCAGCGAAGCCGAACGACAGTTTTTCAAAGGACCAAGGGGTAAGTACTTGAATTCATTTAATTTGAAAATTAAAATGATATTGGCTGAAAAAGGTGTATTGCTCATTGAATCAAACTGTTAGATTTAGTAGTACTAACTTATGTTTGGAAGTGAAAGTGACTTCGACGAGCAAAGTGGTTTGCTACGAAGTGGTAAAAGATACAAGAGGAATTTTGGATCTTATACCCTAGGTCAAAATACCGAGTATACCCCTGTAATTTCAACAGACCCGACGCCCAACGAAACCCCTTCTGTTGGAAACCCTCCGGTAACCCCGTAGCGAAGACCTGTTATCCCTAGGAACCCATCGCAATCTAAAAGTAACCCTAGCCCGAGTATTCTTGTCGCACGTCAATCTACCTCAGTAAGCTCCCCCTCGCCTACTACCAGTCCCCCTCCCTCCCCCCCTAGATCCACAATGGTCCATATGAATGATGACATTAAGCTCCCAGTCTTTAAAGGAACTGGATCATAGGATCCATAACAGTTTTGGTTCTTATGTGAAGCTGTGTGGACTGCGAAGAACATTACAGATAAAGATACAAGAAGAGCACAGCTGGTTACTTCTTTTAGAGACTGCGCTTTGACCTGGTTCATGAAGTTTTACAGTACTCGGAACCATGTCTTGGCTGATATAAAAGCAACAATGATAAAAAAATTTAAGAATCCTAAATCAGAATCGCAGTGTATCACTGAACTAAAGGAAATTCAACAGAGGCGAGGAGAATTAGTGTGGGACTTTGATCAGAGATTCAAAGTTCTGCTTGATCAAGTCAGTTTCACTATTGGACCAGCGCAACATAAGGAATGGTTCATTGCAGCTTTGTTACCGCATATCAGGACTCCACTCATGCAACAGAAGGTTGCTGATCAGAAAGAGGCTTTGGAAATTGCTATGAAGCTTGAAACAGATCCTGTCGAAGATAATTCTGGTATAGCTCAAATACAAGCGCAGTTAGCAGAAATGGCCTTGGAGCTGCGCGACATGAAGAAAGGAAAAGCTATTCGAGATGAGGTTTGGTGTACACGATGTCGAACAGAAGGACATGACAAGGAACAGTGTCCTGTGGTAAGAAATTACCTGAATTATGGTGCGCCAAACCCATTCAATCCTAGTGTTCTATACTGTGAGATCTGTAGGACAACTGGCCAGCATCGACCTGAAGACTGCTATCTACTGCAAAGATATGTGCAAGTACCTAAGAACCCCTATTGCAAGTTCTGTAAGTCAGTTGGTCACAACGAAGATGAGTGTCGCAGTTTTGACCTCATGAGAGAACGAACCTATGATGCTTATCGGGTACAACACGATGGGAAGGGCAATGATGGATATGGGTACCATGGTAGTACCTCAGGTCATGGTACTTTTGGAGGTCGTGGTTGTGGTGGTATGCCTGGAAGAGGTCGAGGCTAGGTGGTGTGCTATAACTATAATCAGGCAGGACATCTAGCTGGAGATTGTCAGAACCCAACTACGACATGTCGATATTGCAGATCAGTCGACCATGTGATTAAGCAATGCCCACAGCTGATAGCCAAGATACAAGAAACAAATAGCATTCCTACTCAGAATATTTAGATGATTGCTGTAGAGCAAAGATCTATTCTAGCCATTAATGTTGTTACAAGGAGTGGCGCTATGACGCAAATATAGAATAAGGAGAAACAACCTGATGAGGCTTGGGCTCGTAAGGCCCCAGAGAAAATTCCAACCTTCAATGTGGGAAGAGAAAAAGAGACATTTCTGGAAGCCAAAAAAGACTCTGCTGATCCGAGCACTAGTAGCACCTCCACAGCAGCCTCAGCAGTCATAGTCTCAAGAAGCTTCGACGGATAAAGTAAGTACATTGTCTTCATTTTTACAGAGTTGCATGAAGCTCTTAAGAAATCAGAATGCTTTAAAAGAGTTAGAGAAAGTTATTGCTTCTTGCGAACCTCAGCGAAGCTCTGGTAAGGAAAAAACTATTAATAGAGTCAGAAGAACTGGAAGAGAAATGAGATTGCATGCTCAGATAGGAGAATATAACATGACTGATGTCATTCTGGACCTAGGATCTGAAGTAAATGTCTTAACTAAACAAACATGGGAACAAATGGGAAAACCTACCCTTGAATGGTCTCCTATACAGTTGAGACTAGCCAATCAGCAGAAGATTGTGCCCCTAGGAAGATTCCCTAGTGTCCCAATAGATATTGATGGGGTCAGTACTTTAGCAGACTTTGAATTCATTGAGATAATTGATGATAGAAACCCCTACCCAGCTTTTCTAGGCATTGAGTGGGCCATAGACAATGCTACAGTTATTAACCTTAAGAAGATACAGATGACTTTTGAAGGGAAAGGTTTGAGAGTCATAGTGCCACTGGACCCTTCTTAAGGAGAAAGGTATACAGAACCACTCAGAGATGAAGATCAGGATGTTGTGGAACATATCTACAACATCACAACTAAGGAAGAAGATTATGTTGATCCTACTGCCGAAGGTATCATGGATTGGCAGTGCGACAGCTCCTGCATGACGGATTCAGATGACGGTCTAGAGAATTGGCAGAATAGACTTTATGAACTACATGGACACCGATGTGCAAGAATTACCAAGTCTCTTAGATGGCTTGGTGCACAGACAAGAGACTTGCCTACATTTGATGGCTTGACAGACCCAACAGATTTTATTATACAATTCTCAGAGCAGGTACCAGATTCACAGAAAATGGAGAGTCTAGATTCAGCATTCAGAGCCACAGTAGCTAGATGGTGGAATGGTTATAAAAAGTACATTCATAGTTGGGAAGTGTGCCAGAAGTCCCTTTTCCTAAGATTCAGGGATCAACCTCAGGAGGTGCAAAGCAGGTTTAATGGTAAGACTAGTCCTCAGGGACATTTGGAGCAATGCTACGTAGCATGGAAGCATGTACCTCGGGAAGAATGGGTACATAGGTTTGTGCACACCCTGGAACCTATAGCAAAGAACTGGTATGCGGAGGTCGAGCTTCGCCATGGTACTATAAGTTGGGATAGTCTTGTTGATAGTTTTGTGCTGACATTTTATATTAATGAGGTTTGTCCTGCTTTGGACGTAGCTGTTAGGTTGATCCATACTAAAGTGTTTGATGATCAAGAAATAGCAGAATACCAACCTGATTGGAAGGAAAAAGAAGCTAATGCAATAGAATGTTATAACTTCGCAATTGACGAGGATGATGATCCGCGCAAAATTAACATCCCTGAGTCAGAAGGACACTGTGAAGTACATGGACCAGCAGTTGAAGCACCTGAAGTGACTCATCCCTTGAAGACGTGGACAGTAAACATTGGCTCAGAAGGAAAGCCTAAGTATGCTATCATTGGATATTATTGGGATGAAGAAATGGTGAGCAAAGTGACCCAACTTCTCCATGAGTATCAGGACCTATTTCCAACGAAGTTCTCAGAGATGAAAGGTATCCTTGGTGATATAGGAGTGATAAATATCCCTTTGAAACCTAATGCAAAGCCTATGAAACAGCGCCCTTATAGGCTGAACCCTAAGTATAAAGAAAAAGTTAGAATGGAGCTAGACAAGATGCTTGCTGCAAGAATCATTGAGCCTGTTGAAGAATCCGAATGGGTCAGTCCTATGGTGGTGCAAGAAAAGAAGACTAAGGGAGAAATCAGAATCTGTGTTGATCTGAGGAAGCTGAATGATGCCTATTTACATGATCCTTTCCCTACTCTCTTTACAGATGAAGTTTTAGACAATGTTGGAGGTCAAGAAGTGTACTCTTTTACTGATGGATTTTCAGGTTACCATCATATTAGAATTGCTCTAGAAGATCGACAAAAGACAACCTTCACAACAGAAATGGGATCATTTAAGTATACAGTTATGCCCTTTGGATTGAAGAATGCACCTGCTATGTTTTCTAGAGTAGTCATTTCTACATATAAGGAATTCATACATAAATTCTTAGAAGTTTATTTTGATGATTGGACTATCTTTGGGTTACTAAAAGACCATATAGCTAGTTTAAGACTTATGCTGGACAAGTGTAGACAGCATCAGATTTCCTTGAACTTGAAAAAGTGTATCTTTTGTGCACCTTTTGGAATTCTGCTAGGTCACATTGTATGTAAGCAAGGACTGATGATGGATCCTGCGAAGATAGCCATTATTGTGAACTTGCCACCTCTGAAGTCTATTAAGTAACTTTGCACTACACTTGGTCATACTGGATACTATAGGAAATTCATTAAAGGATATGCTCAGATCACAGCCCCTATGGAAAAGCAGTTGAAGAAAGATATTAAGTTTGAATGGACACCTGAGTGTCAAGAAATCTTGGATATTTTGAAGGAAAAGATGGTAACTACCCCTATTTTAGTATTCCCTGACTGGAATAAGGAGTTTCATGTGCATGTCGATGCATCCTCCATTTCTCTGGGTATAGTATTGTCTCAGTCAGGTGAAGGTAATATTGATCACCCTATTCTTTCACAAGTAGAAAATTGTCCACAACAGAAAATAATTATACTACGATAGAATGAGAAGGTTTAGCTATGGTTTATGCATTGCAGAAGTTTCGACACTATATATTAGGATCTCATTTTAAAATGTTCACTGACCATTCTACTTTGAAGTATTTGGTTAACAAGCCTGTGCTAGGTGGAAGGATATGCAGATGGTTGATTCTGTTTCAGGAATATGACTTTGAGATCATAGTCAAACCTGGAAGACTTAATCTAGGTCCTGACCACTTGTTGAGGCTCGAGTCAAGAGAAGAGCCCATTAGTTTGGACGAAGGTCTTCCTGATGCCCAGTTGTTTGCCATCCAGATGGTTGATGATTATTTCTAGGATATTGTTCAGTACTTGTCTACAGGTGTTGCACCCATCGAAATGACAATGCAGCAGAAGAAGTAGCTGGTGGTTAGAGCATCCGACTTTACCTTAATAGCAGGACAACTATATAATATGGGACCAGATGAAATACTGCGCAGATGTGTCCTGGAGCATGAAAAGCCATTAATTTTGGCTGAGGCACACTCTGGAGCAGCAAGAGGTCATTACGCAGGAAAAGCTACAGCACAGAATATTTTGACAGCTGGATTGTGGTGGCCCACAATTCATAAGGATGCAAGAGATTATTGCCATAGCTGCGACATCTGTCAAAGGACAAGAAAACCATCCAGGAGGGACGAGATGCCTCTAGTTCCACAGGTAACTTTACAAGCCTTTGATAAGTGGGCTATTGATTTTGTTGGACCTATCAATCCTTCTGCGAAGAAATCCAGAGCAAGATACATTATTACAGCAACTGACTACCTTACTCGTTGGGCCAAAGCTCAACCGGTCAAGAACTATAGCGCTGCTACAGCTGCGAAGTTCATCTTTGATAACATCTTGTCAAGATTTGGGTGTCCTAGAATTCTTATGAGTGATCAAGGATCACATTTCCTAAATAAGACTATTGAAGTACTGACTGAATAATTTCAAGTATATCATCAGAAGAGTACTACCTATCATCCTCAAGCAAATGGAACTATCAAAGCCTTTAATAAGATCCTTGAACATGCTTTGACGAAGGTCTGCAATGATTAATAGAAATGATTGGGATATTCAAATTCCAGTAGTACTATGGGCTTATAGAACCACCTGCAAGAATTTGACAGGCCATACACCTTTTAGGTTGGTCTATGGACAAGAAGCAGTCATGCCCATGGAGTACATTGTTCCTAGCCTAAGAATATATTCTTTCACAGAGATGGATGATCCAGCTATGCTAAAAGAAAGATTGGAAAATATACTAGAACTTGAAGAAGACAGATTCATCGCAGGGTTCCAGCAGCAAGTACAGAAAGCCAGAGAAAAATCATGGCATGATAGACACATTAAGAAGAAGAAGATCCAGAATGGTGATCTTGTGCTCTTATATGATAGTAAATTCATTAAATTCCCGGGTAAGTTCAAGACACATTGGAAAGGACCATACATAGTGCAGAGAGTTACCGATGGTGGCGTAGTCCAGCTAGCTAAATTGAATGGGGATATTTTACCTTCCATGGTGAATGGAAGTAGGTTAGAGAAGTACAGGGACAAGCCGGGACCCCCCTAATCAGAAGTAACAGCAAGAAGGACAATCTAAGTACCAAGAACAATTGGAATTGGGTACTAGACTATAATGAAGCTGTTCTCAAAGCTACAAAGTGTTGAAGACTGTCAAAGTTCGAAGGTGGAAGTTTGGTTGCCACTTGGGTCAGGATGGGTCGAAGGCCAATATTGTGTCGAAGGTACACATTGAGGTGAAGCTGAAGTTAGTGGTTATGTCAAAGAAGAAAGGTGTGTCACAGCCTAAAAAGTGACTGATGGGACAAACTAGACTTGGCGGTGCCGGCACGTTGACTGCCTTAACAGCCTATAATGATGAGATCTTGGGAGAATCTAGCACCGTGTGGACAGGATTTACCACCGCTCTAGAATATTTGGTGCCATTCATGCACCATCATGACAGATTTTTCCACGGGATTCTATAAGAAGCCACACAGGCCTGCGACTCCTGCATTGCGCATTTCTTTGAGTTTATAGTTAGCACCATGTTGAATGATCACAAAGTCCAGGTATTTTTATGAGAGTTCAGGGAGAGAGGTTTGCGGAACCTTATGAGCAATCCACCCTGTGAGGAGACGTCTCCAACACCGAAGCAACCAATGCAGATACGATCAACCAGAAAGAAATTTAAGGTCGAAGTTCGCTCTAAGCGGAACGATGAAAGGCACAAGCCCTCAAGAAAGACTTCGGAGGATCCCGAGATGTATCCTCCTGGCTCAGCGGAATGGAGGCATGCTATTTGTCTTATACAAAAGTACATTGGAATGCAATCACCAGAGCCCCGTTTGCTAAGGACCCAAAGTTGTGGATGGTCAAATGTTCGATAGGACATGAACGGGAGGAAGTTTGAGGGATGTAGTTGCTGATAGCTTTATAAGGCTCAACAATTCCCATGACCATAATAAATCTTGTGAAGGAAGACAGCAGCATAAGGAACATCGATAGTCTACTAAGAATGAAAGGATGAAGGATTAAGCAAGCTACGGTCGTGGTAGAAGTAGCAAAAAGGATGACGATGATGACAGGCATATAAGGGAGCAGCAGGGCAAGAAAATTAAAGCTGATGCTTACAAAGATACAGATGGATATAGAGCCTGACAAAGTGCGTAAGGAGATCATAGAGAAGTAGCAAGTAGCTGAAGATAACATTCTACCACCAGACAAGTAGCTAAGTGTCCCGAGACGGGACACTGGTGAGTCTTAGGGGCCTGTTGGGGCCCACACCTTAACGGTCCTTAATTATGGTAACTCCGTGGTTTTTTTGGAAGCTTGTAAGGGGAGTTGCAACTCAAAATAGTCTTAGGGGTGTTGGGGTTGAGTAAAAGTCATCTTTTTGTAATTAACCCATGGTTTAAGTCCAGGGTTTAGGGTTCGGGGTGCCCATGGTTTAAGCCCATGGTTTTGTAATAAGTGCACTTGTATAAATAAGCACTTTTGCAAAAGAGTCAGGTTAGGATTTTGATGTAAGATGATTTGATGCGAAGCTAAGGATAGTTTTGTAAGAAAGGTTAAGTCCCAACTGTGTGCGTGGATGACCTCTGCAGTTGTGTGCACAGAGGGTTTTTGGGTGATTAAGAGGATCTGCAGCTGTGTGCACAGAGATCTGTAGCTAAGTGTGCAGCCTGAGGAATTGAAGGGATCTGCAGCTGAGTGCGCAGATCAGAACTGTGGTTTTTGTAAAGAGTTGAATAAAACACAGTTCTGTGGATGTATCCCCTAAACTGGGGGTGAACCACGTTATATCTTGTGTTGTGGTTCTTTTGTGTTGTTTCTGTTATGTTATTTTATGCATTAATAAGTAGAATAACTGATAATTAAGATCACTACTAAATACTAACTTCGCCGTGAATTCCCAGTTAAGGGTTAAGCAAGACACTGTTTGTTTATTTAACTACGAAGCTATATAAGTGATTGTTGAATATATGTATTGTATGATCATTATTTGTTAAAGGATAAAGGTACAGTAATATCCCTCTTCTGCTTGCAGAAACCTGATTCTGTGGCACCCCATAACTATTTCGGGTGAGACTGCAACCTGTTCGCAGGTTGTTGCCAAAAGGGCCAACACTGTGGATATTTTGTTGGTGCGAATACAAAAGTATAGAACCCAGGTCTGCCCTAATCCCAACGCTACTTTTTCACCTTTTTAGACTCTTTAAAAGTGGATTATGAAAAAGGAAACTAGTTCGGGAGTTATATTTAAGCTCTTTTCAGTCTCCTCAAAACAAAAAAAGATTTCCAAACAAACTTGTTACATTCACGCTTGTAAAAGAATCAGAACGATTGACTAGTCAGGGGTAGGTTATCTCTTTTTCGAATCGACTGGCCTTATTTACGAAAAGGGACCTTTTTTATTCTTCTTAGTCATTTCAAACACTCTAAATATGAAACAAAAAATGAGTTTGCTTCCATCGGACTCGTAAAACAAAACGATGAAAGGCCTTATTTGGGAACGAACCCCTCCTTTCTTAGGTTCGTGAAAAATATGAAAATGGACCCATCATTTGATGAGCTTTAACGAGTGTTTGATACCCTCTTTGGACTTGTAAAAATGAAAAGAGGCACTCACCTTTCAAGATGGCGAAATTAAAGGAAAGGGGAATGGTTTTCATTTGTTTTTATGGCAGTAATCTACAGTCCACCTTTGAACACTTGTTTGCATTTGCATATCTAAACAGTTGGGTTTTCAGCTTGTCTCCGAGTTGATCCATTTTTGTGAGTCACCTGACTCCTTTGAGTCAATTCAAAGAATGCTTTGTCATATTCCTTGCATTACACCTAGTTCTATTCTCATTCAATTCAATGCTGCCAAGTCATGTGTCATGTCGTCAAAATTGTTCAGAGGATGTCGCTCCCAGAAAAGTAACTCATTAGTAACTTCACTTGTCCTTAAGAGTCAGTCCTGTTACTTCAAATCAACTTGTGTTCCTAGTTTCGTTTCAATGATGTGGAAATCATCCTGGCCCTCCCATGACAAGTCTATTTCCATTGAATTCAAATCATTATCCAGGAGTTAGACCTAGAAGCCTAAAAACTACCTTGAAGCCTGCATGCCTCAATGGTAGGTTTTCTCGTTTTCAACAGTAGGTTTTCATCAATGACCTCTGATTGGAAAATTCTATCAAGTGTTCGACCTCAAAAAATTTATTCTCACTTGAGAGAATGTACTAAGATACCTTGGGGATCATTGACATCAATGGTGATTTCCCTCACACTTGTTAATAGTTGACATCAATGACTGGTAATCAAGTGGTTTCTGCCATGATCGACATCAATACATCTATTCACATGGTTAGAATTGTATCGTTTGGGGATCGAAATGAAGATTCTGAGTGGTTAAGATTTTCCATCATCATTGCCTATGCTCACGTTGAGTTTGGAGATCATTTAGAGTCATGACATGGATCCACATTGTATGTTTGGTAGTTCTATTCTTTATTTGAGGTTAAGAGACATGGATTTACTTTGTATGCTCCATAGCTATGTCCTACCTCCTATAGCAGTTTTTCATGGATCTACAATGTATCATTAGTAGCCATGACATAGTCATCATCATAGATCTGCAGTGTATTGGTCCATAGCTATGATTGGGTTGGATAAAGTCAGTTACTGGTCCTGTATGAGTTTGTCTCTCTCTGCCTCTGTATCAGACGAAAAACTTGCAAACTATTTCACCTATCACTTCCTTCTAGCTTCATACTTTGGGGGGAATTCTGTTGCACCTAGAAATCTCACATTGCTTCTAAGCCTTCAAGAGAATTTCACATTGCCTTTCAACGTCCCAGCAATCCTAGTTTGAGTCACCTTGGTCACTTTTTTCCCATACCTAGAAGGGGCAGCGCCTTCATGTTTTTTACACAGAGCATCGGTGGTGCCTGTCTCAGTGGACCCATTAGCATCGTTATCTCCTTTCTTTGGAAAAAACCCTAGATTAACGCCTTTATCACTTTTTCTAAGAGAATTGGTCGTTAGAAAATGAGAAAAAGGAATTTTCTGGAAGCTTCCATGCAGAAACCTCCATGGGGTTAGTTCCTATATGCTTGGGAGAGGTGGAATTCGCCTCCCTCACCTATAGGGATCTCATTCTATCCTTTTTCCAAGTCATCTCTTGAGTTCTAGGCCTATAAATGAAGCCTTCATGAAGAGAGTTGGGGGAGGCCAGAAAAAACACTCTTATGTTGTTAGTTTGAATTCTGAATCAAAGGCAAAGTAGAGTTAGCTTATGGTTGGAGAGGTCTTAATAGTTATAGAGGATTGTAGACATTCTTGTTGAGATTGAAGCCATCGACATCAAGGATTTTTGGTTGTACTTCTTTCTCATCCATAATTAATACAAAGACATTTTCCTTTCCTATATTTGATGCATTGATTTTAATCATATATTATTAGATTCCTTGATCACTAATATGAATAGTCAATCTATCATGATGCTCTCATCTTGTTTGTTGTCTTTTGATCTGCCTTGCAGGTACTGATCCATTGAAGAGACTTTTGGAGAAAAGACAAGACATCTAAGGTTGAGGTATATTGTATTTCATGTTATTTAATTTGATTCTTTAACGGAAGGATATGTTGTTGTGTCTTTTTGTTCTATATTTGTGATTTACTTTACATAGGAACAAGAAGTGTCCACACTGATTGAGAATTCCTAACAACATAGCATAGAGAACTGGGTAGACCGATAAATATATTCTGGTATCCATAAGATATTCTTTGCAAAGTTTCCTATTGTGTTGTACAAATGGTTTTCAAGATTGGAAAGAAAGTAGAAAAAATTCCAGAGAAGAGAAACAATCGAGTGGAATGATCAGTTGGTGCATGAGATAACCAGTGTAAGTAACACCATCTCTAGAGCTGTTGATTTTTTGGTTGACAGTATTTTACAAGGATATATTATTGAGTTTGTAGTAGAGGCTATAACCTCATATAGTGAGGCTAAAAGAAAAATTTTCCAAGGACCCCGAAGAATATATTTGTTATCTATCGGTACATGGATCGAGATGCTCGTTTATGAGAAGGGTATCTTGCAATTGAGTAGTTGAGTCATGTACTACGGAGGAAGGCTATGTCACAGATCACCTATCAAGAAAATGGGAAATGGTGAGTTGAGATGTTCCTAGGAAGAACAAATCATGAACTAGAGATTGGATTCCTACAGAGTGGAAGGAGATTCATATCTAGAAAGAGGAGAAAGAGAGAGGAAGGTCGACGAACTCCTAGTTTGTTCGAGGAAAGTGAAAACAAACTTTAGTCGCAAGTATACGAAGGATATTACGATGAAGAGGAGGACTATAGCTCAATTTTAGAAGGAGCGGAAGACTCCAAAGAGTCCAACGAGACACCAAGGTCAGTACATAACTACATCACACCAGGAGCATCGCCCAAGGTAAGGTATAGAGCCTCATCTCCTGAGAGATTTATTATTACTGCTAGTGCTAGTAATTCAACTATCGTGCAAGAGGAAACACCCCTGTTAAACCATTCATTGGATAACCTTGATGCCAACTCAATGGCTGGGGAGCATATTCAGTTACCCACATTCAATGGAAATGAAGCAGAGGATCCAAAGCAGCATTGGTTCATATGTGAAGCTGTTTGGATGGTTCGCTTAGTTCCGAATGCAGACCTAAATAAAGCATAGATGATCATGAATCTAAGGGTTTGTGCATTGGAATAGTTTATTAAGTACTTTATAGTACTGTTAGGAGCATCGTAGAAGGCCCTTGAGGATATATGTGCCGCAATGATCTCTGAGTTCAGAAAACCTAAATTTGAGTCGCAGTGCATCACTGAGATCAAGGAGATGAAGCGAGCACTGGCATAGACAGTATGGGACTTTGACCAGTGATTTAAAACTTTGATGGACAAAGTAAGTTTCCAAATGTCGGATTTTCATCACAAGGCATGGTTTATTTCTGCGTTGTTGCCACACACCCGAGGGCCATTGATGCAACAAAAGATTGAGTTGCAGACAGAAGCGCTAGAATTGGAAATGAAGCTGGAGGCCTCTCCGATTGGTGATGGTGCCACAGGAATGGTACAGACTCAATCGCATTTAGCTAATATAACCATACAGCTTTAGGACATCAATAAGGGTAAGGAATCCCATGAAGACTTATGGTGCACAAAATGTAGAATGGATGGACACACAAAGGATAAATGTCCTACCTTCATGAATTATGTCTCATCCAGTGCACCAAACCCGTTAAATCACCATGAACTACCATGGTGTCGCATATGCCAGTCTAGAGGACATTGCAATGAGGACTGCCTATACTTGCAAAAGATTGTGAGTATCCCAGTGAACCTATTTTGTAAATTTTGCAAGTCAGTAGGGCATGAAGAGATGGATTGCAGAGCATATTAGCTATTGAAGGAAAATACGGTGGACACATACTTGATGAAGAATAATGGGTAGACTCAGGATGACTCTGCACAAGCATCATATCAGCCTCACCTAATTAGTATCAGAACCAGTATCAGCATCAGTATGCACCACAACAACCATACATGCAATAGAATCACTATCAGCCGCAATATCAACAGAATCAGTATCCCCCACAGCAACCACACCTTCAGGGAAGGGGTTGTGGGAAATTCAGATGAAGAAGAGGTGGAGGAGGATTTTGTAGAGGAAGAGGTCAGGTTACATGCTACAACTGTGGATAGCTACGACATTATGCCATAGATTATTTGGAGCCTACAAAGACGTGATCATATTGCAAGGGATGGGACCATAATGTGGAGAAATGTTTGCAGTTGATTGCGAAGTGTCAGACTAGGACCATCACAGGTCCTACTCCTGTATAGAATCCAAATCCAAATCCAAATGCTAACTTAAATGTCTAGATGATTGCTGCTGAACCAAGAGAGTCGAGCGTTGTAGTCATAACACGAGGAGGTACTTCTATGACCGGAGCGGATCTGGAAACGACGCAAGTACGACTGGAGACGCAAAAGAAGGTGTCATTCGACGTCCAAAAATAGAAGCAAGTATTCATGGACATGTGACCAGATTTTGTGGATCCATAAGAACCATCAACTTCAGAAGAATTCAGGGAGATGCCTGAATGATTCCAACACATATTCCAGAAGAGGGTCCCACAAAATGTTAGTAAGCTCAAGTCCTTTCTGTCAATTTTCTTAGTGCTAATTCAAGATAGATATGCTATCAAAGAAATACAAGCACTAATAGAAGAGACACCAGTAGAGCCACAACCTGAAAAGAAAGTTAACTAGGTTGGAAATAAATTAAAAACTGGTCGCGAGTTAAGAATGATTGTGCAGATAGGAGATTATGACATGGACTATATCATTTTAAACCTAGGGTCTGATGTCAATATCTTGACATGACAAATTTGGGAAAGTATGTGGAATCTGTGCTTGGGCTGGTCTCATGTCTAGCTACAACTTTCCAATCAAGTGAAGGTACTCCCAATTGGTAGACTGAGTCAAGTCTCTGTCGACATAGAAGGGTTTCACACATTTGCAAACTTTGAAGTCATTAACATTGTTGATGACACAAATAGATATCTCATGCTTCTTGACATATATTGGTCCATAGACAATCAGACCATCATTAACTTCAAGAAAAGGATACTTTCATTTGAGGATAATGAAATGAGGGTAGTTTCTCCGATTGATCAATTGGAAGGACAAATATATACTAAGCTTGTATACAGTGATGGATAGGTCCACTATCTCAACCAGATCTACAATGTCACTGCCATGCAATAATATTACATCAATCCAACTGCAGATGGGAACCTTAGTTGGAAGACTGCTAGTTCCTACACATCCGACTCAGGGGAAGCTTTAGAGAACTGGGAAAACCAGTAACATGATATCTCTATGAGGATATGCATGCAGATTAATAGGTCTGTGCGACGGGTGGAGACTGAGGATAGAGAGATACCCACCTATGAGGGATTACCTAACCTTGCATCATTCCTCATTCATTTTGAAGGTCTTGGCATAGAATCACAACGCTTGTCTGAGTTGGATCATGTACTCAAGGCTACGCCTCCAGATCTTGGGGTACACACAAGAAGTTCATAACAGAATGGACATAGTGCAGAAGGTTGATGGAAGTCTGGTTTGGTGACAAATTTGTCACTGTAAGTCATAGGTACCCAGAGTTGTTGAGCCCTATAGAGCACATAAATTAGTGTCGCACTGTATTTTCAATATACCCGTAATAGGGATGGGTCCGTCATTTCATTCACACATTCGAAATGAAACCTAGAACCTGGCAAGCATCTATGGAGTTGCGACAAGGTACTCAAGGCTAGGAAGAGATAGCCAAATAGTTTGTGCACACATTTGAGTTTTCTGATGAGCAACTTACAATCGATGCTGCAATTCAAATATTCAAAGCCTAGATATTTACTCAAGTCCCTATTGAGGAGGTAAATTCCCACCAAAGCAGTGTGACCATCCCACAGTGGATGGCCTATTACAACCTAGCTGGAGACACATACGATGAACCGACTAACATAAAAATACCGGATTCATAGTATGATAGCCATAGAGATGAAGGGGATAGTAGGATATTTAGGGGAGATGAAAATACCCCTACGACCAGATGCTAAACCCAGTAGACAGCGACCATACAGAATGAACCCCAGATATAAGGAAAAGGTAAAGACAGAATTGGATCGCATGCTCGACACAAGAATCATTGAAAATGTTGTGGAATCAAAGTGGATCATCCCTATAGTGATCCACGATAAGAATATAACATGTGAAGTCGGGATCTGTGTCAACTTGAGGAAGCTAAACGATGCATGCTTGCATGACCCATTCCCAACACCATTCACAGATGAAGTAATTGAAAATGTAGGTGGAAAAGATATGTATTCATTCACTGATGGCTTCTATGGCTATCATCAAGTCATAATCACATGGGAGGATCGCCACAAAATGACCTTCGTCATAGAATGGGGATGCTATCAGTATACGGTAATGCCCTTTGGACTCAAGAATGCACTTGCTATTTTTTCTAGAATAGTAGTCTCTGCTTTTAAATATTTTATATATAAATTTATTGAAGTCTACTTTGATGATTGGACTGTGTTTGGTCTAGTAAGAGACCATATCGAGAGTCTGTGCATGATGCTAGACCGTTTCCACTAGTATCAGATTGCGCTTAATTCTACGAAATGTATTTTCTATGCACCATTTGGTATACTATTGGGTCACGTCATATGTCCGAACAGTATTTTGCTTGACCCAAAAAAGATTGTGATTATTCTCGACCTACCCCCTCCTACATCAGTCATGCAACTCAGGTCAGTGCTAGAACATACAAGCTAATACCGGAAGTTCATCAGAGGATATGCAGTGATCACTGCACCTATGGAGAAACTATTAAAGAAAGGCGCAAAGTTCCAATGGACACCATAATGCTAGGAAAACTTGGATAAATTAATGAGTGCAATGGCCACTGCACCAATACTAGTATTCTCGGACTGGAAAAAAGAGTTCCATGTGCATGTTGACACATCGTCTATTGCGCTTGGCATAGTCCTGACACAACAAGGAGAGGGTGCACTAGACCACTCTATTTATTTCGCAAGCAGCAAACTGTCAATAGCAGAAAATAAATACATGACGATAGAAAGATAAGGCCTTGCTATGGTCCATGCACTTCATAAATTTCGACACTATTTGTTGGGTGGACATTTTCAGATGTACACTGATCATTCAGCACTGAAATACCTAGTCAACAAGCCAGTGTTGGGGGGGGATATCTATAGATAGATTATCCTATTTCAAAAGTTTGATTTTGAGTTCATTATTAAACCTGGTCAACTGAATGTTGGACCAGACCACCTATCAAGGATAGAGAGTGGTGAAGAACCAACGAGCCTCAAAGATTACTTTCCTGACGCGCAAATTTTTGCAGTTACCATGATGGAAAACCAGAATCCAAAGTTGAATGCTATCATACACTTCTTGATTACAGGCTATGCACCTCTAGGATCCTCCACTAACCAAAAGAAACAATTGGTCATCAGAGCTGTTGACTTCACATTGATTGTTGGACATTTCTATAAGCTGGGTATGGATGAAATAATGTGCCACTATGTATTTGAACATCAATGATCTTGGGTTATGAACGAAGCACATGCTGGTGTCACAGGATGACACTACACGAGAAAAGAAACTGTGTGAAAAATCCTACAACCAGGATTATGGTGGCCAACCATACACATGTATACTAAGAGTTTCTGTTGGTGTTGCGATATCTTCCAGAGTATAGGAAAATCGTTGCATCACGACGAAATGCCACTGGTGCCGTAGATATCCTGACAAGAATTTGATAAATGGGTTGTTGATTTAGTTGGACCTATCAGCCCACCAGGAAAGTTGACTGGTGTGTGCTATATTATCACCACGATAGACTATTTGACCATATCGGCTGAAGCCGTGCTTGTTAAAGATTGCACCGCTGCAACTGCGGAAATTTTTTTGTTTGAAAACATAGTGACTAGATTTGGCTGTACAAAGATTCTCCTAAGTGATCAAGGTACGCATTTTGTTAACAAAGTGATTGTTGAGCTTACTGCAGAATTCCAGATCCAGCATAAGAAGACAACACCCTATCATCCTTAGGCGAATGGAATGACCGAAGCTTTCAACAAGATTTTGGAGAATGCACTGACCAAGGTATGCAACATACGCCGAGGTGATTGGGATCATAAATTTTTAGTTGGGCTATGGGCATATCGCACCAGTTGTAAACGATTGACAGGTCACACCCCATTTAGGTTGGTAGATGGACAAGAAGCTATTGTACCAATGGAGTACATTGTGCCAATCCTACAGATTGTTGTGCTAACAGAGATGACTAACAGAGATGTCGTCAAGCAAAGGCTATCGTAGCTCATTCAAATGGAAGAGGAAGGCTTTGTCATAGGATATCATCAGACTGTCGAGAAGAAAACATAGAAAGCATGGCATGATCGCCATATCTAGTTTAAGCCATTTAAAGTCGGAGGACTTGTATTGTTGTATGATCGAAAAACTTTCAAACACCTGGGTAAAATAAAGGCACATTGGCTTGGACCATATGTGGTTGCACACATCACTAATGTGGGTGCAGTAAATTTACAAAATCTAGATGAAACATACATCGCAATAATGGTAAATGGAAGTCACCTGAATGCATACTACAGTGGTTGCAACATTCTTGGATAGGTCTGCGTCACGCGAATAAAAAAAAAAGGAAGCTATTATGTCACACATCGATGAAATACACATGCAGAAGCACAAGAAAAGGTGTAAAACATATGGAAAGGCGGCAATGACAGGCTGTCCACAATCAAGTATTTAAAGAGAGGATATCCGACAAATATTGAGGCGGCTATGATAGCGAAGAGCCATAAATTCAATGCGGTACGAGGAGAATGATGGTGTGATTTTTGGTCCCGTCAGCCATCCTTGACATAAATACCATAAATGTGCTGACAGGTACAGCCCAGTGCTCGAGTAATTAGTAGAGTTAATACATTAATGTGTCGGTCGAGAAACCCATGTGATCGATTAGACATCGACCACCAACTGCATGACAACTAAAGGACGTAGAAGTTCGTATAAATACTAGGCTTCACCATGAAGCAACATTTTATGCACATAGAGAGAGAGGCAAGAGAACCAAAGCCAAGCAATCAGAGAGCCAAAATTCTATCACTCAGTTAGCCAACACCCATGGTCATTGAGATTCCCAGTGACAACAATCTATTAAACGCAACCGTTATCCTAGGTTTCCCAATTGTTGAAGGAAGTAGAATCACCTGCGGTACAACAAACATATCAGTAGTCAGAAACTGGCCCAATGGCATGAACCAGGAAGCCATATGTTCCCCCGATCGCACCTAGACCTCCACCTACTCCTCGACCTACGGTCGCCCCTGTCAATATTCCAACCCCTAGTTCCACTCTGTGCCGAATACATCTCAGAGACCATCGATTGTAGCTTCATAGCCGATCAGAGAGCTAAGACAGGTCAGTGAGAAAGAATAAGGAGGTTCATCTGGACTGTAAATGAAGAAAATGACCAGAAAGCAGAAGGCTACAGCCATTTCGGACACTGCTGGGAAATCACCCATGGAAGAAGGCCCGCTGCAGGAAGACACCATGGATGAAGATTCCCCACCATGTAGATGCCCATATGCTGAGGAGGATGGTGAAAAATTCCCCCACTATGTCCCACTAAGAAGAGATGACGTGGAGGAAGTGGTGCTGCCAAAGAAGGCCAATACAACTTTGGTCGCATTGTGGATCCCTGAGAATGTCCCCCTACCCAAGAGCATCATGCCAAAGCTCGTCAAGTTGAGCTTCGAGGACTTCAACACATGACAACAGCAAGGGTTGAAAAGAGTGGACTGCATGATCCTCGATCTGACCGACTCGACTGGAGCTCAGGTACTCAGACCAATGCAATGGGTTGAAAGAGTTGGTCACGCAGGACTTATGAACCTGCTATTCATGCTGCATTTCTGCCATAATCAAAATGTTAACACATACATGAAACATCTTCTGGTTTTTTTCCACCGAGGATGTTTATGGCTCGATCGACCATACCTGGTCGATGTTGACCTTATTGCTGTGATAACGGGTCTACCTAAGGGAGGGGGCAACCCCGCACCATATTTGGCCCCAAAAAACACCACCAGGATGGCGCATAAGTATAAGCTTCAATGCATAGACAAGGGTTTCCTAATTGGCCCAATTGAATATGCTAGCATGCGGTTTGGCTCCTCTCTTGTAAGCTTCTACACAAGATGAGGCCCAACCAGTGCACCGAGGGAACAATTGAGCTCACAGAACTGTGCGCACTGGGTGGGATTTTCAATTGGTCATGATTTTTGTTGAATGAGCTGATAGATGACGCCATGCAGAACCAGGGAGATCCCACCTACAAATTTCATTACCCCTAGCTGCTCATCTTGATCTCCTTCATCCTGTGGCCCAACCCGCCAGACAATATACAGATGGATGTCCCACTGTCATGCCTTGGTGCAAGGTACCAGAACTTGTGGGACCAGAAGAAGCATATGGATTGGCAGAAGGATAACAACATCGAGTTCTTTTTTCACATAGAGGCACTGCGCGATGTTATCCGTCAATCTCATCGAATTCATGCTACGGTGGTGCACAAGTACGCGGCCTTTATCAATTTTTAGGTTGATGCCCATAATATGATCTTGGAGCCCAAGAACAACCCAGCAAAGCAAGCACATAATGCAGGGCTTATGATCACTGACACTGATGTCAATGAAATTGTTAAGGAGTGGCCTAAGGAATGGCGCGTCCCATTGGCAGAGCCACTACCTAAGCACCTGAACAAAGAAGATGTTGATGAAATTATAACTTCGGAATGTATTCACTTGTATTTCTTATGTATTGTAACCCAATGTTTATTCCAGGATATACTTGAGTCATGTCATGCCTCGATGTTCCTATCGGGAGGTTCTATAATGTAAACAAGTCATGTCAAGTCATTATGGGTAACCCTCCTATTGATCAAGGCTTAAAGTCCTCGTAGTTCCGGGGAACTAGGGTTATTAGACTCACCTAGTGAAGTAGGCCCTAGTTGGGTTTAGTCAAGTTGGGAATTAGTATAAATAGAGATCTAGCCTCTCTATTTATCACACACTCACTTACACTCAGTTGTAGCGCATAGCTAAGGAAGAGAAAGACACTGGGGCAAGGAAGAAAGAGGTTACTGCTATCGAGAGATCATCTTATTGTTTTGGGGTTTTACTTTTGGTGATAATTCTATCTCTGAGGAAGTTGCGATGTTTTCTCCATTTATGGTTTCCCCGAGGAAAATCACTATGTTCATTGTCTCTTGTGTTTGATTGTTGTGCTTGTTGTTCTCTCAATTAAAGATCCTAATGTTATGCTAGCTTAATGTTAAAAATATAACATGGTATCAGAGATAAATTGAGAAGAAGACACTTTGTAGCTGCGGGAACTAGGGATTCCTACTTTGTGGATCTCTCTCCATAGATTTTCAGAAAAAGAAGGTTGGAATAACTCTCCTCCTTAGGGCACATCTTTCTGTCGAAGCAGAATCCAATTCCGAGTTTTTTCAGTTTTGGACCCGACACTGCTACCAGAAATTAGGGATTTCCACATAATTGGAATTTTTCAGTGAGCCCAGGCTTGGATTGATCTCCTCCCCAAAATCGATGTTAGGGATCAAGATCAAAGCATTTGGTTGGGTAGAACTCTGAAAAAGAAAAACCCTAATCTGCTCTTGAACCAGCACTGCAGAATTTCAGCTCCAAATCCAGATCTGACATCTTGACCTGATAAGATCTAAATCTTTTGTATTTCCATTTGAGTTTCTTAGTTAAGATGTCTCATCATACCAAGCTTGATGAAAATCTTGAGGGAGCTGATAACTTCCAAGCCTGGAAGTATAGGATATCCCTGGTCCTGAAAGAAAATGAGTTGGACTCCTATATCAGTGAGGAGGTTCCAGTTCCAGAGGAAGATGAGGCTAAGGTTTTACATAAGAAGAATATGGTTATGGCAAAGAGGATCATTGTTGATTCAATCAAATATCACCTCATACCACAGGTGTCCTCCCTAAAGACACCTAAAGCTATGTTTAATGCCCTAACCAAATTGTTTGAAGGGAAGAACATAAACCAGAAGATGACTCTGAGAAACCAACTGAAGAATGTAAAGATCCAGAATGCAGAGACCATCCAGTCTTACTTTACAAGGGCCTCTCGGATCAAGAAACAGCTGGAAGCAGTAGATGAAGAAGTGGAAAATGCAGAGATTGTAATGACCACCTTAAATGGTCTCCCTAGATCATGGGACTCCTTTATTCAAGGAATCTATGCTAGAAAGAAGTTATTTAAATTTAGTAGACTATGGAAATAATGCTCTCAAGAAGAAGCTTGGATAGTAGCTTGAGAAGAGAAGATGGGAAGTGAAGATCAAGCTCTCACAGTTCACTCCAAGAAAGGTAGAAGAAACTCTCATCACTCTAGAGGTAAGACCTTTCACCATAAAGATAACATTAGAAAGGACATACCTAAATTAAGATGCTATACATGTGATGAAAGATGACACTTTGCAAAAGACTGACCTAGAAACAATATTAACTCTCATAAGAAGAAGGGAAACAAGAGAAGACATCATGCTCATGCTGTAGAGGATGATGAACCTTCCAAAAAGAGAACCAGATATGAAAGTGAATATTCTTCCAGTGATGAATAATATGTTTTGATTTCCGCTCTCATGGGAAACATTACTCACGGAAGAAATGATTGGCTTATAGACAGTGGGGCTTCCAAACATATGACAGGATTCAAGGAATCCTTTGTGAAACTCTCAGAACATGAATCACCTCACAAGGTGAAGCTTAGAGATGACTACCTGTATCCAATAAAAGGTAGCGGGGAATCCTCCTATAAGATAGACTCTGGAAAGTCTATGAAAATGAAGGAAGTATTGTTTGTACCAGGACTAAAGAAGAGCCTCCTCTCCATATCTGCATTAGATCCAAAGGCATGAGGGTTCGATTTATAGATGGCCAAGTTATCATGTGGCCAAAGGGAAAGAGTATTGATGATGCAGTAGTGATTGGGGAACAAGAAGGAGGTCTATACAAATTGAAGGGCCATCTAGAACAAGCTTTAGTCCATGACACAGTAGAGCCAAATGAGCTTTGGCATAGAAGGCTTGCACATGTGCATTACAGAGCACTACCACTTGCAAGAAAAACTGTTGAAGGTCTTCCAGAAATTCAAGCAAAACATGATGGAGTTTGCAAAGGATGTGCGAAAGGAAAGAACACAAAGAATACATTTCCAAGTAGCGAGAGAAAATCAAAAGGAATCTTGGAAATCATCCACTCCGATGTATGCGGTCCAATGTCATCAAGTTCACTAAGCGGGTATGGATACTATGTTTATTTTATTGATGACTTTTCTAGGAAGACATGGATTTACTTCATGAAGAACAAAGATGAAGTATTCAGCAAGTTCAAGGAATTCAAAGCCTTGATCGAGAACCACATTGAAAACAAGATCAAGACCTTTTGATCAAATAATGGCAAATAATTCACATCAAATGAATTCAAAGAGTTATGCAAAGACTCAGGGATTAAGAGGGAGTTGTCCACTCCATATTATCCATAATAGAATGGGATTGCAGAAAGGAAGAATAGAACTATCATGAAAGTTGCAAGAGCAATGCTTCATGATCAAGATATTCCTATGCATCTATGGGAAGAAGCTTCCAGAACAGTGGTGTATGTACAGAACCGTACTCCACATAGAGTACTTGAGAACAAGACTCCTAAAGAAGTCTTCTTTGGTAAGAAACCAGAAGTCAGCCATCTCAAAATATTTGGCTATCCTATATACATTCACATTCCAAAAGAGAAGAGAACAAAATTAGATCCTTCAGGAAAGAAGGGCATATTTGTGGGATACTCTGAAAGCTCGAAGGCTTACAGAATATACTTCCTAGGATTCAAGAAGATCGACATCAGAAAGGATGTGACATTTGACAAAGATAGAGCTTCCAACAAATCCAGAAAGAAACCTGTTGAAGTTCCTGAAGAGGTAGAAGCACCTAGAATTCATGACACAACCATGAATGAAGAAGTTCAAGAAAAAGATCGAGAATTTGAAGAACCACAAGAACCTGTATATCCACCTCAGGAGAAGAATCCTCACAAGAGGAACCCTGCTTGGGTACGAGAAGCTATCCAAGGTGTGGAAAGATATGGGGCTCTAGAAGAGAATCACAGAGAAATAAAAAGGACCAGATCTTGTTTCGAGTATGTAGCATTATTATGTGATTTCATTGATAAAGAACCTTCCAATTATGAAGAAGTGGTAGAATGGAAAGAATGGAAGGATGCTATGATTGAAGAGTATCAATCGATCATGAAGAATGATGTTTGGGATGTTGTCCCAAGACCAGAAGGGAAGTCAGTTGTAAATTCCAAATGGATCTACAAGATCAAGCATGCTGCAGATGGTAGCATTGAAAAATATAAATTAAGATTTGTTGCTCGTGGTTTCTCCCAGAAAGAAGGAATAAATTATGAAGAAACTTTTGCACCTGTAGCTAGATACACTTCTATCAGATCAGTACTTGCCCTGGCTGTAGTGATGAAATGGAAGATACACCAAATGGATGTCAAGACTGCTTTCTTGAATGGTGTAATAGAAGAAGAAGTATATGTGTAACAACCACTTGGTTTTGAGACACATGATAGGGAGTCTCATGTATGTAGATTGAAGAAAGACTTGTATGGTTTGAAACAGGCACCCAAGACATGGTATGACAGAATTGACAGCTTTCTATCCAATTTGGGCTTTACTAAGAGTAAAGCAGATTCCAACCTTTACTACAAGGTTGAAGATGGAAACCCAGTGATGCTTCTAATGTATGTAGATGATCTGTTTGTAACAGGAATGGATGGGTTGATTGGTGATACGAAGAGGAAGCTTGTTGCCGAGTTTGAAACGAAGGACTTGGGTATGATGCATTATTTTCTAGGCATGGAGGTGTGGCAGAATGTAGATGGAATTTCCCTTGGACAAGGGAAATATACAGTAGAGATCCTGAAGAGGTTTGGGATGATGGAATGCAAGGCTATGGCGACACCTATGGCATCGAACCTGAAGCTATTGAGTGATGCTTCATTAGAGATGGTTGATGCTATGATGTATCGTTAGATGATTGGGTCCTTGATGTACCTGACAAACATGAGACTAGATATTTGCTTTGATGTGAACACCTTGAGCCAGTTCCTGATAGACCCGAGACATGTTCACTTGATTGCTGCAAAGCATATTCTAAGGTACGTAAAGGGTACAGTTGATTATGGGCTCAAGTATGAGGCGAGTCAGAAGATTAACCTGGAGGGTTATGTTGATTCAGATTGGGCAGGCAGTGCCATCGATAGGAAGAGCACTTCAAGGTGTTGCTTAAGTATGGGATCAGGTGTGATCTCTTGGTTTAGAAGGAAGCAATCCTGTGTGGCACTAAGTACAACTAAAGCAGAGTATGTCGTAGCTTGTTCAGCTAGTTGTGAGGTAGTGTGGCTGAGGAAGCTACTGTCTGATTTATTTGATATCCAGTTGGATGCTACTTGTATACATTGTGACAAACAGAGTTGTGTGAAGTTGTCAGAGAACCTGGTGTTCCATGACAAGTCGAAGCATATCGAGATCAAGTATCACTATATCAGGGATATGGTGTAGAGAGGAGTAGTGAAGCTCCACTATGTTGTGACGAACGAACATATAGCTAATGTGTTGACGAAGCCATTGGCCAGAGAGAAGTTTGAATACTTTAGGGAGAATCTTGGTGTTCTCCAGATTGAGGTCCCTTCCAAGGGGAAGTGATGAGTCCGTGAGCCATTTTGACATGGTGAGAGGATTGGTTCCTTCCATGGTCAGAAGTAAGGGCTGAGCCATTCTGTCATGGTGAGAGGATTGGTTCCTTCCATGTCATATATGAGTGCTGAGCCATTCTGATATGACTGTAGGATTTGTTCCTACATGATCAGATATAAGGGCTATTGCCATTCTTGGAATGGAGTTTCCTGGTCAGTTACCAGGAATACTTGGTCTAGGACTGAGGGCCATTATGATCTGACTGTGAGATGTGTTCTCACATGATCAGATGTGAGCGCATGGCCATTCTGATGTGATTGAGGGATTTGTTCCCACTTGATCAGATATAAGGGTTGATGCCATTCTCTTGGAGATTTGAGGCACTTGGTCAGTTACCAGAAACCCTCAACTTGGGTTTGAGAGCCTTTCCATCATGATTGCAGGATGTGTTCCCACATGGGTGGATGTAAGTGTAGAACCTTTCCATCATGGTTGCAGGATGTGTTCCCACATGGGTGGATGTAAGTGTAAATACTTTCCATCATGGTTACAGGATGTGTTCCTGCATGGGTGGATCTAAGTGCAGAGCCTTTCCATCATGGTTGCAGTATGTGTTCCCACATGGGTGGATGTAAGTACAGATCCTTTCCATCATGGTTGCAGGATGTGTTCCCGCATGGGTGGATGTAAATGCAGAGCCTTTCCATCATGGTTGCAGGATGTGTTCCTGCATGGGTGGATGTAAGTGAAGAGCCTTTCCATCATGGTTGCAGGATGTGTTCCTGCATGGGTGGATGTAAGTGCAGAGCCTTTCCATCATGGTTGTAGGATGTGTTCCCGCATGGGTGGATGTAAGTGCAGAGCCCTTCCAGCATGGTTTTAGGATGTGTTCCCGCATGGTTGGGTGTAAGTGCAGAGCCTTTTTAGCATGGTTTTAGGATGTGTTACCATATGGCTAGATATAAGTGCTGAGCATTTCTGATGTGATTATAGGATTGGTTCTTACATGATCAGATGTGAGTGTTGGGCGTGCCTTTCTGACATGGTGTTGGATGTGTTCCTCTCATGGTCAGATGTAAGTTCTGGGCGGGCCATTCTGACTTGGTGTTAGATATAAGCACTGAAGAAGACCTACATGGAGGCTAGGCCTACAACCAACATGAAAAAGCGATGGCTATATAGAACTTCCTGTGACAAGAAGAATCATGAGATAGAACCCATGATGATGATCCATTAGTAATGATCTAGATCGAGTGATGATCCAGATCCAAAGATGATGCTCCAGTGATGATCCATATCGAGTGATTATCCAAATATAGTGATGATGATCCAGATCCAGTGATGATGATCAAAATCCAGTGATAATCCAAATCCAAACATGAAGATGAATTGAAGATGAAGATGACCTAAAGATGAATATGACTTGAATATGCAGATGACGAGATGATCCAAAGAAGAAGACCAGTGATGAAAATTGTGTCGAGAGAATACCTTCCTAGTTAAGAGGGAGTGTTGATGAAATTGTGACTTCGAAATGTATTCACTTGTATTTCTTATGTATTGTAACCCAATGTTTATTCCGGGATGTACTTGAGTCATGTCATGCTCCGATGTTCCTATTGAGAGGTTCTATAATGTAAACAAGTCATGTCAAGTTATTGTGGGTAACCCTCCTATTGATCAAGGGTTAAAGTCTCAGCAGTTCCGTGGCACTAGGGTTATTAGAATCACCTAGTGAAGTCGGCCCTAGTTGGGTTTAGTCAAGTTGGGAATTAGTATAAATAGAGAGTTACCCTCTCTATTTATCACACACTCACTCACACTCAGTTCTAGCGCATAGCTAAGGAAGAGAAAGACACTGGGGAAAGGAAGAAAGAGGTTACTACTGTCGGGAGATCATCTTACTGTTTTGGGATTTTAATTTTAGTGTTGATTCTATCTCTGAGGAAGTTGTGGGGTTTTCTCCATTTATGGTTTCCCAGAGGAAAAACATTGTGTTCATTTGTCTCTTGTGTTTGATTGTTGTGCTTGTTGTTCTCTCAGTTAAAGATCCTAATGTTATGCTAGATTACTGTTAAAAATATAACAGAAGACCCACCAGTGGATCACGACGATGGCCATGATAATGGCCAAGGAATAGAGGTAGGTGATGATCAAGAAAATTAGTCAAAAGAAGAAGAAGAAACAACTGATGATGCTAGTAGGAATGGCTCAGATCATCCTGACTCCAAGCACATGCATCATCAGGAAAACATCTAAACACAAGTGCAAATGTAGCAAAAAAGACCAGATCACTTGCACAAGAAGAGGAAAGCAGACAAAACGTTTGGCACAAACACATTGACCGAAGATGATGTGCATGAGCATGAAAATGTTGTCACTAAATTCGCACAAGACATCCTTGACACTCTGAACACATAGAAGGTAAGCATTGTTGACCAAGTTGAGAACCACTTGAATAAGTTGATAGAATCCATTAATGAGGTCAAATCCACTATGGAGGATGATACATAAGGTGTTGATCCCAACGTTCCATTAGCCACACCAGAGATAGTGCCATTGATCAAAGTAAATATTCTGAGGCACACACTGGAGACAAAAATAGAGACAAGTGCAGTTGATGATCATAAAAGTCTACAGATAGACTTCTCCAAGCTGGCCTTGAGTGAAGTATATGAAGTTCAGCAGGAAGCCACGTCCAAAATATGGCTGAGGGGAAATATTGTTTCTTATCAAGCAGCAAAGCAGCAAAGGAAGGAAAAGATGTGCAAGGCCCTCCTGAGGGACAAAGAGCGGGAAATTGTCGCCCATGAGCATAGCAGGATTTCACTCGCTGAAACCATTAAGAGTGTGGTTACAGAGTTCCCACCAGAGGCGGGCCAGGAAGATGAAGATTCAGAATCTAAGGTTTCCCAACTATCGCACATTGTGAGGGAACTAAAGAAGCAGGTTGAGGAACTGCAGGATAGCCAAGTACCAAGCACACCTCTAGAGGTCCTCGAGGAGATAAGAAGAGAAGCATCTAAGGCTGCTGAGAAGATCAGAGAAGGAGAAATACTTCGCGCAAAGGTAGTTGAAGTCATCACTACAATATGGGGATAACTGCTAGAAGATGAAACTGCAGAAAACATAAGGGGAAGCGCACGACAGGAAGATGAGAAAAGCAGGGCTATAAAGGCAGAAATGAAGAAACTGCCACTTTAGGAAAAGGTTACTAAGAGCACGGAGATCAAGTGACTGCAGCAAGAAGTATAGGCTATTTGAGATCAAGAGTGGATTAGGGAAGCCGAGGTCAAGACACACCAATCAGAAGCATCCCGGCTCACAGGCCTTCTTCAGCATGTGCAGCAGAAACTTCAACAAGTTGCGTAGACATTAGAGGAAGGACCGTTGGAACATATCAGTTTTGACTGTGTAAAGCAGTTGGCCGCATAGCAAGAGGAAGTAGTAGGGGAATTTTCTAAGGTGCAATAGATCTTAAAGGAGTTCTAGGAGAAGGTTGGTCCCATCATGCATCCTGGGCCTGCGCCAGAGGCATAGATTTTGCAAGACAAGTTAAATTTTTGCAGCATGCCATTTTTCCAAATGAGTGCCTTTTTGCTTAGTGGTTCGGGATGAGCCACATGTGAGTGTTGGGTTCCTATTGAGAAAGAAAAAGTACACAAGGATAAAGTGAATGCGCAAGTGAAAGGATGAAAAGTGCATGCATGATAGGAGAAAAATAGGCTAAGAAGGAATTAGCGTAGATAAGATAAAATCATGCGCGCGACGGAGAAAGAGGCGAAAGGAAAGCTGTGATGAGGATGCTGCAATAAGGAAGACAAATCTAAGTCGGTGGAAGAGGCAGGTAGAGAAGTTAAGGAAGGAAGACGGAATTCAAGGAAGACTATAGAAGGATGAGCCAACAGGAGGAGGAAGGACAATTTTGCGGCTATTTATGATTGGTACAGACAAGCTAAAAGACATTTATGTGGGTAATCAAGGCCATGGTTAAAGGCTTGCAGGGATTTTGCGGCTAGGTATGGGCCAGAATTGATGTAAACTAGAGATATTTTGGGTTTTTGAGTCTATAATAACTAAGTTCTATGCAATTGACCCTACGTGGTCTTGTAAAATACTATATATAGGATGAGCCCGACCTGTATAAGGGTTGGCTTTAGTCGTTCATTCATTAGAGGTCTGTTGTTCAAGATTTATGTAGTTCTTAGTTATATTTAAAGAATGTGTTAGAGGAAGAAGACTCAGAGGAGAGTCTTGTAGAAGGAGAATGTTGTTGAGCTGTGGATCCTACAGCTATGTGCGCGGAGCGCCAGTAGAATAGAAGAGTCGATCCAGGCTGTGTGTGGATCAGTAGGAGTAGATAGAAGAATAAACCAGAGAGCATGAGAGCAAGAAGATTGAGTCAAATAGACATATCTAAAGAACAGTCTGCATATCCCAGGCTGTAAGGTGCTATAAACCATTCTCATGCCAGATGGAGAGCACCTTGGTGGTTTTTCCCAGATGGGTTTCCACATTATTTACTGTGTTATGTGGATGAATGTGTTTAATGATGAATGTTGATGTGAATGTTTGCTTACTATGTATTATTAAAGTTACTGTTGAATAAATATCACAGTAGGAATAATCAGTGGATGAATTAAGGATTAAAGCATTGTTAGAATGTTATGTATGGATTTATGATTCAATTGTTAAGTTAAGGCATGAGTCGCATGATGTCTGTTGAGTACAAGGAATCAGTTGTGTCGTGCCATTGCACCAATTGTATAGGCACAATGGCAAATTCGTGTCGCGCGCCAGTTACGACTTATCATTGTGTTGTCATTGCATAGTAGCAGACTCCATCCAGTCGCCTTTGTCGAGTGCCTTAGCTGCGTACCGAGGGACTAGAATCCCTCGCCAACTGCAGAAACATGGTTCTGGAAATTACCCATAAATATATCTCGAGTGAGACTATGCCTGCTTTGCGGGCATTGCCAAAAAAGCTTTCTATGTCGAGCTGATGTCTTTTGGTGTCTTATTGGTATTAGGTTGTTGTTGAACTATGGGTCTAGACGAGAAGAGAAAATATGCCAACACAACTATTGTGGTGGGTTAAGAGCATATGATTTTTCAAAGAACTTAATGCAGAAAGATGCTAGTCGGGTCTATGTGTGGTCCTCAAAAGACCGCTCTTGGGGTTTGCACGCTTAATTTCCCACTTGATTGGGTATGTGTATGGCATGAACGAAGGTCTAGCATCAATATAGTGAATCTGGGACTTCCTGATATTGGTGAAAGCTGATTGGTCATGGGAAATGTCAGAAAATCATCATTGTCAAAAATAGCATGATCCCAGACCATTACAAGTAGTAGGTTTCCGACACCCGTCCACTGATGTCAGAGAAAATACCAGCATTGGGGTCCTTACTCTTATGCTCATTCAGAGCGGTTTTTGACCTTCTGGTTCTCGACATGTTTGCAGACTGGGAGGTAAATTCTGATACAAATTTAGCGACCATAATTAAAATTTACCCAAGATAAAAGTATAAAGATTTAGACAGTGAGAATTTATAAATTTGGGAAACTTAATTGTGGATAGCTCAAAAACAGGAGGAGTTATGGGCTCGGTGAGGAAATCACAGTGAAATCTTAGCGCAGTAAAAAATTGCAGGTGAAAATGGTGAACAATTCATAAAATTCAAATGATTTAAATGAGCCAAGCCCAATGATGAAATAGATTTACGTCGTATATTTCGAAAGAATCAATTATTGATATTAGAGCGGGAAACCAAAATGCGGAGATGAACTTTAATCAATTTCTTTGATTTTGATTTCTGCAATCCATAATCCACATTGCGGGTTGTGGAATTGCAGGAAGGAAATTTTGCAATTTTATTATTGATTGATTATCTGATTTCCGCAATTTGCATTGCGGGTTACAGAAATGCGGAACCGAAAAATGAGGTTTTATTCACTAAAATATTTTTCGACACCTGTAATCCGCATTTGCGGGTTGCGGAAAGGAAAAAAAACAAAACAAAAGAAAATTTGATATATGCAATCCACATTTGTGGGTTGCAGAATGCAGGTAAACATTTTTCAAAATCCTCCAAAAAAAAGGACTGGAATGCAAGTTGCGTGAAAGCAAAAAAAACAAGCAAAAACATTACTTACGCAATCCGCAAAACCAAAAAAAATAAGGCTTCGATTGAAAGTTATTAAAAACAAAAACATAATACTTACAATATGAATTAAAAATACCTCATGGGAAAAATCATAACCTTAAAGGTTACCTTAGTGAATGGATGAGGCTCCCATTTTAGTAGCTGAAATGGGATTTGTTGCTACCAACAACAAATGGGGACTCGATGGGTGAAGCAATTATATCTTCATAAAGCAACTTGAGAAATTCAAACAAGATATGCCATCTAGGAAAAATATTTGTGTTTATAATCAACAGTGGGTTCATAAAAGTAAAACCGAATCTAGTAGAAGTAATACGTATAATTTTCATCTTCCTATCCCAAAAAAACATTGATAATGATACTCAATAGATGAAAGAGGTTCAGAAATAATAAGGTATCTCTATAAACAAAATGCAAGCAAAGGAAGGAAGTTTATGATAATCCCCTACTAAACCCTTGATCTATTTCAAGACCATCAAACCAGTAATCACCTTGAATGTAAATCATTTATTAGTAAGTATATACATAGAGTTATTATACATAAAAAATACATATATTTTCCTTTCTTTTTTCCCTTTTCTCTTAAAAAAAAACAAAACAAAACCAAAACTTAGTTGAAACAAGACCATCGCCCTGGTAAGGTGCAGTTCCATACACAAATCCTACCTAGAAACTGAACAAGCTAGCTCTGTTAGGAGACTCCTTGTCTTTTAGTTTTTACACCAAAAGCAATTACCATGGCTTGGTAACCACCTATCAATAATTTCAACCCAAAAAAGGACCCATAAATATGGTCAGGCTGGCTTGTGATAAGACCCCCTGTCCTAAATACAACAAGTTGCAGTCAACACAAAAGAAAACAACATTATTTATAATGTAAATTGCACTCCATTACTCTGGCTTGGTAACCATCTGGTGGTAATGTCATTCACTAAGCATTTCTATGAACATGGTAGGTTGGTTTGTGATAAGACCCCCTATATTGAAATTTACAATTATTTAAGTTTTTTTATTCAGTTTCAAGGTGATCAAGGTGAGATCAGAAAAAAACAACGGTTGAAGAGGTTGTAAATATTTACTGTCAATCACCAATGAGGCATATGACAGGAATACGAGACTAATCCTAAATGTTCAATCATCATTATGAGGGTTTGTAAAGATATGATTCTAGGATGGAACGACTCAATTTTAAAGAGTTGGCATAGATCTTAGATTGTATTCCCATGAAGGAATTATTTTAGATATAAACCGAGTAAAGGTTTTCTGACATATCCAACTTGAAATCCCTCAGTCATAAATCTTGAAGATGAACCACTCACCAACTGTAACCAAATGTTGTGTCAATACCATGTTTTGTGAAAAAATTAAAACAAAAGAAAAAAACTTAATAAAAAACAAACCAAAGAAATCCAATCAAATGAAACACACCTATGTACAGATAAGCAAATGCTTACCTTAAACAAAGTACTTTTTGAGGAGTTGGATGTTCACCAGATAGGTCTCAGGGAAACCTTCCAATGTTTGTAACCAGATAGTACAAGGGAAAATATTTTCTGTAATAGTGAATAGCCCTAACCATAGATGTTCAACTTGATGTAATCACTCTTTTCTTTGTGGGGTTTGTCCCATTTCAGTACCAGATCCCCAACCTAAAAGTCTCGGTGGGTCAAATATTTTTCATCAAACCACCTCTTGACCAATTGTTGATATTGATATAATTTTTTTTTTCATTTCTCCCTCTCCTCTTCTAATTTAAGCCATGTGTTAATTCAATTCTGAAGAGGAGAGGATTCATCATCCTATAAAAAAGATTGAGCTATCTTCAATGATGGAAGGAGGAGGTTTGAGGGTAGAACATATTCCTTGCCATAGACAAGGCAGTGTTATCTCCCAAAATAAAATAAATTTATTTTTGATCGTATGAAGAATTTAAATGATGCAATGAAGGATATGAAGATCACTAACAATTTTGAAGACCTCTATTTTTTATGCAAATTTCACAAAGTTGTGGCTTCGGTGGCTTGGGTGAGGATCACAACATCTCATTAGCCACCAAAATATGGAAGATAAATAACAGGTGGAAGACCCCTTCGGTAGTCAAGCGTATTGCTAAACTTTTCATTGCCATCAAAGCGTTTTCTAACAGCAATCAGAGGTTTTAAAGGCTACATATCGGCGAGCTAGTTCCCAAAGGCATCGCAACTGCAGAGAAAATAATGATTAAAGGCTCCGATAGTGAGAGGTTTTGAGCACCGAAAAAATTAGTTCGAGACTTAAAAACTTTAAAAGCATCAACGGGATAGTCCACTACAGCGCCAAAACGGAGGAAGACTTACAGACTACGGCTTCCGCGAGAAGAGAAAATCAACAGTGATTGGGAAAACTATAGACTAACCATCGACAAATTAGTCCTCTGAGGAGCCGCAACTATGGAAGAAAGACTTAATGTGAGTTCTGAAACAATATAGACTCATCGGCATCGAAACTTACAAGGACTAACTACCTGGGAGTTAGTTCCCAAAGGTGCTGCAACTGCGGAGGAAATACAGATTGCGGGTTCCGCGAGCAGATGGAAACTTCAGCGTCGGAGGTGCTAAAGAATAACTGACGGAAAACTAGTTCACTACGGAGCCACAACTACGGAAGGAATAAATACTACAACTTTTGATCGATGACAAGGATCATTCTGACAACACGACAATAGATGAACTCTTCGGCGATCGGAAGAACTGAAGACTACGCAGCGGAGGGACAAGGCTGAAAGGTTCTGAAACATCGATGAAGTGAAGAACTAAATATCACCGAAGTCAAGAATTAGAAATTGGAACTCTAAAAGACTAACCGTCGATGAATTAGTCCTCTGAGGAGCCGCAACGGCGAAAGAAAAATAAACTAAGGTTTCTGATTGATGACAAGAATCATTTCGATAGCACAACAATAGAATACCATGGGCGATTGGAAGACATACAGACCACTGAACGATGATTTTACAATGAAGCATCTCTGTAGTGTCGGTGAGGCAATAGACAAGACATCCAATAAATCAACAGAAAATCACCGCCGATCGGAGGGAATGAAAAATACACATCGGAGCTTGAAAAGACTAACCATCGGAAAAATAGTTCACTAAGGAACTGAAAGACTGGAAGACATACAGACTAACCGTCGGCGAGTTACTCTACTAAAGAGACGCAACGACAAAAAAAGACAAATTGAGGCCTTCGCGATCAGATGAAAATTTTGGTGATCAGAGGAACTGAAGACTACGTAGCAGCAGCGTCCAGGAAAAAGGTTTCGATACATGAGCTGTCACATCTCCCGATTGCCGACGAGCTAAAGGTGGAGAGTGGTAGCATAGAGACTTAGAGAGACGATGAGCTAAAATAAAAAATCCCCCGATCGGCGACGGTGGAGTTAAGGCGGTAAACTGCGGAAATGTTGGAACTTGGAGCGTCGAAACTATGACAATATTCAGATTTGGGGTGTCGATGTGATAGAAGAAAAGGCTAAACAAGGCTGGGCACTTCAGTTAAACGTCGATACACTGGCTGTTGGCGGAAATTCCACAGTGAACCAGCAGTGGGAATGATCAGCGACCACTTCAATCATTAAAGGATCACTCAGTGAACTAGATCTTCACAGTAGATGAAAAAATAGTTAGCAAGGGTTTGAATCCATAATTTGGAAAAACTATTACTTCCAATTATTTTTGTGTAAAACAGATCGGATTTTCGGGATCTGTAATTTTTGTAAAAGGCTATAAAACCCACAATTAATTTAATAATAAAGGGTTCAACTCCGGGGATTTATGAGCCTATTCCATTATCAAACGTCTCATCTGGTTTACTCTAAGTATAAGCTCTTTTGTAGTGATTTGTTCAACCATCTCTTTCTTTACTGTGTTTATTGCCTGAATGTACATTTAGGTAATTTTCATATTTATTAAAAGGCCGATAGCTATCATCCTATTGGTTATTTAGTGATATTTTATTTATAAACACCATCCTCAGCAGGATTTAGCCATTTATATGCATTTGTTATGTGTGTAAGTCTGCCAGCTTGGTGAGTTCTCCATCCCTACACCTTTTTGTCAAACTACTGAACAAGTTGTAACTAAAATCCTTGTGATTGAGTGAGCCTCATGCATGTCTTGAGAGTGAGAGGTTATATAGGTTATTCGGCTTGATCCAATTCAGAAAAACCCTAAAAACAATTTAAGTTACTAGGCATCCTCAAGCTACAACTTAGAGGAGTTTCCTGGAGTGATAACACAGAGGTTTACATTGATTATTTCAATCACTCTTACATGACCAAACTCATATCCTGGTGGAGGAATACAATCAATACATCTGGAATATATTTTGAAGTTACAATACTTTAACAGGATTGGCATAAGTTTCCTTATGTGCAGTTGGTCTAACTCATACTGGCTAAGTTGTATAACTATTTGGTTTAACTCAGGTTGACTGAGTTTGGTGTGCAATTGGTTAGACTCAGATTGAGTGAGTTGGTTGATGTGAGAAACATATTGATTGGTACATCTTGATTGGACAGGTTGATTAGACAGGTTGATGAGTAGTGTGATATAGTGGATAGTGATCAGTTGATGAGTACTAATCAGATGATAAGCAGTGGTTTGTAGTGGCAGTGGTTATGCAGTGTGGTATAGATTGTGTAGTGTAATACATGTGTTTATTAGCAGGTCTGCAAGATTAGTGTTGTTCTGGTTCAGCAATTTCTAGCTTCATATCACAGTGGAAGGACAAGGAAAGGAAAGGGGGTTGTAGCCGTAGAACTAGGGAGTTGCATCTTCCTTCAAGTTATAGCCTATAAATCAGGGGGCTGTAGCCTTCTTCCAGTTGTAGCTAGAGAAGGCATTGTAACAAGGGGTTTGTTTCCTCCTTCCAATTGTTGTTGGAAAACTATTATTATAAGGCTTCTATGGTTTTTCCCTTGGGACTTGGGTTTCCACATAAAAATATTGTGTACTGTGTTTTTTTATGCTTCTTATGTAATGATGATATGATGATATGTGATGATGAGCTATGATTGTTGATATAATGATAATAATGTACTCCGCATAATATTGAATGAGATGTTGATGATTGTTAACATTGAAAAAGTAACAAAAGTTAAACACATTGTTTACCCCCCCTTTAAATGTGATTTATATGTCTAATGATGGGTATCAGAGTGGGTCCTTCACAAAAAGCCTTATCAACATGAAGGAGATATTTGACACACCATGGGGTTCTCAATGAATGGAGTACCATTGTTTTTTGGAACAAATTACTTCATCTGGAAAATAAGAATGCAATTTTATCTTGAAGAACAAGGAATTAGTATGTGGCAGTCAGTTCTTATTGGATATGCCCCTCCAAATAAAGTGAAAACAACATCTTAAAAGGAAGCAAAGAAGAATAACTCATTCTCTATTAAAACCATCCTTGAAGGATTAAGAGGTCACCAAGAGAAGAAGATAGGAAAGTGCGGCTTAGATAAGGAACTATGGATCAAAATAGAACATATCTACTCCACTAAAGAACAAGAAGAAGAGGTTATGAAACTTATGGTTGAAGATCTGACAGATCTCCAAAAGGAGAAAATAGGAATGTACAGCTCAATTGGAGAATTTTTCGTTCACAATAAATCATCTAAACTTAGATGAAGAACAAAAAGCAGAAGACAACCCCATCAAAAGGCCAGTACAAGATCCAGGTAAGTCTAAAGGTAAGTCCCCTGAACACTCTATTTGTAATGATTTTAAAGAGATATGTTTATCAGGTCTAGAAGATAAGAGTCATTTTGAATTTATAGAATGCAATACTTCATATTGTGATGAAAATCCTTTCTCTCTAATAAGTGATAAAAATTTATTAGATACTGTGGTTCCAGAAGAAATTCAAATAGACAATGAAATTACTAATGTTTCGCAAGAAGTGAAAATTCTTTGTGAATAGAACCAGGTATTGCAAGAGCAATTGGACGCATCTAAGAAAAAGAATCAAGAAGAGTCTGAGAAGGCCACAAAGACTATAATTGATCTAAAACTCCAAGTCGAAGAAGCTACCAAAATCAAAGAATCCATATCCAAATCTTTAAAAGATAAACTTGAGAAGTTAGCTACTGAAAATGAAATGCAATCAGAAGAAATTGTCGAGATCAAAAGACAACTAGAAGATAAGGAGAAAGAATTGAACTACAAGCTACAAGGAAAAGAAAGTGAGAAAAGTAACTACAAGACTAAAGAAATATTGGCAGCGAAATTAAGAGGAAAACAAGAACTTGAAATCAAATCCTTGAAGGTGGAGTTATGGAAGATGTGTCTGGCAAACTTTCAATTTGAAAAGGAGCTCTCAGAACTCAGAAAGGAGAATCATGTACTAAAAGTTCAACTCAAAAAATCCCATGTGGATGATTAGAATTTAAAAAGACAGATGTAATACAATATCATTGATCTAAATACACAGGTAGAAGAATTCAAGCAAATAGAAGAAGATCTAACGAAACAACTCCAAGAAAATATAGAATTTTTTCAAAAGAAAGAACTGAAGATCCTCTCTCTAAAGGAATATTTGGACAAAACAACTACTCAATTAAAGACAAATTCAAATATCGAGAAGAACATTTAAGAAAGTAAAATATCTATGTAAAAGGAAGAAAAGAATAACAGTTATACATGTATTCTCAGAAGATCCCATGATCAACAATAATCAAGAGAAGGTACATCACAAAGAAGATTATTTTATCATAGATACCCTATGATGTTTAATGGCTACTATTACAAGTGCAATAACTATGGTCACAAATCCATCCATTGCAGAGATCATGAAAAAATCATGCAAAGAAGAAATCAAGGTGGTTTTTTCGTTCAGTGTTACAATTACTATCATTATGGTCATTTCGCAAAACATTGAAGAATGCAGGGACAAGTTAAATTTTGGAAAAGAAAGCAAGGTCAATTGATTGACATGAACAATCATCAACCTACTAAAGTATGGAGAATAAAGTTAGTAGATTGCACCATTGTTCAAAATAGAAATGATGAAAATCTTTGGGAAATACCCATACCATTTTGAAGACTATCGACTAGTGATATGAAGTGTACAAAGAATGTGTAAAAGGAGCTATGTACCTGATTATCAGATTTGAGATCAACAATCACACTCTTTTCAGTGTCGTATATTAATTGGTTCCAATAGTATCCTTATGACAAAATAAAAGTTCATCAAAATATCAATAGTGTCTAATGATAGGGGGATCAATATTTCCAAAGGAATTTCTTATTGCCATTAATGCAGACAACAAGAAAAGTTGAAAAGGGAAGAGAAGTTGATGACAGGGGGAGCAGTATTGTCAAAGGATGTTTCCTTTTCCATTGACGCCAAAGGGGGAGAGAAATTTTTTTGATAGGGGGGCTTGTTCTAAAGAGGATTTATGGTGTTGTCATCAATGAAAAAGAGGGATATTATTGATTAAGTTGTCATTGATTCCAACTGTAGCTAGGGTTTTACCCCTAGCTTGTGCGAATGAGCACCTACTAAGGAGAAGTGATTCCTTAGTAGCAGTTTAGTAAAATGTAAAGGAAAATGCTAAACAGAAAAATGAACTACTCTAAATACACGCATGAAACAAAAACAACAAAATGTAAGAAATGGTTTTTATATTTATATTACCTCCGGTGTGAAGGTTGGTGAAGCTCTTTGCAGTGATCCGAGACGGTTGCTCCAAGCTCCAGCCTGATCCTTCTCCTTCTCTGATGGTGGAAATGGGCCAAAAGGGGCTCTCAATGGTGAAAGTAGCTCAAGGGTGAGCTAGGGTTTCCAGAGTTGTTTTGGCAGAGTAAGGATGCTTATGATTG